>JAUBOD010000473.1:48082-69624 GCA_032353885.1 Nothura maculosa | reverse complement strand
GCCGGGGCGGGCGCTGGGTGCGCGCGCAGGGCCCTGGGGCGCGCGGCACCCCCAACACCCCGACACTTCCTCTTGCTTCTCCAGCGCCACCGTGGCCGCCGGGACACGAGGAAGGGGCTGAGCCCCACGGGCCCTTGCTCCTGTCCCCTGGGAGGGCTGGGGTCCTGCTGCCTGCCCCAGACCCATGGCCCCGCTGCCCCCGACCAGCCCTTCATCTGCTGCCCCGGCCCCTTCTCCTGGGGCTAAACCCTGCTCAGGCCCTGGCCAGTGGAGGGTTCCCTGGGCTTCCTCTTCCTCCTCCTCACTGTCCCCCTGCCCATCCCCATCCCTATCCGTCTCCTGCCTGTGGATCCTGCACGGTGGCCCGCGGAGCTCCCCTGCCCCACTGCCACTCACTCACCGGCAGGGTCTGCGGCACCGGGCTGCCCGCCCGGCTCTTCTTAGATATCGAGGGTGTTTTCATGAGCTCGCGCTTCTTGCGGGAGAACATCGCTGGCGGAGGGCGGCGCGGGGAGGCCCCGCGCCCCACGGCTGCTCGGCTGCCGCCTGCTCGCCCACCCCGCCGACAACATTAGCTGGGGCCAACTGTCAGCCCGGCGCGTGTGACGCCGCCTTATTTCCTCATTGGGTTTTGCAGGCGAACCCGAAACAGGAAAAGCTGAACATGCACCAGGGCGTGAGGCCGGGGGGAAGGGGCCGCGGTGACGCCCGCCAGGGCTCCGGGGCCTGCGGGAGGCAGCCAGGCCAGCGTTTGGGAATGGGAACCCCCAGGATCTCTCATGTGCTTGGTCACATCCATCCAGCTGCATCTGCAACTTGTGCAGAATCCCCAGACCATGCAGGGAACAACCCCCACGTGGGAGGGACAGTTGTGGGACCTGGGGGGACTCCCAGTGCTCATTGTGGAGGGGCTCAAGAGCCAGGCCTGGCTCTTTGCCAAGGAGAATTCCATCCCGCAGGACAGGCCAGGGCTGGGGGCTACTGCAGCGATGCCCAGTGCCAAACCTGGGCTGATGGTGTCCCGCCTGTGCCATCTACCGGCCACGGGACTGGAAAATCCCCACACAGCGGCAGAAAGGCCTGGGCTTCCCCAGCCGCCAGGCTGCTCCCAGCTCCCCACGTTGCTGCGGCTGCAGCGTCAGCCCCTTCCGCCCGTGTGGATGATCCTGCTGGCTGTGCCAGGCAGGGCCATTGGAGCAGCAATGGGCCAGGCTCACGGTACCCCATGGTGCTCCCAGTGCCTTTAATCCACTGTGGCAGTGAGCACGGGGCAAGCGCAGCATGTGGGTACACACAGGTGTGCACGCGTGTCCACCTGCATTCAGGGGCACATGCAGAACTGCATTTACGTGCACACCACGCACGTGTCTGCGCACATCCAGTGTGCAGAGGGGTGCGTGTACATGCACATGTCTGTACACGTGTGACAACCTGCAGGGACCTGTGTGCACATCGGCACCTGTGCATGTGCACATGTGCTCAGGTGTGTGCAGGTGTGCTCAGGTGTGTGCACATGTGCGCAGGTGTGTGCAGGTGTGCGCAGGTGTGTGCACGTGTGTGCACGGGTGGCCGTGCCCACGAGTGGGCCCAGGCTGACGGGGCTGCCGCCCGTGCCGGACCCCCGGACCTCCCCTCGCCCCCGCTCCGCAATCCTGGTCCCGGGACGCCCCCCGCCAACGCCTCCATCCCCTCCGCGATCCGGCCGCTCCTGCCCTTTTTTGGGCATTTCGGCTTGGCCAATAAGCGCTCGAGGGTGTGGCCAGCCCCGCCCCGCCCCGCCCGGTGCCGCCCGCCCGTCCCGGCGCCGCCGCGTCCCGTCCCGTCCCGTCCCGTCCCGTCCCGTCCCGTCGCACCATGAGCAGCTCCCAGTTCAACAAGGGCCCGTCCTACGGCCTCTCCGCCGAGGTCAAGAACCGGGTGAGCCGCAGGGGGTCGGTCCGGGCCAGTCCCGAGGGGGGGGTGGGTCCGCAAGTCCCGGGGCGCCCAGACGTGGAGAGCTGGGGGTTCCCGGTGCCGCGGAGGGACCGGGCGCCGCTGCGGCAGGAGCTGCGCGTCCCCCGGGGCCTCCGCTGTGTCCAGCTCCGGACAGAGCTGGACTCGCGGCCCGCCGGTCGCTGCGGGGAGCAGCGGCCCCTCCTCGCCCCTCGGGGGGCGGCCGGGACCGGGGCCGGTTCCGCGGCCGCGCTCGGTGCGGGGCAGGCCCCGCGAGGGGAAGCCGGGGCACGGGCAGAGACGTCCCCGGGTGGGTTGGGCGCTTCCCGTCGGTGCCTGGACAGACACACGAGGGTGACGGGCGCGGGCTGCCCACGGACGCCGGAGCGGAGCCTCCCCGGCCGCGCACCCGGTGCGGAGGGCGCGGGCGGCGCCGGCTCCGTGCGGGGCAGGGCCCGGCCGGCCGGGGTCTGCAGCCCGCAGCTCCCGCGGTGCCGGCGGGCCCGGCCCCCTCTCCTCGTCCCGTCCGGGCAGCTGGTCTCCATTTGGGAGGAGGCGCCCGCATTCCTGGCATAGCCGCGGTGACCGAGGAATCTGCCGGGCGGTGGGGCCGGCCCGCAGCAGGGAGCAGGGGCCGCCGTCCCGGCCGGGCACCCTCCTCGCACCAGGGCCCGAACATCCCCTCTGGGGGCTCGGGGCCGTTTCCCCACCCCAGCATGGGGAGCCCGGGGCTGCTGGAGGGAGCTGCTTCCTCCCCCAGCCCGGGCGGGTGGTTCCTCCTCTTCCTCTCTGAGCGCTGCCCAAGTTTCGGGGCTGCCGAATGCTCCGTGCGGGCCTCGTACCGGATGTGGCTGTGCCGGCACCCGGGCCTGATGCCACGGTGTGCCCGTCCCTCGCTGCCAAGGGCTCACCCAGCGCCTCGCACCCAGCCATGGGGCTGTGCCAGGCGCCCGCCTGCCCATACTGCCCTTGCCACTGCAGAGCCGCCGCTTGCCACATGCCAGCCGGGCAGGTCCCTCCTGGGCACCCCAGCAGCCCTGTGCAGTTGGGGGGCTCTGGGCACGCAGTGCTGGGGACCGCAGGAGGGAGAGGTGCCTGAGCACCCCCTCTCCATCTGCCCCCAGCTCGCCCAGAAGTACGACCCGCAGAAGGAGGCCGAGCTGAGGACATGGATCGAGAGCGTCACCGGGCAGCGCATCGGGCCCGACTTCCAGAAGGGGCTGAAGGACGGCGTCATCCTCTGCGAGTGAGTGGCTGCCCAGGCCGTGCCGCGCTCGGCCCGCGGGAGCCAGGTCCCTCGGGAGGCTGCGGCACCGCCGCGGCAGCGGAGGGTTCCGGGCAGCGTGTGCTTGGCGGGCTGCGCTCCGGAGCTCCGCTCACTGCAGCCACCTCTGCTCCTCTCCCCAGGCTCATGAACAAGCTGCAGCCCAACTCAGTGAGGAAGATCAACCGCTCGGCCCAGAACTGGCACCAGGTAGATAGGAGGGCTGCCAGCCACGAGCCCCCACTCTGCGACCACCCCTGCCTGACTCTGTGCCCTTCCCTGGCAGCTCGAGAACCTCTCCAACTTCATCAAGGCCATGACCAGCTATGGCATGAACCCCGTCGACCTCTTTGAAGCCAACGACCTCTTTGAGAGCGGGAACATGACGCAGGTGCAGGTGTCGCTGCTGGCACTGGCGGGCATGGTGAGTGCTGGGGCACGGATGCCCTGCCCTGCTGCTTGAGTGGATGTGGTGGTGCCCTCGGGCATGGCCGGAGGGACCGGGGTCACCTCCTGCATCGCCTCTCTGCCGCAGGCTAAGACCAAAGGCATCCAGAGTGGTGTGGACATCGGCGTCAAGTACTCGGAGAAGCAGCAGAGGAACTTTGACGAGGCCAAGATGAAGGCCGGGCAGTGCGTGATCGGGCTGCAGGTGAGCTAGCCGGTGCTCCATGGGGTGCCCTGTTCCACTACATGAAGCATCTGCTTCGTGTGGCAAAGAGGCTTGGGATACGCCGAGGCTTGGGTTGCACTGAATGTCCCTGCGAACTTGGTTCTCTGTCTGAGTCCCTGGAAAGCTGAACTGGGGAGAGGGAAGATGCGGGAGGAGGATCCGGTGCTGGGCCATGAGCTGGGCTGGTCTCAGCAGTGGGCAGTGGGATCCCAGCAGTTCCCTCTTCTTCAGATGGGCACTAACAAATGCGCCAGCCAGTCAGGCATGACGGCCTATGGCACCAGGAGGCACCTCTATGACCCAAAGAACCAGATCCTGCCCCCAATGGACCATTCCACCATCAGCCTCCAGATGGGCACCAATAAGTGTGCCAGCCAGGTGAGCCCAGGGCTGGGACCGACCATTGCCAGGCGGCTGTGGGGACACTTCTGAGCTCTACCCCATCCTGTCCTTCCAGGTGGGCATGACGGCTCCGGGCACCAGGAGACACATTTACGACTCCAAGATGGGCCTGGAGAAGTGTGACAACTCCTCCATGTCCCTGCAGATGGGCTCCAACCAGGGGGCCAACCAGAGCGGCCAGGTCTTCGGCTTGGGCCGCCAGATCTATGACCCCAAGTATTGCCCCCAGGGCAACCAGGACGACGTGGCCAACGCTGCCTGTGAGCAGGGCATGGACCCTCCAGGGTACCAGTACTACCGCGAGGAGGAGAGCTACTGAGCGGGCTGCTGTGGTGCCCAGCCCAGCCCCAGCCCCCACTGCCAGCAGCATTCCTGTATCTCGCCTCTCATCATTCCCTCTTTTTATAACTTTTTTTAAGGAATCTATTTTTCTGAGCAAGAAGATGAAGACGCTGTTTCTAGAGACAAGGGTGGCAGCTCTGCAGAGCCCCCGGGCACCGCGGCCCCCTGTTTGCCCGGAGCTGCAGCGGGAAGGAGGCAGCTGCCCCAGGGCCATGGACTGGACGGTGTCTGTTCTTGAAGCCATGGCTCCAAGTGGAAGCGCCCGCTGCGCAGTGCCCACAGCCCTGCGAGGGTGGCAGTGCCCTGGGCATGGGGGGTGGCGATGGGCTCTGTGGCTGCGGGTCAAGCACAAAGTGCTGCTCCCACCCCGTGTGCTGCAGGGCTCATCCGGAGCTGCGTCCTGGGACGTCCCGCACGGGGCCAGGGTCCCACTGGCCAGGAGAAGCCGGGTGGTGGGAGCTCTGGCACTGCCCTCGAGTCTCCTGCTCCTCGCAGGGCTCGGGCTCTGCCTCCCTGCATGGCCGTGGTGTCTTCAACACCGTCAGGGCAGCTGCTCACCTGCCATGCTCTGGAAAGAAAGCCAAGCTGGAAACATGTTTGTCTTAGGGACCAAGTTGCTGATGCTTCATTCCCCTCGGAGAGCAAGTACCAGCTCAGCCTCCTCCACCTGCATGCCTGGGCTGGGGGCTGCAGAGCCCCCCGCAGCTTGGGCTCTGGGACCTGATCGTGGAGCTGGACTCGGGCTCCACAGCCACCGGGTTGGGCGTCAAGCTGTGGTTATTGGGGGTCTCCCAGTAACCAGGGGAGCTCCATGGTGGCCACACATGGCCACAGGGGCTGCGGCTACCTCGCCTGTGCGGGGGTTCGTGGAGGCCGTGTGTGCCTGCAGCCACTTAGTGTGCAAAAAAGCCACATCCACACTAAGTGTGTGAAAGCCAAAAAAGCAAAAAGCTGCTCTTGGGGGAAAAACGTTTTGGTGTTGGAATTAACCAGGAAACAGTTTCTAGTGTCTACTGCTGGGGTGCCCAGGGTGGGGGCTCACTGGGGGCTGTGGCCGCCTCTGTGGGGCTGGGCGGCTGCTGCCCCTGCCCGCCCTGCGGCACTGCTGCCCTCAAACCGGGAGCCGGGAACCTTCTCTTGACTAAATGTGAAGCTGTGGAGTGTTTTTTAATGTAAGCAATAAAAAGCTTCCATAAAGGACCTTGCCCATGTGAGGAACCCTGGAAGTTGGGTGCTGAGGTCGCGGTCCCGGCACAGCAGCCGCTCCAGCTGTGACCGCGCTCCATCCCGGGCAGGAAGGGTGGCCGAGTGCCTGGCACCCCCCTGTGCCCCCGTTTTGGGGTGCAGTGCTGGGACCGTGCTTTCCTCCACGGCGCGAGGCCGAGGCCTGGTGGCGGGGCTGGCACTGCTAATGGAAATGCTGGCTCTGCGCCGTCCTCGCCCGCAAGCTGCAGCCTTTTATCCTGTCATTACTGCTTTGAAGAAACCCGAGAGCTCAGCTCTGCTTTGCTGTCCTTTCCGTAAGCACTTGCCGCTTTGGCCTCCTGCTGCATCACGAAGCCGGTGCCGGCTCCCGGCTGGCCCGGGCCGCGCTCCCGCTGCTGCTAGCACCGTGACTCAGATGTTCTGTGCACTTGCCAGCCTCCCAGGAGCCGCTGCCGGGCTCCAGGGAAAGGTGTGCGCGCCTAATTGCTGTAATGGGAACTCATAAAAACTGTAATGGGGCGTGTGAAGCTCCTCCGTAACAAGACGGGAATTCGCCTGTCATCAGCCTGGGAACAACAAGTTGCCCCAGAGGCTGGGAGGGGGTGGCCTTGACCCCCTATGTCTCCATGTGGGCTTGAGATGGAGCCCCCAAAAGAGAGGCCTGGATCTGGTGCTGGGCAGTAGGGAGGGAGACGAGCAGGGATGATGTGGCAGGCAGCCTGGCCCCCATGGCCCCCTTTGCTCGGACAGTGGGCCGTGCACGGAGCTCCAGCAGGCACCCAGCCCCGGGGGGCTGGCGGGGTCGGGAGCGGGATGGGGGCTCCCCAGGGTGCCGAGGCCTGCGCCAGCCGGGGTGCGTTGCCCTTCCCATGGGGTTCTACGGGGAGCAGGGGGTAGCTCGCGGCCCCTTTAAGAGCCACTTGCTATGACGTCACGACCGCAGTTACTTTGCAGCCGGAGCCGGATGAGTGGGCGTGGCCGCGGAGGAAGTGGGCGTGGCCACTAGAAGGGGCGTGGGTGGCGGTGGGGGCGTGGCCTCCGCGGCGGAGCCGGCGGCCAGAGCCGGCGCCGGGTGCCCTTAAAGGGGCCGTGCGGTGATGGAGTGAGCAGGTAAAGGGGGGAACTTGCGGTGGCGGCGCCCGGGACGAGGGTCCCCACATGTGACAGGGTCCCTGCACTGTTGGGATCCCCAGCTGGGGGTGTCCGGGAAAGGGTGGCCGGATCGGAGGGGCCCTCGGACTGGGTGACAGCTGGAGGGGTCCCATCCATGGGTCCAGCAGAGAGGAGGTCCCAGTGCTGCTGCCCCGCGGACACTGCCCTTGCCCGGGCTGGTGCTGAGAAGGGAGCCCTGGGCAGGCCCTGGGTGCCGGTATCCGTGTCCCCTTGGCACCCCCCGGGGCTCCGGGCTGCTGGCAGGGCAGGGGCTGGCACCGTTCGGGCCTGGGGGGGCCCAAGGAGGGGCTGTTCCCGTGCGGAGGGGACTGTGGGCACTGCCATCCCCCTGGGAGCTGAGGGCAGGATTTACTGTGACGGGCACAACTTTGTGAAGGCAGCACGAGGAGCGAGGGCGGCTCTGCCGGCAGAGTCCGGCATAAACCGTCCCCTGCGCGACCTGTCCCGGCTGCCACTCACTTTCCGTGTAAATCCCAGCTTACAGTGGCCCTTTGCAGAGCTGTGTCACGGTGCTGTCGCACCCCTGCCTGCCCTGCCAGGCAGGGGCTGGGCGCGCTTGGTGCCCCTGCGCTCCCTCCCTGCAGCGGGGACGGAGCGGCAGCGCCCAGGCTGCTCCCTGCGCTCATTAATTATGGATCTGCATTTCCAGCCCTCGCAGCTATAGGGTCAGGACGCAGCAATGGGCTGGAGAGCAGCCAGCGCGCCTTGCTGACGGGCACGGTGCCCCAGGCCGGCCCAGCACTGACACCGCAGGTGAGCTGGGTTTGCACTGAGCCTTGGTTTGACCCTAGTGCTGGGCTCAGCAGCCGCAGGGCGCGCGCTCCATGGGACAGACCCTTGTCCCTGCTTTGCTGCCTGATTCTGGCTGCCTCCTCCACCGGTGCCGCCCATGCCCGGGCTGCTCCCTGCCAGTGCCGGGGTGCCAAAGGCCCCTCAATCCCCTGAGCCTCCTGAGGAGAAACCTAAAGCTCCGCTTTAGTGCCACTTAGGGCAGTTCCTGCAGGCTGATTAGCAGGATTTTCTCAGGAGGAGCCTAATCCTGCCCGGCTCCGGTACCTGCTTATCCACTGCCAGGCCCAGGCTTGCGGATTAGAGCCGGAAGCGGGAGCTGCAGGGTCCTGCCCTGTGGCCCGGCCCCACTGGGTGCCTGACCTGGTACCTGGATGGGGCGGCTGGGATGCAGGGCAGGATGTGACCCAGGTCTCCTGCTCCAGGGGGGAGAGGGGCGAGTTGGGCACAGAGGAGCTGCTTGCTCTGTTATTGCACCAGAACACCTGGTCCTGAGCCCTGCGGCAGCCACGAGGGAAGAGTCCAGATATTCTGGGCACCTTCTCCCTGCCGAGCCCTCCTGCCTCAGCTTCTCCTGCTGGGAGCTGGGAATACAGCACCAGAAAGGGGCCGTGGTCCTGTGAGCCCTGCGGCTCTGCACAGAGGAGCCCTGTCCTCCCCATCCGTGGGTGGGGAAGGGCCTCTGGATCCAGCTCCCCTGCGCTGTGATGGTCCCTGGGGATGGGATCCGTCAGCCGGGCCGGGGGTGCTCGGGGGACGTGGGCAGCTGCTGTGTGATCCGTGTCCTGTGGGAATCCGGACACAACCTGACCTCAAAGGAGCTTGTGCCCTGTTTTGCTGCTCTCGGTTTACAATAGGAAAAGATTTGTCGGCTTTGGGGTGGAAAGGAGCTTTGTGGCAGGAATGTGGTGCCAGCTCCTCCCTGCGGAGCCGCGGGGCCCTGGGCAGCTCGGGCGGGCGCCGGTCCCATGGGACGCCCCGTGTCGGGTGCGCAAGAGCCCAGCGGGCTTGGGGAGATTGGCCTCCCGATCGCTCCCGACGCTGCCGCTCTGTCCCCGCAGCCAGAGCCGGATCAGCGCCATGGCCATGGGCACCCAGCTGTGGCTGCTGCTCTGGAAGAACTTCACCTACCGGCGGAGGCAGAGGGTGAGCGGGCACCCACACCGGGGCTCCTGCAGCCTCGGGGGTCCTGGGCAGGGACTGTGCCCCTCGCAAGGGGCACCCGCCCCGACCACCCGCCTTCCCCTGCAGATCCAGCTGGCCATCGAGCTGCTGTGGCCGCTCTTCCTCTTCGTCATCCTGATCTCGGTGCGTCGCTCCCACCCGCCCTTCATGCAGCACGAGTGTGAGTGTGGGCGCGGGCCGGGCAGCCGTGGGCTCTCGGGGTGCGCGGGGCCCTGGCGGCTCCCTGCCTGCAGCCACAAACCTGTCCCCCCATCCTCTCGCAGGCCACTTCCCCAACAAGGCGCTGCCGTCGGCCGGGACGCTGCCCTGGATCCAGGGCATCATCTGCAACATGAACAACCCCTGTTTCCGCTACCCGACAGCGGGCGAAGCCCCTGGCACCGTGGGCAACTTCGATGGCTCCATGTGAGCACGGGTACCAGGGGCTGGCGGGGCCCCCGAGCGCCCCTCACCGTGGCCTCTGTCTGCAGCCTCCTGCGCCTGCTGGGGGACGTGCGGCGGGCACTGCTCAGCGCCCAGGGCACGCGGCTGCGCGGCCACACGGGACGGCTCCTGCGCGCCCTGCAGCGGCTGCGGGGCAGCGCCGCGCTGCCCAGGGGTGAGCACGGGCACGGGGGGGCACGTGGGCGCCGGGGACCCCGTGTGCTGATCCCGCTCCCCACCAGCGCTGCCCCTCGGGGGCTCCCTGCGGGAGGCCGGGAGCTTCTCCCGCTTCCTGCGCGTCAACGCGTCGCTGCCGCCGGCGCTGGTGGACGAGCTGCTGGCCGCCCAGCTCAACCTGCGCGGCGTGAGTCCGTGGGGACACAGGCGAGCGGGCGGGCTCTGTGTGGGCTCCACCAGCCCTCACCAGCTCCCTCCGTGCCCAGCTCGTGCAGGTGGGTGCCCGGGTCCCGCTGGAGGCCCTGGTGTGCGACACCGACGCACTGGCCAATGTCCTGGTGGTGGATGATGCTGCGGGCGTGCGGCGCCTGCAGCAAGGGCTCTGCGCGCTGCCCGGCCCCACGCTGCGCGCCTTGGAACGCACCTTCCTCACCCAGCTTGATGTGCCCCGGCTCCTCGTGGTGAGGCCGGGGGTGCCGGGGGTGCTGGGGGTGCTGGGGTGCCAGGTGCCTGTGCGGCAGCCGTGACGCCGTCCCTTCGCAGGAGCAGCTCAGCGTGGGCATGGATGACGTGGCTGATGCCGCAGCGGCCCTGGCCGCAGTGCTGCGGGATGCCGAGACGCTGCTGCAGGAGGTAGCTGCCCCGTGCCCCTGCTCTGCCCTGGCTGCTGCTGCTGTTCCCAGCAGCGCTGCGCGGTCCCCGACGTCCCTGTCCCCACACAGGGTGCCTGCGGCCCCGCTCTGCTCCCTGTCCCTGTCTCCCTAGGTCTCCTCCAGCAGCAGCTTCACGGAGCTGCAGCGGGAGCTGGCAGTTCTGGCTGCCGCCAATGGCAGCAGCTCCATGATGGGTGCCCTTGGGGCGCTGTCCCGCATCGCCTGCGGGCACCCCGAGGGCGGCGGCCTCCGCGTGCCCTCCCTCAACTGGTATGAGGACCACAAGCTCAGCGCCTTCCTGGACCGCAACAGCTCCGAGCGCAGTGCCACAGACACCAGCAACGCCAGCAGTGAGCGGGGCCGCGCGGGGCCAGGGGGCAGCCCCTGCCGTGGGGCAGCCCATGAGCGACAGTCTGTCCCCCCGGGCAGGTCCCTTCTGCAAAGAGCTGCTCCGCAGCCTGGAGTCCAGCCCCATCTCGCAGCTTTTCTGGAGGGGCCTCAGGCCGCTCTTGGTGGGCAAGATCCTGTACACGCCGCCGGGCGCCGGCCCCGAGCGCATCATGGCCGAGGTGCGGGGGTGCCACAGGCTGGGGGCGCAGGGGCGGCCGGGCGGCCCTCACCACAGCCCTGCAGGTGAACCGGACCTTCCGGGAGCTGGCGGCGCTGCGGGATGCGGCGGGCGCCTGGCGGGAGCTGGCGCCCCGGCTCTACACCTTCCTCAACAGCAGCCTGGAGATGCAGCTTGTGCAGGTGCGGGTGCCCGCATGGGGCTGCCCACGGGGCGGTGAGCGGGGCAGAGCCTCTCACCCCTTTTCCCCACGTTTGTCCCAGGAGCTGCTGCAGGCGCCGGGCTCCGCGCGGCTCCTGGACACGCTCCTCAACGGCACCTCCTGGGACCTGCCGGCGCTGACTGCATTCCTGGCCGCACCGGCCACGGATCCCGGCCTCACCTGGCACCGGGTGTTTGCCGAGGCCGACCGGGCGGTGGCGACGCTGGCGCAGCTCCTGGAGGTGCGTGTGCCCGTCCTCGTGCCCCCTGCGCCGCCCCCGCGCCGCTCAGCCTCCCTGCGCCCGCAGTGCGTCCAGCTGGACAAGATCGAGGCGGTGGCCACCGAGGAGCAGCTGGTGGCCCGGGCGCTGCAGCTGCTGGAGCAGCGGCAGTTCTGGGCCGCCGTGGTGTTCGAGGGAGCCACCAGCAGCCCGGCCGGCATGCTGCCCCCCCACGTGCGCTACAAGATCCGCATGGACATCGACGAGGTCACGAGGACCAACAAGATCAAGGACAGGTCGGGGCCGCCCAGCCCCGCTGCCCTGCCCTCCTCGGCGAGTGTCCCCCCCGCCACACGGCGCTCTGCTCTGCCCCAGGTTTTGGGACCCAGGCCCGGCGGCCGACCCCTTCAGCGACCTGCGCTACGTGTGGGGCGGCTTCGCCTACGTGCAGGACCTGGTGGAGCAGGCGGTGGTGCACGCGCAGAGCGGGGCCGCCCCCCGCACCGGCGTCTACCTGCAGCAGATGCCCTATCCCTGCTACGTGGACGACGTGTGAGTGGGCGCGGGCGCCGGCGGCCGTGCCGGGGCCGGGGCTGAACGCGGCCGCTCTCCCGGCAGGTTCCTGCGGGTGCTGAACCGCTCGCTGCCGCTCTTCATGACGCTGGCCTGGATCTACTCGGTGGCCATGATCATCAAGGGGGTGGTGCACGAGAAGGAGACACGCCTCAAGGAGACCATGAAGACCATGGGGCTGAGCAGCGGCATCCTCTGGCTCAGCTGGTTCCTCAGCAGCTTCATCCCCTTCCTCCTCAGCTCGGCCTTTCTCGTCCTCATCCTCAAGGCACGTTGCAGAGCTGTCTGTGGGGAAGAGCAAGAGGGACATGGGGGACATGGGGAGTGACAGCGTCAGGAGGCTCCGCAGGCTCCAGCTGCCCTTGTTTTACAGCTGGGGAACATCCTGCCCTACAGCGACCCTGCCGTGATCTTCCTCTTCCTCGGCACCTTCTCGGTAGCCACCATCTGTCAGTGCTTCCTCATCAGCACCTTCTTCCTCCGCGCCAACCTGGCCTCGGCTTGTGGCGGCATCATCTACTTCTCCTTCTACCTGCCCTACGTGCTGTGCGTGGCCTGGCGGGACCACGTCACCTTCCCGCTCCGCGTGCTCGTGGTGAGCAGCGCCGGCTGCGCCGGGTGGGCGCGCGGGGCCGTGGCCCTGCCGCCCGTGCCCCACGCCGCCGCTCGCCGCCCCCAGAGCCTCCTGTCACCCGTGGCCTTCGGCTTCGGCTGCGAGTACTTCTCGCTCTACGAGGAGCAGGGCGAGGGCATCCAGTGGCACAACCTGGGCGCCAGCCCCGTGCCCGGGGACCCCTACAACTTCGCCACGGCCATGGCGCTGCTGCTGCTGGACGCCGGCCTCTACAGCCTGGCCACCTGGTACCTGGAGGGTGTCCTGCCAGGTGAGCGCGGTGATGCCGGGTGGGTGCCCGCGGCCGGCCCGGCTCTGACCGCGCGCGTGCCGCAGGGCGCTACGGAATCCCCAAGCCCTGGAACTTCCCCTTCCTGCGGAGCTACTGGTGCAGCGAGGAGCCGGCGGGCGGGCTCCCCCCGCACCCCACCGCCGCGCTGGCTGCGCCCACGGGTGAGATAGATGCACCCCGTGGGCCCGTGGGACTGCCCAGGGCACCGGCCAGCACCGTGACACTCTGCTGGCTTCTAGTGCTGGTGGAGGAGGCACCGGCCCAGCTCCCGCCCGGCGTCTCCATCCGCAACCTGGTGAAGATTTACCGCAAGGGCGGCCGTGCGGCCGTCGACGGGCTCAGCCTGGACTTCTATGAGGGGCAGATCACCTCCTTCCTGGGCCACAATGGGGCGGGCAAGACCACCACCATGTGAGTGCACGGGCACGTGCGTCTGCGCCGGGGCAGCCCCAGCTTGGGCGCGTGACCATCCCCTGCACCGAGCGCCCCATCGGGGACAGGGCAGCGTCCTCCGCGCGCTGCTCCCTCCTGGTGCCCCCGCAGGTCCATCCTCACGGGGCTCCTGCCGCCCACCTCCGGCACCGCCTACATCCAGGGCTGGGACATCCGCAGCGACATGGACAGCATCCGCAGGACCATGGGCACCTGCCCACAGCACAACGTGCTCTTCGACATGTAGGTGCGGGCGGCGGGGCCGGGCGGGTGCGTGGGCGCGCGGGCCCTCACGGCCGCCGCTGCAGCCTCACCGTGGAGGAGCACATCTGGTTCTACGGGCGGCTCAAGGGGCTCTCCGAGGAGCAGGTGCGGCGGGAGACGGAGCAGCTGCTTCACGACACGGGGCTGCCGCACAAGCGGCACGAGCAGACGAGGAGCCTCTCGGGTGCGTGGGGGGCGCGGGGGCGGGCGCCGGTGGCGTGGCCCCCGTGACACGGCCCTGCTCCCGCAGGCGGCATGCAGAGGAAGCTCTCGGTGGCCATCGCCTTCGTGGGCGGCTCGCGCGTGGTGCTGCTGGATGAGCCCACGGCTGGCGTGGACCCCTACTCGCGCCGCAGCATCTGGGAGCTGCTGCTCAAGTACCGCCCAGGTGGGCGCCGCTCGGCGGCGGGGCCGGCGCGGCGGCTGCGCGCGCTCAGCGGGCACTGCCCGTGCAGGCCGCACCATCATCCTGTCCACGCACTACATGGACGAGGCCGACCTGCTCGGGGACCGCGTGGCCATCGTGGCGCGGGGCCGGCTCTGCTGCTGCGGCTCCCCGCTCTTCCTCAAGACCCGCCTGGGCACCGGCTACTACCTCACGCTGGTGAAGCGGGAGCGGGGCGGCGTGGGCGCCCCCGGCCTCCCCAGGAAGGTGGGGCCCCCGGCACCCCCGGGCGCTGCCGCCGCCGGGGCTCCCCTTGCAGCGCCCCGCGCTCCGGCTGCCTCTCCTGCAGGACGGGAGCGACTCGGAGCGCAGCAGCGACACGGGCCTGGGCAGCGAGCGGGACAGCGAGGCCAGCACCGTGGGTATGGGGCCATCCCTCTGCGTGCCCCCGTCCCGAGGGACCCTGCTGGGCTTGGAAGCGCATGCCCAGAGCGGCTCCGGCCTCCTCTGCTCGCGGTGCTGGGTCCCAGCGCCGCCTCCGTTCCCTCCCCGCTCCACAGACGTGCCCCAGCTCTCGGTGCTGATCCAGAGGCTGGTCCCCGGCTCGCGGCTGGTGGAAGATATCGGGCAGGAGCTGCTCTTCGTGCTGCCCTACAGCGGGGCCGAGGACGGCTCCTTCGTGGAGCTCTTCCAGGAGCTGGACGGGCGCCTGGGCGAGCTGGGCATCTCCAGCTACGGCATCGCGGACACGAGCCTGGAGGAGGTGCCAAGCGGACGCGGCGGCCGCGCTGCCCGGCTGCGTGCCTGGGCTCTGCCCCGCGGCACCGGCACCTCCAACACCCTGTCCCTCCCGCAGATCTTCCTGCGGGTGACCGAGGACGAGGGGGTGGACGTTGATGTGGCAGGTAAAACCCCCTGGTGGGTAGAGCCGAGCGGGAGACACCGCAGCAGGGATAGCGGGGACTGCTGGGAGCAGCTGCAGGGGCAGGACACGTCCCAAGCTGCGTCCCCATGCCATCCTCATGCTCTGGATGCCTCCGTTCCCTCAGGCCTCAGGAGAGCCTCGCGGCCCGGCAGCGGAGCTGGCCTCAGCGGGGACAGGGATGCAGAAGCGGCCGAGGGAGAGCCGGGTGAGGGGGGCCGAGGGGCTGGGGGGCTGCTCCCCGAGCGCCCGGCCCTGCCGTGGGGCCCTCTGCACGTGTGGGGCCGCGTGCCAGGTCCATCCGGGCACATGGGATGCTCCAGCAGCAGCATCGCGGCTATTGCGGGCATTGGGGTATATTTGTCTTTGGGAAGGAATGAGAGCAGATCCGAGGGGCTGGGGATGGGCTGGGCATTCCCAGGCCTGTCTCTTGTGGGGGATGGAGCTGGCCGGGGAATTGGGTGGGGTCTGCAGAGCCCCCCGGCCCCAAGGCCGCCCCACGGCGCGTCCCTGTCCCTCCGGCTGTAACGCTTCTTTCCTCTCTCCTTCACTGTGAGTCCGAGGAGCCAGGAGAGGTAGGAGCGGGGTGGGCCGGGCGGGTCCCAGCGGGGCCGGGGGCTGGTGCCGCGAGCCCCGCGCGAGCCCCCGGCCCTGGTGACGGTGCCGCGTCTGCCCGCAGCCGAGGAGCCGCAGGAGACGGACCGGCTGCGCGGCAGCGGCGCCCGGGGGTCCCGCCGCGCCGCGGGCTGGGCGCTCGCCCGCCAGCAGCTCCGCGCGCTCTTCATCAAGCGGCTGCTGCACGCGCGGCGCAGCACGCGCGGCTTCTTTGCCCAGGTACCGTGGCGGGGGCGGCGGCGACGGGGCCGGTGCAGGGCCACCCCCGGCTCCGCCGTCGCTCCCGCAGATCGTGCTGCCCGCCGTCTTCGTGTGCATCGCGCTGCTCTTCAGCCTCATCGTGCCGCCGGTGGGGCGGTACCCGCCGCTGCGCCTGCGCCCCTCCATGTACGGGCCGCAGTTCACCTTCTTCAGGTGGGTGTCGCTGGCAGCGCCCCGGTGCCCCTGCCGCTGCCGCCGCACTGCCCTGCTCTGCCCCCGCAGTGATGACGCGCCGGGGGACCCCGACACCGCGCGGCTGCTGGCCGCCCTCCTGGCCGAGCCCGGCTTCGGCACCGAGTGCATGAAGGGCGAAGCGGACACGTGAGTGCCGAGCATGGGGGTGAGGGCACGTGGGGACCCTCTCTGGGCTGCTCTGGCACCGAGGGGGCAGTGTCTTCCCGGGTGCTCCCTGAGCAACGTGTGCTGGGTGCTCCCCAGGGCCTTTGTGCCCGTTGGCCACCCTGTGCCCCGTGCTCTGGGTGTCCCTGCTGGAGCAGGGGGTGGGACTGGATGATCTCTAGAGGTCCCTTCTGTGATTGTGCGATTCTGTGTGCGGGGCCAGCGCGGGGCCGTGCCCGCCAGCCTCCCACCCCGATGGCTTCCGGGCGCCAGAGGCGTCGCCGGCCGCGCTGGCCGCGCTGCGGCGCTGGAACGGGACCGTGGCGGAGCCGTCGCCGCCGTGCCGCTGCAGCGCACCCGGCGCCCGCAGGATGATGCCCGACTGCCCCGACGGCGCCGGGGGGCTGCCCCCGCCGCAGGTACCGCGGGGCTGCGCCGGCCGGCGGGGCACCCGCATCCCCACGGCTGCGGGTCCATCCACGCCTGCTCCTGTCCCCCGCCAGGTGCAAAGGGGCACTGGGGACGTCCTGCAGAACCTGACGGGCAGGAACATCTCCGACTACCTGGTGAAGACCTATCCGCGGATCATCCGGCAGGGGTGAGTGCGGCGGCTCCGGTGCGGGCACCCGCGTTGCAGCCGCGTGCGGGGCTGACGTCCCCTCACCCACCTCTCCTTCTCCACGCTCTTTCTTGCAGGCTGAGAAGCAAGAAGTGGGTGAACGAGCACAGGTGAGGCCGGGAGGACCAGGTCCTGCTCGCTGCAGAGCAGGGCCCGTGGAGCCTGGCGAGGGTGGGCGGTGCCGCGTGGCTGGGGCTCTGCGGTGCCCTCGCACGGCGCTGGGGACAAGGTGCCGAATGAAGCGTCTGCTCCCCCTTGCACCCAGGTACGGCGGCTTCTCGCTGGGCGCCCGCAGCTCCCAGCTCCTGCCGTCGGCGGAGGAGGTGGATGTGGCCATGCAGGAGCTCCGGGCACTGTTCAACGTCACGCCGGTACAGCCGGGACCAGGACCAGGGGGTGGCACCGGGGAGACACCCCGTTCCTCACCCCCTGCCTCCGCAGGGCAGTGCTGCGGATCGGCTGCTCAGCAACCTCAGCCGCTTCATGGAGGGCCTGGAGACACGTAGGAACATCAAGGTGAGCAGGGCCGAGAGCCCCAGGCGGCTCCAGCCCGTGCCCGGCTCCCATTGCCCAGGCAGCGAGGCCGGATGCCTGGGCCCCGCTCCCGCCGAGGCTGAGCAGGGGCTCCCGGGGCCGCAGGTCTGGTTCAACAACAAGGGCTGGCACGCCATGGTCTCCTTCCTCAACGTGGCCAGCAACGGGCTGCTGCGGGCCGGGCTGCGGGCGGGCGCCGACCCCGCGCGCTTCGGCATCACGGCCACCAACCACCCGCTCAACCTCACCAAGGAGCAGCTCTCGGAGGCCGCGCTGTGAGTGCGGCGCTGCGGGGGTCCCGGGGCTCCCGCCGGTGCCGACGCCGACGCCGTCCCCTCTGCGGCAGGATGGCCACCTCGGTGGACGTGCTGGTCTCCATCTGCGTGATCTTCGCCATGTCCTTCGTGCCGGCCAGCTTCGTGCTCTTCCTCATCGAGGAGCGGGTCAGCAAGGCCAAGCACCTGCAGTTCGTCAGCGGCTTGAAGCCCGTGACCTACTGGCTGGGCAACTTCGCCTGGGACATGGTGCGACACCGAGAAGGACGCGGGTGGCTCCTGGGGGCCAGGGCCGCCTTGTGACGCCCTTCCCGCTGCTCTGTGCCCGCAGTGCAACTACCTGGTGCCCGCGCTGCTCGTTGTCCTCATCTTCGTCTGCTTCCAGCAGAAATCCTACGTGTCCTCGGCCAACCTGCCCGCCCTGGTCCTGCTGCTGCTGCTCTATGGGTGAAGAGCTGCAGGAGCCCCAGGCTGAGCCCTGGGAGGGGGCTCGGTGTGGGGGCAGCACTGGGGTCTAGGGGCCCCGCTGTGTCCCTGGGCACAGTTTGGTGAGCCCGGTGCTCCTCTGCCCGCAGCTGGTCCATCACGCCCCTGATGTACCCGGCCTCCTTCCTCTTCAGCATCCCCAGCACCGCCTACGTGGCGCTGACCTGCATCAACCTCTTCATCGGCATCAACGGCAGCGTGGCCACCTTCGTGCTGGAGCTCTTCGTGGACCAGGTGAGCGCCACGATGCCCGCGCGCCCCGCGGTGCCGCGGCCCCGACTGACTGCTCTGCTGCCCCACAGAACCTCAACGACATCAACCGCATCCTCAAGAAAGTCTTCCTCATCTTCCCACACTTCTGCCTGGGCCGGGGCCTCATTGACATGGTGAAGAACCAGGCGATGGCCGATGCCTTCGAGAGGTTCGGTGAGTGCTGCGACCTTGGGACATCATCGTGGTATCCCCCTGCCCTGCTCCTAATGCCCCTCGTCCTTGCTCTCGGCCGTGCAGGGGACAAGCGCTTCGTGTCCCCGCTGCGCTGGGAGCTGGCGGGCAAGAACATGTTTGCCATGGCGCTGGAGGGCGTCATCTTCTTCCTCCTCACGCTGCTGCTGCAGTACCGCTCCTGCCTGCGGCTCAGGTGAGGGGAGCACGGGGCGGCCCCGCGGCCCACGCGCCATGCAGCGACCCCACAACATCCCCCATAGGCCACCGGCGCCGCCGCCGCTGCCGCCGCTGGGCCAGGAGGACGAGGATGTGGCCCGGGAGCGCGCGCGGGTGGGCGCCGCGCCGAGCGCCTCCCACGTGCTGGTGCTCAGGGACCTCACCAAGGTGGGCGGCGGTGCTGGGGTGTCTGGGACCGCGCGGAGCCCCGGGCCAGCTGTGGTGCCGGCCGTGACCGCTCCCCATGCCGCAGGTTTACCGGGGCAGGAAGGTGCCGGCCGTGGACCGGCTCTGCGTGGCCATCCCCCCCGGCGAGGTGAGCGCCGCGGTGCCCGGGGTGCAGGGCCTGGCGCTGCTGCTCACCCCGCACATCCCACCAGTGCTTTGGGCTGCTGGGGGTGAACGGCGCCGGCAAGACGACCACCTTCAAGATGCTCACGGGGGACACGGAGGTGACGCTGGGGGAGGCCTGGCTGCAGGGGCACAGGTGAATGGGCCGGGGCTGGCGCTGGGGCCGCCGCTACCCTGTGCCCACACTCACCGTGCCGGGCCCGCAGCATCCGCACCGAGCTGCCCTCCGTGCACCAGAGCATGGGCTACTGCCCGCAGTTCGACGCCATCACCGACCTGCTCACGGGCCGCGAGCACCTCGAGTTCTACAGCCGCCTGCGCGGGGTGCCCGAGGAGGAGACGGCCGGGGTGAGCGCGCGCCGGCCCCGGCCCCATCCCCATCCCCATCCCCATCCCGCGGGGCTCAGCCCTGTGCTGCTCTTGCAGGTGGCTCAGTGGGGCATCGCCAAGCTGGGGCTGGGGCCGCACGCGGACCAGCCGGCCGGCAAGTACAGCGGGGGCAACAAGCGCAAACTGTCCACGGCCATCGCGCTGCTCGGCTGCCCGCCCGTCGTCTTCCTGGTGAGCGCGGGGCCGGGGGGGTCCCGCTGCCGCGGCCGCCCGGCGTCACCGCGGTGCCGCTGCAGGATGAGCCCACGACGGGCATGGACCCGCGCGCCCGGCGCTTCCTCTGGGACTGCATCCTCAGCGTCATCAGGGAGGGCCGGTCCGTGGTGCTCACGTCGCACAGGTACGGGGTGCTGGGACGGGGCGCTCGGGGCCCGCGCGGCGTGGGGCTCACGGCGGCGCCGCCGGCAGCATGGAGGAGTGCGAGGCGCTGTGCACCCGCATGGCCATCATGGTGAACGGCCGCTTCCGCTGCCTGGGCAGCATCCAGCACCTCAAGAGCCGGTAAGGCCGGGCTGCGGGCCGCGGGTTCCCGTGCTGGGGTTCCCGTGCTGGGGTTCCCGTGCTGCCTGCGGCACCGCGCGCTCCCGCCGCAGGTTCGGTGACGGCTACACGGTGGTGGTGCGGGCGGGCACGCGCGGGCCGGCGCTGCTGGAGAGCGCCCTGCGGCGCCGCTTGCCCGGCCTCGAGCTGCAGGAGCGGCACGGCGCCCTGCTGCGCTGCCGCCTGCCCGCCGCTGCCGCCTCCCTCGCCACCGTCTTCAGCGTCCTGGCCGCCGAGCGCGAGCCCTGCGGCATCCAGGACTACTCCGTGTCCCAGACCACCCTGGATCAGGTGTGCCGGGGCTGCCGGCGCCGAGCAAGCGCAGGCGGGGACTGCGGTGCCGCCCTGTCCCTATCGTCCCCTCTTCCATCCCTGCAGGTGTTCGTGCAATTCGCCAAGGAGCAGAGTGATGAGGACCCTGCTGGAGACCTGGCGCTGGGGCAGGACGTGCCCCCTGTGCCCACGCAGGTACTGGAGGACGGGGGCTGCCAGGAGAGCGCAGTGTGAGATGCCGTGGCTGCGTCCTGCCTGCTGCCCCGGAGCGTGCGGCCGCCGGGCTGGCCCCGGGGCCCTCTGCTCCCTGCGAGGGCAGGGGCTGCTGTGAAACAGGGGTTCAATAAAGGCTGCAGCAGGGCCCTGCGTTGTGCTGGTTTCCTGCCTGGCTCTGCCCAGGGCTCAGCTGGGGCCTGCCTGCGCTCCGTGCACACTGTCCATGCGCCGTAGGTGGCTGTGGGGCGGGCAACAGGGCTGGGTCTCAAACAGGAGGTCGATGTCAAGGGCTATGAGGGGTGCCCAGGCAAGTGGTGGGGCCGGAGGAGGCTGCCCAGGTCTCTGCAGGGCACCCTGCATGTGCCCTTGCTTATTCTGCGGTGCTCATGGGGTCCAGCCCCACTTTGTGTGGCGTAACTGGGCAATGAGGCCAGAGAGGAGGAACCGGCTGCTCCCTGTCCCAGCTGCCCCCAGGGCTCTGCCCTCACGTGCAGGAGAGCTCCTGCTGTCAGGGTGGACCTGGCACCAGGGGGGCACGGGCAGGGCCCTGCGCATCGCTCAGGAGCTCCCAGTGCAGCAGGGCCACGTGCACCCACAGCTGCCAGGCACCTGCACCCGCACTCGTCACCCCTGGCGCAGTGGCAAGTGTGGCCTCTTACAGGGGGCAAAATGCACTTGCTGGGGCAGTTGTGAGGATGCTGTGACTGGGATGGAGGAGGAAAAAAAATATGGAACGCTTCACGAATTTGCGTGTCATCCTTGCGCAGGGGCCATGCTAATCTTCTCTGTATCGTTCCAATTTTAGTATATGTGCTGCCGAAGCGAGCACGAACTACAGTTGCCCCAGAGCGGTATTTATACCTCCGTAGTTCAAAACTTTTTATGTCAGGGCGAGTATTCTTTCGCTCTTTATGGCTGATGCTTTAAATATTGCTTTAAAAAGCTTCTCTCTCCCTTTTCTTTTACCTAAATCCCTTCATATTTGTAAAAATATTGCTATTTTCTAGGTCTGTGTCGCCTCAGACGGAGGCCAGCCTCGCGCGGTGCCTGCCGGGAGCCCCCTCTATTTGCATACCGCGCCGAAGGGGGCGGGGCGCCGCCCGGTCCTCCGCGCTCCCAGAGTTCCGTGTGGCGCCGTCGGTGCCGGGCCGGCGGGGAAGATGGCGGCGGGGCGGTGAGCGGGGCCGCGCTCGGGGCCGGGTCGTCGCCTTCGCCGTCCGCCTCCCATGGCCGCGGGGCCGGCGCGGGAGCCGCGTCCCCGCCGGGGCTGCTCGGGCCGCGCCGCTGCCG
>JAUBOD010000472.1:106749-123782 GCA_032353885.1 Nothura maculosa | reverse complement strand
CTCCAGTTCCTTAATCATCTTTGTCACTTTATGCTGAACCCTCTCAGGAAGCTTCACATTCCTTTTATACTAAGGAGCCCAGAACTGCACCCAATGCTCCAGGTGCGGCCTCACCAGAGCTGAGTTGAGGGGGCAGAATCCCCTCCCTCCACCTGCTGGCAACATCCTCCAGATGCAGCCAAGATCCCATTGGTCTTGGCCTTGAGGGCACACTGCTGAACATCCTGCTGCACACCCAGCAGCAACAGTCCAGCTGGTGATCTATTGGCACTGAAGCTATGGGAACCCCAGAAGCACTGTCTGTAAATATCACTGCTTGTTAGAAGAAAGTGGTATTAACAAGAAGCTATAGAAGATAAGGATTTGTATATAATGTTGCTATATTTTAAAATTTGAGATCTCTGAAAAAAAGGCTTATTTTTTTAATATTCTTTTCACTGCAAGTTTTACCTTTCCAATTTATCTAATATTTTTGAGAATGAAATGCTTCTAAATGCAGAAACTAAAATTTGTTTACCTATCTCAAACCTCAGAACAGTGATTTGCAGCCCCTTCTGTTGGTGAACATTTTCTGAGCATAAGCCTAAACTCCTTAATTTAATGGATTCCAGTGTCTTGAATTAGAAAAGCTGATAGATAGTTTGGTTCACAAAGCATGGCTGTAGGCAACACTGGGGTAGTGTTTTAATTTCTTCTGGAAGTTTCAAGCTTTTATATTCCTCTCCTGGAAAACATCTCTGTTTATTATAGCACAGGAAAGGTCATTGATGCTGTGAGTAGGAGGAAGAGTCTTTAAGGAAGCTAAGGGAAATATATTTTAGTTACTTTTCTGGCTTAAACTTGTTGCTTTGGGTCTGTTTCAAGGTAGTTCACTAGGATCTGTTTTTTTTTTTTTTTTTCAAAAGATGATTTGGTGCTTGGCTGTGTGCACAGCAGGATCCTGTGCAGGAGCATTAGGTAACTGCAGCAGGAAAGTATGGCTTAGTTAATAAATTAATTAAAGATGGCAGATATGAGTTTTAGAGTTTCTGGCCCTGACCCTTAAAATGTTTAAGATAATTCCCATTGATTTCTCATGGAAATCTTTGATTCTGAATGCATAAATAGCTTCCACCTGGAGTTTATAAAGTGCAGGTGCTGTCATCCTGGGGAGAACATTTAGGCACAAAAATATTCCATGTGATGTCAGCAGTTCTGTTCAGCTAGGTTCAGGCAGGGAGTAGGATCTCTAGAACATCCCCAAGCCCTGGAAAAATTAGTTTCTTCTCTTTTCCATACCACACCTCTCTTTCACCACCGAGATTAAGGAGTTTATAAAATACAACTTGTTACAGCCATGAGGGATTACTACTATATATTATCACTCACAGCTCATTAACCCCGAAGCCCTGCTAACTAAGAAAATCCTCTCTAATGAGGTTTCCTTCACTGCACTGAAGAACAAAAGGTCTCAAAGTTTTGCCTATTACCAATCTTCCTCAAATTATTTTCCCGTAATTAAAATAGAACTTTAAGGCCATTAAAATACAAATCTAAATTTCTCGTACTCAGGAAAAAATCCATGCCCACTTTCCTTTTTTTTTCATGCTTGCAAAGGATCTTAAAACTGTCAAAAGAGATGGGGGAAGCAGTTTTAGAGGTTTCTACCTTTTTACAACTGTAAAAACTAGATTCCACTTTTGAAATAAAGTACATGACTTCTGGGCATGTTAGACTTAATTCAGTTTTGGTGTAAGCAGCCCCACCTTACATTGACATTAATGGGAGTTAGGCTAGTTTTCTGCTGAATTAAATTAGGATTCTTTGCCCAGGATTTCAAAGGAGACTGGACAACTTGTCAGGTGCCCTGGTGATAAGTGTGATGGAAGAGTCTAAATTAGATTGGCTTGACAGTGAAAGGAAAAATAAATCTATTTGCCATTACTCACATTAGAGTAGTACTTAGCAGGTCCAAGAGGGATTGAGGAACTCATTGGGGAACTCCTGTGAGAAAGAAAGCAGTATTATAAAATAAATAATATTGGCATTAAATGTCCCAGATTCATGTGGCTACATGAAAATGTCTCTCTGTTTCTCTCCTTAAAAAAAAAAAAAAAAAAAAAAAAAAAGTTAGAGATCTATGGTATCTGTGGTTAAAAGTCAGTAGTGTTTAGGACTACAAATTGTATTGTTCCAGGAATAACTTTTATGGTTTTATGGTTTGAGGACATTTGCTTCATATATTCTCAAGGAAAATACTAAAACAAAAAAGAAAAGAAGAAAAAAAGAAGTATTTAAGGACTTATGGTATTAAAGGATGCAGATGCATTCTTTTAACACACTCAAATTTCTAAGATTTTAATCTAGATTCTTTTAACATTTCACATTGGCAATGTCTGTACTTATAATCTTACAATCTAAATATAAGCTGTAGTATTAAGCACATTTCTCACACTTGTTTCTTAAAAGATTCTTGTGGCTACACAACTTTTAAGTTCATTTTCATGTATTCCAATTCAGGTCTCCAATGAAATGCAATACAGCTGTTCACCAAAAGCACCAGGATCCAGTAATTATTCACTACTAAATCAGTGGCCCTAATGGTTTGAAAACTCATTTTTAGGCACTTGTATATTCTGTATAGTTTGAAGAATACATTTTTATATCTCCAATAAAAAAACAAAACCTGTAAAAAGGAAGGTTGGTGAAATGGCCTCAATGGTGTGTGTGATGCCTCTGTCACATTTGTGTCCTTTCAAAAACGTCATTGTGTGAGCGCAGTCAGGTCGGTGTGCTAGATGGCTGCTAGAAGTTTTAATTTGTAGGTAAAGAGTCTGAAAACTGCTTTTAAATATGCATCTGAGATGTTGTTTCTCATTGAAAGTTTATATGTGGGGAGTAATATTTACTTACATATGAGAATACCCTTCACAATAGAGATAAAGGAAGTTTCTGATACTTTGTCTTCATTAACGGTAGGTCCATCAGGAGCTGAAGGAAAGGCAGTTCATTTCACACACACACACACACACACAAAAATACTCACACCAGTGACATCTACACAGCAGCTTAAAGGGATAATGCATTAAAACTGAAGCTGAGCAGACTGTTAGTGTCTAGCATTTATAGACTTCTCATTGTCTGGGGTTTGCTGTAGCCACTGCAGAGTCATTTACAAGCAATCACATTGACAGCATTTCCCTTTGTGATATTATTTGTCAAAATTATTTCATTTGCAAATCTGAAAGTGACTTTGGGTTCACCTCCTAAGCTAGGCATCTTCTCATCCTCCTTTTGCTGGAGATGATTCTATGAAGGCCAAACCTTGGTTCTGGTTTCTCTTAAAGACACTTGATGGGCAACCAAAGATCAAAAATATGATGACTCATGGGTAGATGCCCTCAAAAGATCTTTCATAGGAGAAATACACTGAAACTGAACAGGCAGGAGCTTTGAAGTACCAAATCTACCTACCTCATGAAGGACATTCACAGTGACTCAGATTAATACAATTGCCTGCCTCAGTAGTTAAAAAATGAGGCTTTGAACTTCTCATTTCTGTTTGTAGCTCTTTTAGCAATTTTAGCTGATTCATATAATTGTTCAATTTTCCTTTTCTCTCATTTGTTTGCTTCTTTGAGGTTTTCCTAGCACAAATTGTCTAAAAAACAGAAGAGACATTTAATGGATTTGGCATCTGTAATTATACATAATAACTATGACCTTTCTTTCTTTCTTCCTTTTTTCTTCTTTCCTTCTTTCTATGGATATGCTTATTTCCTTAAGACAGGCTTTTACCAGTGGGTTTAAATGAGAGTTAAGGGTCTGACAAATTTAAGTTTTGCAGTCTGAGCCCAATGCTACTGCAGCTGGCTGCAGGATAGTCAAACTTTTGTGGCACTGTGGGAATTTTTTTTTTAAGAAGACCCACAGTGTCCTCCTTCTCTTATGCTAAAGATACAGTTTATATTACTGAATATTTTTATTGCTTTCATTTCCCTTGAAGTTGATGTATTTGGATTTTTTTGTTTCCTTTTAGATGGGTACCTTCTATACATTTCACACTGCCTAATATCTACAAAGAAGGGAGGAAAAAAAAAGAGAAAAACAGAGGAAAGTCTGCCAAATCTAGGCTGCACAGCTACCATCATGCATTAAAAGTCACCTGCATCCCCATGAGACTGGCCAGACTGTTGCGGGGGTACACGCACATTTGGAGAAGCAGATGTGGCAACTGCAGCAGACATTGGCTTAGGTGGGAGATAACGAAACTAAGCAACTTTCATGAAACAAGCTGGTCCTTCAGGCCCGAAATGCATGCAGTGCTTTCAGAAAGGGTCGGCAGCAGATTTGCCAGGTGAGCTAAATAGAAGCCTCCATCCACTTGAGACCTGGGATAAGCCTCTCTCGCCTCGCAGTAGCTTAAATGTACATTGCAGCAGGTTTTATTGTTAACCTCTCTTTGGCCTTCAACAAGTAGTCAATAGCCCTGCAGATTATATTCTCCTCTGCCTTCCTGATTGCTGGAAGCATTCGTCCAGAACTAAGCCAGTGCAGTAAACAGAGCAGGAGGAGAATTTTTCAACAAAACACTTTCTCATCAGAAAAAGGCGATTCATCGAAACTGCAACCTTTCACAGGGAAGGGCTGGCTTCATTGATTTTTGTGGTGGCAAAAGGAAAGTTATGAGGTTGTTGAAATAGTTGTGTTTTTCTTTTATTTTCTGAGAAGTTTGAAGTAAATAGTATTTTCCACTTCAAGAAAATAGTGGAGGAAATGTTAATGAAAGACTGCACAGCCAGAAGAAACTTAATATTCCAAATAAAATATTTTAATTGATTTTTGAAGGTAAAGGATTTTTGCTTTTCTCAAACTTTCAGTTTATAACCATTCTTTTCAAGATTTTTATGCTCTTTCAGATTAAAGCAGAATGTTTTCTGATAGACCTGCGTAACAACTTTCCATAAAGCAGCAGAAAGAGCAACAAAGTACTTAAGTTTTTGGTTTAGTTGTATCACTGTGCAAGGATATCAATTAATAGAGAGTCTTCATGAATGTTATTACTGGGCCCATCTCTGGGTGTATAGAAGTGGCTTTAGCTTATTATTTTTTACTCTCCACAATAATCTGTCTTAATATACAAATATTGTACATATAAATCTTGATAAATAATATATAAATTTTAATATAGAGAAAAAATGGTATCTGAATTGGCTGCTCAGTCAATGAAATGCCAAGATAAATATGTTTCATCAAGATAATATACATCTATTGATTGATTGTGCTATTAAAGCAGGACAATTGTCTGTTTAATTTTTTGCTTGTTTTAGTTGCTGCTGAAGCCTGCATTTTCCAAAGAATTTTTCAAGAGTTTCAAAGGCATTTCTGGGGATGGCAGTAGCAGAAAAAGTGTGATAAACAGAAATGTGATGTGAAAGTAATGATGTCTCACGATGAAGAAAGGATCTGGGAGAACAGAAATACCTCTCCTTTTAAATGTTTTCCTAATACATTCATAGAAGTAGCATGGAACTGCACTGCCCAAACAGAAGGGAGGTAATGGGGGAAGGAAAATAGCAGCACTCAGAAGTGGAAAGACTTTCTATGCCAGGCAATCTGCATGGGATAACTAGGCTAAATTAGAGAAGCAGATAAGAACGTTAAAATACCGAAGCATACAATTTAGAAGCATGATGGAAAAATAAAGGGGAAAAAAATAAAAGTACATGTGTCACAGTAAGGGACAGAAAAAGACCTCTTTTCCTTGCAGAGAAAAACAGCATATGCAGTTTGCCTGCCTCAGCAGAAACTAATGTGAGGTGAAAGACAGCGTAGAAAATGAAATGATCATAGTAAATTAATATGGACCTTCTGAGAAAGCAGATCAGGAAGTGTTTTTTGTAGATAATAGAGACTCACATAAAAACAGGCTGGAATACTGATGGTGAGCTTCTTGCAAACACCATGGTGCTGAATGAGATAGAAAATGTACAGCATGTTATCATCTAAAAAGGGCTTGTGCCCTTTTTATAAGGCTGCTTCATCCACTGAGGAAACTAGTCAAAAAGATCAAAGGCTGCACTGGGTTCAGTTCTCCCCAAGAATCTGAAGCTGAGTGAAAAATAGAAGCAACCACAGTGTCAAACAACATAGAGTAGCTCAACTAAAATATTCTGTTTTCTCCCCAATCACCGGTGTATTAGCTGAGTGGAGATAAAAGAAAAATCATATAATCTTCATAATGCTAGCCATGAATTAGAGACACACGCGTCACAAAGCAGGAGATTTCTTGTTAGGCTGAAGCTTGTATTTACAAGTGAAGGGAACAGAGGTTCACTTAAAATCAGGGATCAGATTTTCCAGGGACGGTAGATGAGGAATTATCAAAGAGTGTACAGATAATGTTGATAATGGCATATAGCGCTGGGGATTGAGATAAATGCATCACTGTGCTGTCCGATAGCAGAACCAGTCTCTCTGAAAGATATACAAGAGTGGATGAAAATGTTGAAACTAGGGTTTGTCTAAGCGCTGCAGACTTTAACGAGGTCCTAAGTTTCCGCTGACCACCTTCTCTGATGGCATCAGCTTTGCCCCTCAACTCGCTCATGTGAACATGGACCTTTCCCAACCAGGTAGGTGCCTTGACACCAAGCACCATTTCATACCAGCAAATGAACTCTGTCTGTGAGTGAGAAATGTTTTCTAATGTCTTGTTGGTGATATTACTCAGCCACATGTATGAACCCAGGTTTCTGCTCTGAGCCCAGATGATGCTGCAGGTAGCAGAGAGCCTCCCTCACAGTGCAGTCACTTCCTGTCTAACACTCTGTTGGCAGATGCAAACATCTGAGCGATGATCACATCCTAGTCACGGTATCAAGAGGATCACTGATCTCCAAAACATTTACAGCATGAACAAAATAGTTTAATGTCTGTCCCCTGGACAAAAAGATATTTTTCTTCCTCTCAATCAAAGAAATTTGCCTCTTTTGTTTTTTTTTTTTTTCTTTTTTTGCCTCCATTTTGTACCCAGAAGGACTCAAGAAGAGTTGTTAGACTGCCATCATCTTACCCACAATATCTTTGCATTAATGTCGTCTTGCTGTGTTGTACATGGTACCTGGGGTCCTGGTGTACATTTGAAGATAAGAAACAATTTACATATTTAGAGCATAAACTTGAAGTTGTGCTTCAGGACTGTTCTTCAAACAGGAATTCTGCAGCCGTGTTGTTTTTTCAATCTCTCATAACAGAGCTTTATACAACTAGTTAAATACGAATTTGGAAGTAGACATTCGACCCTCACCTCCTCATATTCTGTTGTAAGTCCTCTAATAAAAGATAGTATTTACAGTCTCTAGTGAATAGTCTTTCATGCTCTCTTTCTGCCCTAGCAATTGAAAAATGAATCAAGTTCAGAGAAGTTAGACATTTTGTGATCTTATGAAGTCCAAAGTTCGAAGGGCGCTTGATTAGACCATAAAATACTCTTTTTTGTGGTCCTTGTAAAGGTGTAGTACTTAAATAAAAAAAAGTATAAACAATATAAAATACTAAGTATTCCATGTTGATTAACAATGAAAGATCTCACCTTTTAAAATAATAGCAATGCCATTTGTGGAATGTGAAAAGTGCTTTGAATTACAATTAAATGCAGAACACATTAGCCACAATATCAAATGCAGTCAAATTAAAACGTTCCCTTCTGACATTTTCAATTAAACCCCATCAAGCTTCCAAACAGCCTAGGAAAACTAAATAGACTATGTGAGCTAATGGAAAATGCAGCCTGACATCTTCTCCTTCCAAAAATCAGATTAAGCATCAATACTGTTGCAAAAATCTGTACCAGAACATTAAACAATTAAGAACTGATATAACAGTACTGACCAATGGTCCATCCACTCCTGTGTTGTGCCAATTGTTCGTGACAAGAGGCCAGTACTGAATGCATCAGAGAAAAAGCAGAAGAGTTATAATAGCAGGACCTTGCAATTTCAGGACGCCTTCCATTCAAGTACCTGAAAGTCAAGTTTACTTTTGGTGTTTCTATGGTTTCTGTGACCTAGCCCTGCACAGCTTTTAATGCTTATGTGCACAACATTCTTTGGAGGTTGGGAGGTGTTATTAACCACTTTTGAGGAGTAGAAAGCACAGACAGGCAATCAAATGGTGTATTCAAGGTGAGAGAAGGTCCCTGAAAGAGGATGGAAAAGTTAACTCAGATACTTTAAGTTTTGTATAGAGCAAGTGTAACTCATCCCTCTTATGAGCTGTGTGGCAAAATTGACAGTTGGTTAAGGACCATCAAACGTATGCCATGGACCTTGGAAAACTATGGGGAGAGGGTTTGCACATTAAACATTTGCAGGAGATGTGTGCAGAACACAGTGACTGCTCATGAATTCTAATACTTTTCCTAGGCAGGACCTGGCATCCATCCCTGGTGCAGTCAGCCTCAACAAGTTTATCTGGAAAACTTTAAATAGATGGATATTTTGTTAATTTAGATTTAACTCTTTTGGCAGGACAGAATTTCTTGTGGGAATAGCCTCAGTGTACGCACTGTGATTGAATTAGTCTCTAAAATATCTGGCTCATTCACCATTCCTAAATCTCTAATCTACCCAGGACTACACTTTGTCCCTATCAGGAATTGAATTGTAATTTTAAAGAAGTCTGAACAGGAGGAAAGGGAGAAGGGAAGAATGAATGATGGAGGTTACCCCTTTCCCTCACATAACATATTGTGAAGTCAAGTAACCTGGGGAGACCCAAGTTTCTTCCACTACTCAGTGCTGGAGATTTTTTGTTCATTTATTTTCTTTTATTCTGTGCTTCCCAGTTACTTTTAATGTGTGTGTGAATTAGCTGTGCATCTTCAACTCTGGAAGTGGGATGGAGAATAACAGGCACCTGGATCAGAGAAAAATGTCCAGGTGCTGGTCCTTAGCTAGAATTGATTGAAGGCAGATTATTGGTTTCTAAACTCTGGAGATATTTTGAATTCCTTTCCTGTGCAGGCAAAATGGAAAATCAGTGATTAGATTTAAATGCCACGCTGCAGTATGCAGTGTGCAAATAATACAAGAACAGGCAGAGGCAGAACGGGGATTTTGTTTACAATGGTTTTATTCCTAGAAATCTCTTAGCAAAGATTCACATTCATTGCTTAACATTTATAGCGTACCCTGAAATAACAAGGAATTCATATATGCATCAAAGATGTTCACATGCTTAATTTTTGTACTGCCTGAGTATCTATCTGTAACTCAACTTCTTCATAATTTCTAACGGTCTCATCATAGCAAGATAATCTCAAATCTAAAGATCCAGAAAAGGTGAAAGTTGAGCTCATAAACACCAATTACAAATGAACCTGGAATACAAATTGAGAAAGGAATAGGTTGTAATACTTCTTTACCTGGACTTCCAAAGACTTTGGTAAGAAAGAAAATGAATGGATATACAAAGACATTGCCCAGTAGGTACAACTCTCTTTCAACTCTGACTTCTATTCTTACAGCATTTAATATTTTTCTCTTCTGTCTGCTTCATTTTAATGCTATCTTTTTTCCACTAGATTTGTCCCATGCCTGACTAAGACGAGAATGAACTCTTGGCATTGTTATATTTGTAAAAGTAACATGCATATACAGCTAATAAGGTCTGTAGCATAGAAGCAGCATATATCATTGCAAAATTGTGTGAGTTGTGTTAGAGGAAAGTGAAAATAAGATTTCTGGTTCTGAAATGGATAAAATACCAGCTGAGAACTGGGTATTTTCTGAGAATTGGGGTATAGTATAGTTTTTTTTTCTCTTACACTTTTTTTTTTCCATGTAGTCAGAGTAGACTTTCAGTCTTGGATTTATTCCTCCTCATCATGGAAGAAAGACAGAGGTGCTTAAGTGAGGAATGAAGTGAGCTTTACAAAGCAAGAGGAATCTGATCTTAGATTTCAGTACTTCCAAGCACTGAATATACTTAAATGTATTTTATGGTTAGTTCTTTATGCTTACTTGATGCTTAGTTTATTCTATATCTTGAACTATGCATTCACAGTTTTTTTGAAGTTTAGTTCCTGGTTAAATTAGCCATAAAGAAGTGTTCTGATAACAGAGTCCCATGCTGCTGAACTCAGTGGGACAGATGAAAAGTAAACAAAGAAATGGCAGTATATACTTGTAAAATTTCTTGATTAATGTCAGGCAAAAGGTCTGTAGATATTCAAGAAAACCAAGGTTTCTGACTGAGTCTAGTCCCTTCTGGCTTTATTACTTCTGATTTTCCTTAAACTGTAAATCTCTCTTTGAAAGAGCTTAGAGAAAAAAAAAGAAAGAAAAACACTTTTTTTTTTTGTTTAGAAAATTACCAGGGTAGATACTATGGCCAGATTTCCAAAGGGGTTTGATTGTCTTTGCCTAATAGAAGGCAGGATTTAGGTACTTTCAGCTGAGAATCTTCCTTCCAAGAAAAAGACCTAACTAGCAGCAACTACACTCTCAGCAAAGTACTGCCTCCTACCCACTGTGAATGTAGGACTTAGATACTGTCATCTGTCAAAGACTGATAGATGAGTAGATAAATTAATACACCCATCCATCCTTCCATTTCATTGTTTCTGAAGCAATCTATCATCTAATAGATTTTAATAATGTCTCACACCATTTTCTTGATGTAATACTGGACTTTGTCATACTGCTAACTACTTATTTTGATTCCCATAAGATGGATGTGCTACGGAATATATCAGACCACCGTTCTGGCTTGTCAGATAGTATTTATTTATGTTCTTTGCTCATCCTTCCCTGGTGCTTTGGATCAAACAAAACCATTGTTTAAATAAATAAAATGTAATGTAATGTAATTTAATATCTTCCCTTAGCTGTTAACATCAAAGCAACTAATAATTACTTGGTGCAACACTTTCAAAACATGTGATAGACATTCATGCAGTTTAGTGATTACAGTCATAATGTAAAGCTATTGAGTCAGGTCTGCTCACATTATTCGGTTGAGAAGAATGTAAAACTAGCAGAGGTAAGACCAGCAGAAATCAACCTATCACCATTATTAATTCAATAGAAATATTTATGAATTTTCAGGGCTAGAAGTAACAGTTATATTCCAATCTCATACTCCTGCTCCTGAATAAAACCCAGAAAACTAACCTAGCAATTCCAATACCTACCTGAATAACTTGTGCTTGAAAACAACCACTGTACTCTTAAAAGGCTAGATTATAAAGCCCAGGGAGATCAAGGACCAGAAGCTGACATGCCGAGGACTGACCGGAGCACAAAAATTCACACAGAAGTCCGAGAGTTGAACTCAGATCTCTTCAGACAAATCCAGTACTGTAGGCATGTATTTTTTAGCCTTTAACTATAATACCACAGTTAAATCATTACTGCCATTTAGTATGGGCATAGATTTTGTGGCTATAAAATTTATCATAATGGCAAGAAGCAGCATGGTCTACTAGGCTTCATCTCTGCAGCTCAATTTCCACTTCTGTATTAACTTCTTTGGCAAACGGTATAGGAATCTACAAATGAAAAAAAAAAGATGTTTATTTTTGATCTAGATTAGAGAATAAAAGTTATAATAGTTTAATGATAGTGTCATTTTATTTCAAGAAAACAAATATGCAAAACACAAGCCTCTGAGAAGAGAGTCATACTGGTCACTTAAAAAAACAATCTAATCTTAATTGTATTACAAAGTTTCTTGAAGAGTGTAAAACTCTTTTCATGGGAAAAAACTTGTACATATGCACACACATCCACATACCTGCATTAAAGATTTAATTAAACTTTCATATGGTAGTTTTCTTGAATCTAAAATGAAATTTCTAGCGAGAGAATTTTCAAGATACTTCATATCAAGTTGTCATCAGTACTCATGAGAACCTGATACATGAAAATCCCTCTAAACTTTTATATAAATTAATGACTTAGAAGTTGAGCAGGAATATCAATATTCATCTCTCTGCCATGCCTGATTTTCAAGTGATGCTTTCTAAACTCTCAGGCTGTTTGCTGTGCTGAAGTGAGGCATTCTGTCCTGTGATTTCTATTACAAAAAATCTAGAAGACCTCATTTTCTATTTGAGATCTAAGAAAATGCACTTCAAAACTGCAATGGGGGAAACAACAAGCACATAAACGTCTCTTTGCACCATAAATTCTCACATTTCAGTTAGGCCAGTAATTATTCACTTCTAAAATTTTAAACTAAAGAGTCCTCTCTCCAGTTTTAACCTAAAGATAGCTACACTGATTTCACGACCACTACATTTTTTGGCAAGAAAACCAGGAAAGACCAGTATTTCAAGAAGCACAGTGACAGCAGCGCTTAAGTAGCAGTGTGGTGGCATTTGACCTTGTTGATCCTCACCTGAAGACATGTCCAATTGAGTCCACATTGCCCCATTTGACATATATATGCAATCTTCCAGTGCCACGGTAACAAGAAACTAACCTCTGAATCACCTCTGATTGTACTAGGAGTGTATTTTAGAGCGGTTTAACAGTTTAACACTTTTTTTTTTTTTTTTTTTTTTTTTTTTTGCTGATGTGGTGAATTTGCTCCAATATTCTAGTGGCTCAAAAGGACCTAGAGGAAGCAAACTGTTGTTGATGGAGGCTGGAGGCAGAGCAGGGGGTCCTGTCTGCCAGAGGTCCCATCTCCTAAGCCATGGGAGGGTTGCCCCCAGCTTCTACACTAGTTGCCGACCAGATGTTCAATGTTGCATCCTGACTGGAAGGTTGTGACAAAGCCCCGGAGAGCTGAATGACAACAATCTGTCAAACAGGCATCATCATCATTTTTTTTTCATATTCCATTATTCTGCACCTTATGTCACTGTTTTTAGTTCCTAAATTGCCCGTTGTTTATGTCTGTTCATTCCTTGCATCACTATTTTTTTTAATTTTAATGATATTCTACTGCTGAGACAATTCATCAGAGTTTCAGCTTTGCTTTGCCCAAATCAAAGTGGGGGCGGTGAGGAGGAAGAGAAAGAGGGTGAGGGAGGTAAGGCAAGGACATATCAATTACTCAGAAAGATCCAGAGGTTCAAGATGTGATGACACCGACAGTAGGAAGTAAGATAAATGCTCTGATTTACATCCAACTCCCATTAGATAGTTTGGGGAAATTATGATAAAGTGTTTATTTACAAGGAAAACCTTTACAACTTAATTAAATAAGTGTGAGTTTCTGATTCAAGAGGAGAGAACGGTTATATATATAACAAATTTTATTTTTGATAATAAATTTTATTTTTTTATTCTCCAAATTGATCAATGGTGATACTTTTTCAGCTTCCAAATCCACTGTGCATGTTCTCTTTTACACACACATTGGTACTCACAGGACCAAAGGCTAGCTAGGCACAGAGGTGCTTATGTGGGGTCTCCTGACAGCATATCTGAGCTGCAAGATATCCTCATATGCCCAACATGGTTATGCTTCAGTTGCTCCTTCTTCTGGGATGTGTGAAATTCCTGTGGGCAGAATAAGGAGATTACATTGTGTGAAAAAGGGGCATAATCTGTCGAGTAGCATCTTCAAATTGACACATATTTTGAATAAAGTCTCTCAAGCTGTCTGAGAATTATGTTGGTGCCAGTCACTCCCCTCACGTTACACAGCTATTTTATTTCTTCGTGCAAAATGAACTTACTGATAATCTCATCCTGAGGAAGAGGAGGATACATTCATGGAGGGGATAGAAGTCCACTATTATACTAGGGATTTCTAGATATTGAACAAAACAAAACAAAAATGGGAAAAAACATCATGATCTTCTTGCCTCTTGTGATTTGCCCTGTGATTCCAGCACCAGTGTTTAGGGCACAGTTAGCTGAGTCTCCCCTCTTCCTTTAACGGATTTGTTACGATAGGCATGCAAACTGAAGCATTTGCAAGCAGTACTTAGAGAAAAATGACCTCTGTGAGTGGTCCATACTTGTAGCATTCACTCCCTTATGGATTTGCCAGGGCTCAGATTACTTAATTTTCTAGATATGAAAATGTGCCATGAGATCTCTATTAAAAGATTATTGAGGAAGATTTCAGGATATATAAATCAATTTTACTAATTACCTTTAATTGAGGCTGTGAGAGTAAATTTAGGGACTAGACAGCCAAAACCATAGTTTATGCACTGTAAAGATTTAGACACAGCTGCAACTTTGTCACATGTGTGACAACATCATAGGTCACAAATAAGATTTTGTGGTTTTAGCTTCTTCAGCTACTGGGAAAGGCTTGGGGGTAACTAGCTATGCTACTTCAGGAGCTGATGTCCCAACTCATCAACTCACCCCAGTCGCTAGGAGCTGTGAGATAAAGCAGGTTCAGTCCACATAATTTCAGGGATGGGACCACAACATCTCAGTTAAGGATTTGGATTGCAATTGCCTTCCATTAAAGCCTGCAAAAGCAAAGAAAGGCAATATTTCTGGGGACAAAACACCTTCTGGGCCACCTGCATCATTGCATGGCCTGGAGAGGACCTCTAACCTGACTAATCTTCTGAAGACACCTCAGTCAAGTAGCTGAAGTGCAGTAGGGCTAATGTTGAACTCATCACGCACGGGTTGAGTTGTGCAGGCCTGGAAAGCCTGTCTCTTCTGACTGTGGCTTCCAGGTCAGTGCCAGAAAAGGGCCATGTGGTGGGCGAACAGCACTACTGGCTGGAAGCAGCTCTGTTGCAGGAGATAGGGTAGGTCCTAGATCAAATTCTTCTCTTTCTAGTCCACGATTCTGCTTGCAAATAATGGGATTTAGGAAACAGAGATGTGATGAGGCAGAACTAAAGAGCCTTTGTGAAGTGTTACTGAGGAAGAAAGTTGCTGCAAGTCATTAAGTGAGAGATTAACTGTGAGAGTTGCGGTTCCCAGCACAGTGCCTTTCCTCTCGAGTGTGTGAGACTACGAAGAGGGAATTGCAGTATTAGCCTCTGTCCTTCTGCAGGACATGGACACCCTTCTGGGAAATTTCTAGGGTGTAAGTGCATCTGCTTAACTCTCCTTGGTAGCACTGCCCGGGAGCTGAACTCAGGGAATGGGCCAGTGTAAAATACCAGTCCAACAGCTGAAATCATTTAGGAAAGGACAGAAGGTAAATATGTCATTTACTATCTGGCCAGGACACCAACTGACATCTATAGACCAACAAAAGTGCTAGGGATTCTTTAATAACCATAAACAGCTCCTGACTCATTTTCACTCTGCATCCAGCAGGCCTTTGCAGCTACGAATGAAGGGGAAGTGAAACTGTAGACACAACACACTGTGATCTATGATCATTATAAGAACACCAGAAATCCTTGAAAGAGAAAGAAAACCCTCTAGGGGCTCAGTATGCCCATTCCTTTTGTTTACCTCTTCTTGAGTTTCCTTTTATTTTCATCTATGATTACAAATCTCAGGCCTCTCCAACTTTAGGCCTCACCAACACTCAGAGATGACTGACCTCTGGAGTTAGAAAATGGATAAAGCAAATAGCTGAAAAGACGTAAGCTAAACATGTAGAGTTTTTTAGTACAGAATATATTTGTATGTATACAAATATACGCACACAGACATACATCCAAAACTACTCAGGCCTGAAACCTACTGAGAAATGGAAGGAAAAAAGGTGTCTCAATTTTCCTCTCTGCATCCTATACAGTCTTCCTGTCCCCAGCTCTAGGGATAGCTCTTAACCATGAAAATGAGGTTGCATTAATTTCACTCCGGGATCAACCAGGGGAAGGACACAGCACATTAGTCGTCAGGGCTGGGTTCTCTTTTATATTCATCCGCATGCATTAACCTTCATCTTATTTGTTGAGTTAGGCTGCTTTTTGTATATCATGAATAATTTCATTAAGTATTAAGAATTTACCTACATTGTATCTTTGGAGATTATTTTTTATTTTTTTTAAAATATTTACAATTTGTAATGCATAATAAATATGTAAGAGGTAGAGTATGATTTCTCAGGGTTTACTATTATCTAAGTCTGTCATGTCCTATAACCTTTCTTGGCTTATACAATATTCAGTGCTTTAACGCAGCGTCAGTGCTGTTATCATGGGTTGATGGCAAAAGGACAGCCATCTTGACACTCTCCACTCACTAATCACGTCTATTTTGATTTGATTAGCATATAAATGCTTCTGGATTTATGCAATATCAGTGGAAATGTGTTAAAAATACTTGTCAGTGTCCTTATTTTGTGGCTTAGAATCAGAAAATCTTGAAAGGAGAGGAGAAAAGGAAAAAGTAGGATCATCTGGTTTCACAAGATACTAGTTTTCCGTCCTTAAAATATTCAGTGGTGTGGAGATGGTTTTAGGCTGCTTTTAGGCCGCTTTTAGTGATAGAGGTTTTATCTCTTTAGTTTTTTAAGGAATTTATTTGGCTTCTTGAAATGAATACAGGAAAATTGGAGGTGGAGGTGAGTTTTTTTTTAATGGAAGACAAGAAATTGCAGAATGTTAAAATGAGCATTTGAATCCAGGTCCTAAAGATATAACAATAATATAAGTATTAAGTTCATTGTTCTTTCTCTGGTCACTACTAGTGGAATCTCAGAGGAGCAACATATTAAAGAGCATTCTAACTTAAAAATATATATTTTTTGTGGAAAAAAAAGAAAAAATATTCCTATGTCCTGTAAGCAAAATAGAAAGTTTTGAAGAAAATATAAATTTATGATACAAAGTTAGATGTATATGACTTCACCTGGCAGCAAGCCATGATGCACATGCATATAAAATATTAATTTCATCAAGCACTTGACTCAACAAGGTTTTTAATCACCTTCTTTAAGAACATGAATAATCCAGACAAAGTCAATCTGACTACAAATTAGGTAAACTTAAAACCATTGCTGAATAAGGACTGATGTACACTTGCCTTTACTAGTAACGCCATTGTACATATTGAAACATATTTCACAATAAAAGTAAGTAAGTGAAGAATCAGTTTCTTTTCACTGATTTTAATATTTATTCACATCCTTTTGGAAGCATAAGATGGAGATATTGA
>JAUBOD010000472.1:87181-106649 GCA_032353885.1 Nothura maculosa | reverse complement strand
AAGTGAAGAATCAGTTTCTTTTCACTGATTTTAATATTTATTCACATCCTTTTGGAAGCATAAGATGGAGATATTGACTAACGTTTTTTTCAAAAGCAATGAAAACATCTATGATAATAATGTAAGTTTTGACCCATGGCCCACAGGAGGGCATTGTTTTTGGACATTTGTGTTTATGTATCTTAAGCTATAAATCAAATATCACACTAGGAAGCTTGAAAAAAATGGGTCTTTTGCAAAAATAAAGGGATGTCACAGAAGATAGCAGAAGATATAGTGCATGAAATTACAGCCAAAAGATCTAGGTTAATCTATAAGAAAGGCTGATTTTGAGGATGATGAAATACTAGGACTGTGGGAGATAGCTGAGGAATATCTGTCACTGGAAGATTCAAAGAGTATATCACATAGACATCTATTGGGAATCATACCTGCTCTTCCCTGGGCAAGACAATAAACTAGATGATCATGGGATTCCAGTGCCATGTTTCTGTGTTGTTTTCTTGAATGCTCACAGAAAAGTCAAAATATCTTTTTTTCTCTACTGAAAAGTTCTGAAAAAAAATGTACTCAGAAATGCTGAAATGTTTTGACAAATTCAATCAAAACAAAGTGCTTCCAGATTCCCAGATCAAAATATTTAATTTTGGTATGTTAAATTAAATGTGAATGTTTCATTTGGAGATGGTTCAGTAGTAAACTGCATCTGGTTACAGTACTGTGGTGCCTTATGGGAAGTGGAATTGGAGTGCCAAATGCCCTCAGTCCTCTATATAAACTGTACTTCCTTACTGGACTATAACATTCATGATGTCTGATAGTAATATGTTTTCCATTACACACTATATGCCAGAGTCAAGCTCAGAGAGCCACTGTTCATTATATGGTGAAGCCAAGCAGTCCATACATTTTTAAGATAAAACAAAACATGAATAATGGTAATAAAATAGGCTGAACTCAATAGGAAAAGTTGTTTTGACTTTATTTTTTTACAAAAGACTACATTTAAACAATTTTTTAAGAAAAAAAAACATAACAAAGACAAAGGTATTTTCTAGATCTGAATGTACTCACAACTATGGTTTATGACATTAAAGCAGTTGTTTTCCTAGATTCAGCACAGATCAGTTGTGTTTCTTTATTATTATTCTTAATATTATTTCAAATTCTCAGAGTCTCTTTTCTCTCCTCATTCCCTGGTGAACAGATAGATTGCCAGGAGGAAAAGAGGGAAAAAAGCAACTTGCAGTGCTCCTTGATGCATTCATTGAACTGTGTACAGAATTCCACAGTTGAGGTCTCCAAAGGGCTTGAGATACCTAAATCCATGTGAAAACCTGGACCTTAGTCTATTAAAGACTCTTTTAGCATAGATCTGCCACCTTTACTCATTACTTTGTGCCTCAGGACCTGGAGGGAGTGTTGTCATCAATGTGTGCTAACATCTGGCCCTGAGTAATTGTCATTAGGGTAGGATGTGACAAACAAACACAGCTCGGGCTTCACAGAATATTCATTGCAAATAATTTATGCAACTAATTTAGGCCCCCCTTCCCCACTTTCCTTTTCTGCTTGAAGAATCTGCCAGGGTAGACTGTGACCTTTATGGATTAGTGTCTTTGTAGTCGTTCATTGAATAGTTTGTGTGAATAATTTTGAACCTATGGATTTCTTGCAAGCTGCTGGCTATGAATGTCCACTCATACTGATTCCCTCTTTATACCATATGATTGGTCATCCCTCCCACCTTTTTTTTTTTCCTGCCTGCTCATTGCCTAATGCGTTGACCTCAGGATTATAAGTAGCATGGGAGCCTGAACAAATCACAGAGGCTTTGCATCTGTGGGGGAAAAGGGAGGGAAACAAAACAGCAGGAAATAAATTGGTATAGGGATTTTAGAACATTTAAAAATGTCACCTTGTGGAAGAAATACCAGTATATTTGCTTAGATACAGTGATTTGAGCTCTAAAGGTTTTTTTTAACTTCTCCATCTGGCATAACAGGATAGGCAGCTCTTTAGGTGGCTTTAGATATCTGTCACTGTCCTCCCAAGCAATCCCTTGTATGGATAGGGTTGCTGGGGAGGCATTTTGTTCCCCCTCATTATGTGGACTGCAAGCTCTTCAGGACCTATCCTCTCCCTTACCGGCATTAGCCAACAGAGTCTTGACTTCAGCTGAAAGTTAGCACTGAACAAAAAAAAATATAGAGCAAACAATAGTCTAGTTTCTCTGTAATTGTGCTCATTTTCCTCTCACCTATCACCTTACTTTGATGCATAAACTGAAGCTCCTCCTAGTGCATGAGTAAACTAAAGTGAGTCCTGCACATATTTGGGGGATAAATGGGAGGAAATCTGCAAGTACAATCTGAATAAACTCTTGTTTAAATACATATATATAAGTGTTCAAATAAATGCATTTGAGAAAAAAAAAATATTTTCTTTCTTTGCCCACTTTTAATGAGGACATGAAAGCATTGGAGCCTAGGTAACTCCACAGTCTATAAAACCAGTGAAGAATAAGGACTGTCAGCTATTACCAGCTCTCTGTAGGCTCAGCTGAACCAGTGCTCTACTGGGAAAAGACAAGGGAGCTTATTACCTATCCCCTGAGCTATCCACTCTTCCCTAGAGAGGCTTTTTGACATCAGGGGCTTAACTGAAACATATGAATTAGAGTGGAAATTGAAAGTATTCAAATATAAATTAATTTATACCCAAGGGTTATTCATGCCAACTAGCAATAAATATGCTGGAAGTAAAAAAGGCTAATTTGAATGAATATGAGCGGGCAAAAAGCAATCAAGGGCAAAAAAGAGGCATATGCAAAGTATAAAATATCAGATAGCAGAGAGAGGACTGAAAAGATTGTAGTGAAAAACTAAAATAAAGAAAATGAGAAGTATGCAAGGATGTTGAAAGTATCTCTCTGTGTCTGGGTGATAAACTGATTGGCTAGAGCCACCTCTTTACTTTGGGATCTCCAAGGTAAATCATGTCAAAAAAAATGACTAGTGTTTGTAGCTAATATTATCCTAGACAGTTATCCAAAACATAAAATTGGAAAAATGCCTCTCTAAACCTATATGTAAACTAGTTGTGAGGCAAAAGGGTGATATCTGATTATAAGGCAAGCAATGAGAGAATTACGAAGAGCATGTTCAAAGAGATACCCAATAGGGCGGTACCGACAGATCCTGACAGTTAACTTTATTTGTCTTACAAAAACCTAGTTGGAGTCTCATCTACCTCCTTCTGTATTCAAGTTTATTCAATATACATCCTTGGGAAAGTCATAGAGTCATAGATAGAGAGAAGACTTTATTGTAATGTTCTAAAACATATAGAATATCTCCATATATATGCTGCCTCCTTCTTCTGTCTTTCCAACATTTTCTATAGGAAAAAGACCCAAATACTGCTCGGAAACTTAGATCAGTGTAGTTATGGAGATCTTACACAGGTTAATCAATTAATCTATCCAGTATAAATTTTTTCTCATTCTGCCATGGCTTGTTATGCAGCAGCTTTTTATAGTTTGCCCTTAGCAAGCCTTGGATACTGGGGCACGTAGCTGATAAAATACAATGACAGAACTGTATAAAAGAAGCATATGAAGATGAACTCTTTATCATTTTGTCTTGTTTCAACTCAGAGTAATTAATTACTTGTTTCTCTCAGTAAAGAATTTGTATTTAAATCATAACAAAGAAAAGAACTAGAACAAAAAATGGGGCTAGGATTAGAGCAGACAATGTGTAGATGATATAAGGTCAAATTAAGTAATAGTATTTAGACTTTACTAGCATAAATCATCCACGGCTTTGTATGAGTTGAAGAGTTGAGCAACATCTTTTGACACTGTTCTTTAAAAATATTTGCAGAAAATATTTCTACTCATATCAACTGCCCTTTAAGAAAGCACAATAACTCCATTTTGGACCTAAACTACTTGTCTGGGTCTGATTAATTAACCTAGAGTCTTTCCTGATACTCCCCACAGACTTTGTCCCCAGCTTTGATTAATTTAATTAAAGATCACCAGCCTTGACTCACCCAAGGGGCACCATGTCTAACATGTGGAATAAAAGTTTTTGAAGAAGTAATGGGAAGGGCTGATGGACACAAATGTGGAATAATTTGTCTGTGTTTTGGAAATGTTTCTGAATAATCGACTGTGGAATCCAAGAGTCCTGGATTTGAGCAGATGTGCAATTACAGACAAGCACAGAAGGTAAAAAGTTTAAAGTTAGCAAGAAATGCCCAGATCAGAAGATGAAATGTCATTGATAATTGCTGTGTCTTCAGTATGATTTTGAAGAATTAAATCTCAGCTATTTCAGTAGGTTCAGAATCTGGCCAAAATTCTGTAGTCTGTCCACATGAGAATCTACTATAATTTACAATAAAGAAACCTATCTAGATAATATTACCTTGCTGGACATTAAATAATTTGCTAGAGTGAAGAATACCTGGGTTCTATTCCTGTCCTATAGCATAGCTTTGGTGAAGTCACTTTCCTTTTCTGTAGTTCAATTTCTCCTTTCACCAATTATCTTTCTTCTTTATTCCAATTGTCTCTTATGATAACTATGTTTAAATTGCCATGTTGCGCTAGGTTGCCCTTTTCTTGCTTGAGGACTGTCATTAGTGATTGCTTCGTGTATCCCCAGTCACTTCTGCTTTCCAGGAGTATAGGAGTGGTGTCATTTGCTTCACGGCAGCATAATAAGAGGGACAGTAACAGAGTTGTATCTTTTGCTCTACATCCCAAAGATGGCAGACTATTCAGTGAAGAGGTTTGGAGGGCACAAGTCTGATGGTAGCTTCTTCAGCCTCATTTTTCTTGTGATTTCGTGATTTCCCATCTGACTCTTGCATTACGCACTTCTGCTCTCTGCAAGTCCTCTTGTTTGGTATGGTTCCTTGCACCACAGACTGAGCGTGATATTCACGGGCTTGCTCTCTTGCTTAGAGAACTCTGACGCACACTCTGTTGCATTTGGCTTCTAATGCTTCTATGAATCCTTTGCTTCCATTCCTATTTTCTCCTAATCTTTACACTCTTTTCCTTCCCCACCTCCATCTTCATAGAAGCTGATGCAATGGAAACAAATTGCACAAGTCCATTTGAGCAGAGCATGTTAATTTTAGGTTTGTTAGCCACGCACTTACATACCTGGCTTTCTACAGAGGGCTCAAGCTGTGCAGGGAGCACTTCCAGCTACATTTTTATGCAGGTCTCTCATTGCTCCTTGCCAGGAGGCTCAGAGGGTCTGGGAATTTATGCTGTGCTTTCCACCTCTGCCAAACTCAGAGACCATTTCAGCTGGTCTGCTGTATTAGCCCACCTGCACCTGTGTTTTTGTGGTTTTGGAGAACAGTATAAGCTCAGGCCGCCAAATGTTGGCACTGAGTAGGTCACGATTTTGTTAGTCTTAATCAATGAAGTTTTAATAAACACTCTTTTCTGCTCTTGCTTTCCTCCTGTGCTGTAACTCCACAGGACAGCTTTTCACACAGTGCTCTATTTCCCTTGGACACCCTGCCATGGAAGTGGGTCATGATTGTTCCCTCCTCCTCCCCTCCTTCCCGCTTCCTTCCCCTCACAACAAGTCAAGGTGAAGAAGCAGCTCTGAAGACTCACGCAATATTCCCACTGTGTGATGTGAGCACCTAGAGAGAAATGGCCTATAAAATAGCTCCCTACTTGTGTTTTTTTGAGGTTAGATTGGATCCACCTGCTGCCCTCTAATTCCCTGTATACTTCTCATGTGTGAATAAGCTTGTTTTGCACCTCTAAGAAGAGAGCTTCCAAAGATGCTTTTCTGCTTTACTATTCCTTTCTTTTACACCAGTTAAATTTGGGTAAGGACACCAAGTCTGCTAGTTCTCCTTCTGTTTTCATCCAGCCATTATTGAATAAATACATAGATGCAAAAGGGAAGCATCTCCCAGCAGTGCTGACAAATTTGACTCTAGAGAAAGATCCATCGAGCTTCCATCATCTTGAAACCCACTTTGCACATGATGTGTGAACCCCATTAAGCTCTCTACCCACACAGGACCCACACTGCTCCTTTTGGACTCCTCACTGACTTTCATCTTTTCATCACTTCAGTCTTTTCGTCAGGTTGATGCAAGAAAGCATTTGCAGCCCCAGAGGAAAAGTAGAGCAAACAAGAGTGTTAGACCAACTCTAAAATTCAGGCCACTCTCTCTTTTCTCTCCTAACTTCAATAACAGCAGCAGGGATAAAGAAATAATATCTCTCTGCCCAGCCTTCTCCACCCCTCTCTGTTCCCACTCCTCCCCTCTTTTCTCTGGCAGCTGAAATACAAGAAAAATCTGTCATTAAATATTTGTAAATGCTCAGTTATCTGATGGCAGCTGTTTTCTAACTAGATTGGAATGCAGAGCATGGATGCTTGTAGGAGCTACACCATTTTCCCCCTTCTCTCAGCATAATCCTTCCATCCTATCTTATTCTCTACAAAAGAGAAAAAGAGAAAAGAACTTAATGTTAGATCAGTAGTCATTTCCTCCCAATGCATCCTTAGAGTAGGTAATCATTGCTTCTCACTTTAGGAAGCTTGGGAGTTTTAACTAACCAACTGGTCATTACCACCTAGTGATAACTACTAGTTAGGAAATGGGGAAGGAGAGAAATATTGTCATGACACTGTGGTTTGCAGTGAATTTCAAGAAACTGAGAATCTGTCATATGAGTTCTTATAATGAAATTTAAGTAATCAGACCCATAATTTCTCCTATTAGTTTTAGCTAGACTAGAAAAGGTCAATGCCCTGGCAAGCAATGATTCGCAAATAACAGGTGCAGCCAGTCTCTATTATACTGCCATGGGACACTGCTCTGTCACTTTTATTTACTGAATCAATCCACCAATGTCCAGCAGGAGAACAACAGTTAAATGGTCATTAATTGTAGGCTGATGTGCAGATGAAACAAATCTCTAAAGGGACTGTAAACCTTTGTTCTTTAGCCTCCTCCAGCTCGAGCAATGGGAATAGAAGTAAATCACTCAATGCTTCACTTTCTTATCAAAATTTTACTGTACTGATCATCCCAGGTGAATTGAATTCAAATAGGACATCCTTTTTTTTTTTTTTTTTAAATTTTCAGTGTAGTCATTTGAAAATTTCATGGTCAAACAAGCAATTAACATACACAAGACAGTAATGGGAACAGCCCATCTTTAGTTGCCTTGTTTGGTGCTTTGGCAGTGAGAAAATGTGAGAGGTCATCTTAAAAATTGTCTTTAGAGAAATTAAATTTTATCTCCCTTTTATTACAGGTTTGATCTGTTTTGTTTTTGTTCATAAGGTTCACAACTGTGTTGAAGTTGTGCACTCAGTCTTCATAAATAAGAATGATTGAATTGCTGGGCATTAGTGCAATGGCAGATCAAAAATCTGCCCATAGACCTCTTTGCTCTGTGTATTCCAGACAAATAAGCAAGTCCAGAAGGTGGCCAAAGCCTTGGGCAGTTTTGGATTTGAGTCTTGGGACTGCAGTGCATTGCACTGACATCAGGGGCACGCCTCCAAAATAGAAACCCAGAGGTAGGTAACAGATAAGATTGCTGAGATAGAAGAAAAAAAAATATAAAGAATTTGTGGTGCATGGGATCTCAGGGCTTTTATTTAATTATCCTTTCTGAGAAAATTACATTTGCAAAACAAGGAGAGGTGCCTATCTGTGTGTGGCAGGCACCACTAGAAAACACAATATATCAAGTAGAAAGAACAATCCCGTAACGTACAATATTTCTAGGTAACCACACAGCTGAAACAATCAGCTAAATTTCCTCTTTCTCCTACCTAGTGTATCATCCTTAATGATGCTTTTTCTTCAGCAGGCTTTCAAAAGAGATATATTTTGAATTAGGCCCTTATCCAAAGCTCAGTGTAATCAAGGAAACTAGCAGCAGAATATTAACTTATGACTAATAAATACACAGAAAAAAAATCTTATTCCTACTCTTTCTCATCTTTGTGTATCCATGCTTCTTTGAAAGGAGCTCATGCTGTGTTTGTACATTGCAACCATTACCATTTTTTCCTGGAGACATCCCTTATTTTTATACATGATCTATATTTGTTGTTAATAAAACTTTGCAGCTGTTTATAGTGAAGCAGTCATAGTTTACCTAGATACAAATGCCAGTGTGGAAGTATTTGGTATTCCTCATGCTTTTCCCATCATGCTTATTCAATAATCCATCAAAATATATTGTATCTGAAAATATTCTTTCTACAGTCTTCAATGTGATGTTTGGCAAAACTAACATACAGTAACTATTATACAGCAACTTGCATAGACACTACAGTGTCTATATCATATTGTAACATATAGGCACTTTAATACTGTCTTGATTTCAGATTTCAACTCTTCTATTATCTCTGGTTTAGACTGAGAATTTCCCTTTCCTGCAGGTGGTCACCTGCCCTTCTCACCCGCTCCCACAGTCTTGCTTTCACTTTAGAACTTCCTTAGCCCTTGTATCTCACTCCTTTTGAGACTGGCTGCCTTGTTTCAGTCTAGGAGCGATCCCTTGATATAAGATCCTCTAGATTATTGGTAAGAGTAGGTTTAGTCCCAAAACTCCTCTCTGGAAAGTCAACCCACTTGCATTCATACGTATGCTTGTAATGATGTCTCCTATTGCTAAGTTCATCAATTCTTACACTATGCTTTATTGATATGATTAGTCCATATTGATGTGATAACTCAGTAAAGTCCAGATCCTGAGAATTGTTTTCCTCTGCAACTGTATGTGAATATATTTACCTATGTACATGCTAAATACCTACATATTTATATATGCTTTATATATTTATATTTACATATATACCTATTTATCTATATTAATGCATATATAAACATGAATATGCATGTGCACAGGAGGTAATATTTGATTTTCAGTCCTATAATTGTGAAAGCAATGCCTAAGATTTGTTATTAATATTATCTTCATTTAAAAATGGATGACATTAAGAACTATTTAATCTTCCCCACAGTGAGATTAATTTTACAAAATGAACTCAAATGCAAAAACATTATCAATCTCTAGCAATGACCAAAAGCAAAATCAGCAATTAGAATAATGTTAACAAAAGAAAAATCAGGCATCCTTATGATTTTCACAGCCATGAAAAACATGAGCTAGAAAGAGTTGAAATATTGGAGGTATATCCTATAAAGGAAATAGTAATATTTACAGTTTTAATTGAAATAATTTCTTTTTGATAATGCTGAAAAAATCTACTAACATTTAAATGTAACATATAATTAACATAAATTTTTAATATTTATTAAAAAGTGACTCAAAATTAGTAATGAATACATTTATTCTGTCAAAATGAAATATTTCCATATAATTAAAACAAGTTTTCGTGCTGTTTTGTCCCAGTGAGAGCTTTGCGGAGGGTATTCCTGTCGGCCTGAATTCTCTCTCTACTCAGATACCCCAAATTTAAACCCATTATTTGGGGTAGGGGAAAAAGAAGGACTGAGTTTTGATTTCAGAGAGCACTGGTCAAAATACAGTTCCTAAATACAAGGTATGTCAATAGTATGATTTCCATCAGGATGTAGAAATATGGTTCTGAGGGCATGACATCATGTTCCCAAAGTGCCACAGGAAGCAGGCTCATTGCAACCATTTTGTTTCTCTCCCTCTTCCTCTCTCTCTCCTTTATATATTTATTTATTTATTTGTATTTGATTCCTTCCTTCTTAAGAATCAGTCCTACAATTATCTTTATTTTCTTCTGTGGTATTTCCATGTTTACCATAAACCACCTAGTAACTTTAGCTGTATCTCAACCGTGGAACACACAAGTTTATTTCCTTGGTTTTTAATAGATTTCCCAGGTGACTTTCAGAAAAGAACTTCAGCTCTCTTTGTGTCTGAAGTCCCCTTGTGAAGTAAGAAAAATCTCTTTGAGATAGCACGGAAACTATAAGGTTAAATGCAGCGATGACTCTGACTTTGTCTAAATTATTTTTTTCTTCTTTTTTTTTAATTAGATGGGTGGCCTCATTAAAAAAAAATCTTTAGAAATCAGTCTTCTGAACAAACATGCTATTTTTTTATGACTTTTCATAGAATTAGCTAGTGCTTAAAAAAAGAAAGAAAAGGATAATAATGATTAATTATCCTTATTTTACTTCATTGCTAATTCCCATTTCAGAGCTCTGTGTGGCACTTTGCTGAGACACAAGAAAGCCAGACCCTGACTCTCTGGCAGCTCCCTTCTGAATTGGACAGATAACATGACAAATAATTACATTCTAACAACAACTTTTTCTCCTGGGCATCTCTTTGTATTTTTCAGTATTGGCACCCATTAAGAAGTGAGGCATAGATTTTCTTTAAAGCTTGGATCACATAAAATAGCTAAGACAGGTTTGGGAGGATCCTTTGCTGCTGGAAATTCTTATGTCATTGTCACATGCAGTACATGAAACATCCATCAACTTCACATCAGAAACAATATTCTCTTTTTTTTCAAAAGCTGGTCCTAAGGGTTTGCAGCATGTGTCCCAGAAGACTAATGATGAGTGGGGTTGTTTGATTGATAGAAAGTAGCTTTTGTCTTGAAAACGTACATGACCAGCTATAGAAGCATAAAAAATCCACCACTGCTTAAGCATTGAGGCATAAGCAGAAAGGAGTACTTTTGATTTTCAAAAGGGGACAGCACACAAAAGATGAGGAGAGAAGACAGGGGCACGCAGTACAGCAGGGGTGGTCATACTTTGCCCAGATACTTTGAGGTCCACATTGGTAAGTTGCCAAGAGCCGAAGGGCTGCATTGAATTTGCATTAAATGGAGCAGATGGCATCAGCTACCCTCAACTTTAATGTTGAAATGTGGCCTACAGAGCAAATCTGTACAAAACTTTTCTAATTACATCTGAAACAACATGCCTCATCTATTCCCCAGCAGAACAGTATTTCTGGTGGTATTTCTGCAATTCTGCTTCTATCTCTAGCCAAGAGAGACAATGGCAGAAGTGCAAAGAAAAATACAAATACAAATAGACATACGGATATAACCAAAATGTTAGTGTCCGATGAAGCACCAAGTAAAAATGGGTGGATTAAAAATAATCCACGTCAATCTTTCTCAATTGTGTTCTTTGTAATAGAAATGCATGAGTATATTAAATATGAACTTCTGGAGAAACCAGACAGTAGTCCCAATGAAGTCTGATTGCAAGGAGAAAAACAGAGAACAGTGTTTCAAACCAAACTCTTGTTTGCTTTCAAGATAAAAACCAACACATTCCATTCTCTTACACTGACAGGGTAAACTCATGCATGACATCAAAGGCTAATACTGTCCAATTTGCCTGGCTTACCAAATATAAAATGAAAAAAATGGGAATAGTCTATAAGCCATGTTTTAACTGTATCCACACACTTCCTTGGCAGACAGCGTGAGCATCTCCCACAAGAATTGAGCAGATGACAGCATAAATAATTTTATTACACCAACAATTTCAAGCAACAGATGTTAATACACTTTTTGCATTGGAAGTCAATGGCAGGTAATGGGGCCCAGGATCAACTTTTCCCAAATGTTGGCTTTAGCTATTTAGACTATTTTCAAGTATTTGACTAACGTGTTCCATATCCTATGTTTCTCATAAGGACTGATGCAGCCAAATTATGTAGCAGTGCTAGGTGTTAGCCTGGCTAGAAATTCTTAGAAAAATCTGAACTAAGCATTTACTTTAAACGTAATAGTCACGGAATACTCCAGCATGTACTGAGATTATGTGTAAATTTGGATTGAAAATATAAAATGAAGTGAAATGAACAACTAAGGAAAAGAAAAATCTATTTTCCATCAATGACTGGGAATGCTTGAGCTAAATTTTCCCTTTGTAGAATTTAACAAACATCATTTTCCCCATATGAAACAGAGAGGGAAAATGTTTGTCTTATTTTAGAAATAAGTGTATGACATTACTGATCAATAAGGCAATAAGATAATGGTTGTGAATAACTAAAATCAATTTTTTTACACTTAGATATTTGAAAAAATATTAACTACATGTGCACTGAACTTTATTCTTTTGCTAAATTTGATTAATATATTACACAGCGATACTTGATAAAAAGTCATGATAAAATAACTTGTTTTTGATAAAAAAAAAGCAATGCAGAACTAGATGGGAATGGTAAGACAGTTCATGCTATCTCTTCCAGTCATTCTTATAGTGGATAAACATTTATCAGTGTAAAGGGGGCTATGAAAATTTAGTTATTTTGAATAGTGAAAAACTCAATGAATATTTTATTTTTGCATCATTTTCAATGTCATAAACATAGTGCACTTCTGTGGTAGGCCTGATCTTTCAGGGTAGATCATTCTCTTATTAATAATCTCATAACTTTTTGGATTCTATAATTAAATAGTACAGCACATTATTTAACTGCTTATATTTTATTTATCCTTTTTGCATTTCAATATTTCCTGGAGTTTGCTGATTATTTTAGAGCTGAAAAATGTTTATTTTGGTTTGCACTTTTCTGAGGGGAGAAAAACAAAGTGAAGATAAAAGTCTTCTGAGTTCAAGGAATGTGTCCTGTGAGCCAAATAGTAATGGGTGAAATTCAAGCTCAGATCCTTGAGGAATAATTTGTTGGCAGCAGCATCTGGAAAGTAAGTGTGGAGACAGTTACAGAGGTTAGCTTTTAGAACAAATGATAGAGCATGGGTTTTAAAAATAAGTTTAAAAGCACAAGGTGGGAAGAAGAAAGTGATGGAGGCAGAGAAAAAGATCAGGGACTTGGAGAAGACATCTAGCAGTGTGTGCATACAGGGTTACAGTTAAACAAATTTGAAGCAAAAAATAGCAGTCATTTTGTATGTCAATTCACTGATTGTAAACACAAGGCAAAACTTGAAAGAGGACAAAAGAAAAATGGCTTTCAAATATTCTGACATTTTTCTGTTGAATAAAAAAGTTGATTTGACAAAATTAAACTTTTTCTCACAAAAGATTTTCTTTCAAAATAATATATGAAAATTTGAAAAAAATTTTTTTTTCAAAAGTTTCAATTTTTGAGTTTCCCTCTGGTTTAACCACCTCTGGTTTTAGCACACATTTACTTCACCGAAAAATAAAAAGCCACAGATGACTTTGAAAAGTTCAACCTTTTATTAATCCTCTCTAATTGTGTTTATAACTCTGTTTGAAGTTATCCCTACTTGCTTCATTTTTTTGTGTTTCACAAAAAGTCTTGCTATTTTGCCTGTTAATCAGAAAAAGAAAAAAAATAAGTAAAGAAAAGCTAAAGAAAATATCTGGAGAACTTCTTTTATCTTCTTTTGAAAAGGAAGGGTCATTTATTTTTTGGTTTTTACTCTCTATTGCCCTTAGCTGCTGATTCAATGAGTCATCTGTGATCTGATTTCAACAGAACAATAACTGGGCTGTCCTTCATGTACCAGTCCAAACATACCAATTTGCAAATGATTTCTGTACCTTTACTTTATTTTGAATCACATTTGTTATATTCTGAGTCTTGTATTCTTTTTGCCTAGCTTTAGGATCCTAAGTGAGACATGTAAAGTTACACTGTTAATAACCATTGCTCTCCATTGACTGAAGTGAAAGGAAACCGTAGAGGAAGAGAAATAGTTCTTATGTTAGATTGCCACTATGATCTTAATTATGGCGACTCCAGGCACAGTATTGTGCTCACTGGGAAATATAACCAGAAGTCTCACAGGATTACTAATTCTTGACAACTGAAGAATTTTTGACTCTCTTTCTTTGACCTTTCTTGATCCTCCCCTAGAATAACTGGGAGTTGATTTCACATATACATATCCCTCCAAGGTCTAGATGAATGAACTGAGCAGTCAACAGGGAATTTGTTCCCAGTTAGAAGTTCTTTATTTTAATCTCTAGAGACCCAGATGGGATATGAGCTTCCTCAAAGTTGAATGACTTCAAAATCCACTTATGAAAATAGAGGTTTAAAATATATTTATATATAGGGAAAGTAGATGTTTAAAAGTGTCTCTCAAAAGCTGTGATCACTGTAGGAAAATCATGCCATCAGCTATTATATAGTAGCTAAATTTTCTCAGGTCAGCTGGTGTTATCCCTATATACAGTGAATAACACTTTATGTCATGAATATTAAATGACATTGCATTCATGCTAAGACACCAGTGATATCCCAGTGCAACTGTCAATACCTGATCTCAGTACTGATCAGGATCAGTCACTTTTATTACTGAAAGAAAAGAAAAAAAGCGATATGTGCAATATGAGTCATATATCTCATTTCATAACGGAGTATCAATAACTGACATTTACAAATCCAGATGAATGGCCAGGCACTGTGAAATTATTCCCATTTATGTGCTATTATCATTGTTTTATTCCTTCTTTTTAAATTACTATAGCATCCAGTACATATTATTTTACCAGAAGTAAAAGAAAGTGTCAGCAATGCATGAGTTTTCTATGCAAGATATAAAAGACAAAATACAGCACCAAGCCATAAAGGAACATAAAGCACCTGTGACAAAGATTTAACAATACAATCTTTGTTGGACAAAGTCATACCAGGTTTCATATTGATTTGTTATTTACATGCCACTGGTCTCTGTTTTGTATCTTTTATTGCCAAAATAATTTTTCAATTACATGCAGAAAGCATTTGGCTCACTTGCATTATTTTATGAAAACTGTCTTTCAACTTCTTTCTTTCTTCTTGAAAGTTTGCTTTTGACTTCCAATTCCCAGGCATAGTTATAGGCTACAATACATATATATTGATCAATAAAGAAAAACAACCATATACCAAATACACTGAAGGCACTTAACAAAAACCATTAAAGAGATGGTGATGATACATCCCAACTTATGAAATACAGAGAGCTCAAAAGAGGTCAAAAATTTAGATCTGATCTCATCAATGCCTTTTTTTGTGTGCTTTTTAGCACCAAAAACCTACAGGGAATCCTCAGGAATCCTCTAGGAATCTTGCTTTCTTGAGGGAAAATCAGAGCACAGGTGCAGTTGGAAAGTGTTAACTAAGAACCTAATGAACACCAACTTCTGTTTCCCATCTACAGTTACATAGTTTGAGGAAGTGATTGGTGGGTTGTTTCTTCTGATACATCAGAGTACCTAGAATGTTAAATTTTGAGTGGTTGTACAAGGATTAGGCACTTCAATCCAATGACAGTGGGTTCTTTCAGAAATGCATTGCAAAACTTATACATACATATTTTGATGCTAACTGAAAGAGTAACACTATTAAAGGGAAAGTAATTTATTAGCACACTTCTCACAGAAACCTTGGTTAAAGTGTTTTATTTCTAGTTTTTAGCTTCATCTTGGGTTAGAGATCATGACATTTGACATTGTCTAAAACATTTCTATCTCATCTTAACTAACCAGTGACATTCTGCTTATAGGCCGTGGAGAGAAGTCAATATCATCATAGGGCACTTCATCGTTCTTTAGCATGAGACACACCACCCCATGAAGATGCCAGACTTCCATCTTTGCTTATGGGGAAATTTAGATTGCTGGTTACATACAATAAGACTTATTTGTACCTCTTACATGGATAAACCTATGTGAGATGAGAGCTTCTGTCCATTCTTGCAAAACACAGGTGAGTTCTGTAACCTTATTTTGGAAGCACATAAAGGTTCAGCATAAAAATAAAACTGCATATTCAATAACTATAATATTAATATATTTTTCTTCATATAAAGACAAATTTTTGAAATCTGTTAAGCACTACATTTAGAGCAGATTAACAGAGTTTGTTAAGCACAGGTGTTTCTATAATTGTGATAAATAGCAAAAATTCACAGTGCTCAATGGCCCTAAAAAAGTCACATCTCCACCTGTGCGACCTGGTGGTGGTGAATTTACAAATCATATGACTACCTCCAACAGCGCAAAATACATTGTTGTTTGTGAGAGATAGGCCTCTCTCACAAACATATGTCTTCCATTTGGGGAAGAGTTTTAAGAAAGGCTGTTGCCATTTTTAAGTTTGTCGTGGGGAGTTACCTTCCTGTTATGGCGAGTTTCTCTTATTATGGAGAATAATAGATGGGATTTTGCTTGTTCTTGAGGTAATAGTCCAGGTATTTCTGAGTTTGCACAAGGTTTATAGATAGAAGCATTATCTCCTATTTTACCGAATAGAAAGGTTAGGAAATAATGGAAAAACTGATGCAGAGACTTTTCTTTTTCAACTGTTTATTGAGTCACAACAAATAGAGACGTACTTTACATCTCTACTTATTTGCAATTAAACTGCTCGCTAGGAAAAAAAAAGTATAAATATCTATATCTCTCTATATACAGTGCTTGAATTTTAATAAAGCATAGGTCGGAGAAACTCCTGTTGTCACTGTCGCCAGATACAACTCAGAGGCACATCCATAATCTCTAATAAAGCATCTAGAATTAAGACAACTTTCTTAAAAGATTAACCCAATTCACTTGTGTTTAAAAGCTTGGAGGAAAGCAAAGCCTCCAAAGCCAATTCTATTAACTTGATCAGAGTTACACTAGGACTGTGTTTGTCTGAAGATCATTATCTTACAAGACACGGATGTCAATCTCATTATGTAACTCAGTGTGTCTAGCGCTTTCCTGTATAAATATACTTAATAGATATAGTTTTGACCTTTTGCTGTAAAACTGATTAAAAAAAAGAGATCAGTCTCAGTGTGCTAAGAAGCTTTTCTCAGTTCCATTAAAAGATGATTTTTTGTGTGTAAATACATAGATTTCAGCACACAAAAGAGAAATGTTTTCCAAATAAATGACCTGGAGTTCCCCTCCTCCATATATTATCTCTGCACTGTTTTATTTCAGAAAAAAAAAATCTCTTATTCCAGAGGGTTATCTCTCTGTACTCATGTCTGTCTCCTGATATCCATATTCCCCTAGAATGTTAATGCCTTAAAGTTTCAACTATGCCTCAGAGACAGATATATTTGACATCGGAATTTTGTTGTACTATAAGGACTGGCCCACAGAGCATGGAGCCCCAGGGAATGCTGATCTTTTGATTTATCTGTAGTTTTATAGATCATCCTCATAGCATTTAAGAGTGATGGGCAATTCAGGATTAATCTATGCACGCTATGGCTTACGCAGTGACTTGAACAACTCCCTTGAGGCAGAGTGTAAATAACATTCCTTGCCCCATGCAGAAGTATGGGCTTGTGCTCCCTTTTCCCAAAGAAGTCAGGTGAGCAGGAAAAAAAAAAAAAGAGGAAAAAGACTGTAAAGGAACTAGAGCATGAAACCTGGTCTCACTCCTTCATCTCATTTAATGTGCACTCATTCACATCTATGGGATATACAAAGGAAAGACTCTATAATATTGCTCGGGGCATGCAAAGAAAAACAAAAATAATTTTGTTCGGCTCCATTGGTACTAGCTGTGCAAAATCAGATAGCCTTTGGTTAGCAAGTTCAACAGCTGGCATGCAAAGACATCCAGAGTGGGACTATGGAGGATTAGCATTATTCTGGTGTACCAATGTCCTATGCTCTTCTTACACTGTCACACTGGTAGTTGTCCCAGGAAGCTGGACAGACACATAACTTACTGCATTTGCTTTACATTACTACATTGAAAATTGTTTTGTATCCTTGCTAGAGAAAACACACTTGGGAAGAAAAAGCAAAGTTTATTCTTGATATAAAGAAGCAGTAAATGCTGATACTGGAGAATCTCTAGCGACTTCCACGGAATCATCCCTTGTTTGAACTAGAGTAAATGAAAAAAATGTCATGAATGATAGTGCATTAAGCATGCCGATAGTGCATATCAGCACTATCGATGTTCACACAAGGTTGGTATCTTGCCACTAGGACATGGGAGGAGCAGGACTGGTGGAGGAAGTGATCTTCATCTTCAGGTAAATGTCCTCAATGGTACTGAGGCCAGGGTTCTGTGCTTTAAAAAAAAAAAAAAAGCAGGAGCTGAGACCCTCATAGAGTGCTAAAACTGATAGGAACCATCTGCTGTCCTTATATCCAGATTCTGTTTATTGATATCACTGAAAATTGTGTATCCCTGAATTAGATGCCAAATTTTCAGCATTTAACTCTTGAGAAACACTGAAATGCTGAAGTAGCTTTTGCTCTCTCATGAGTAATAGAATTTTTCAAGTATGTAACAAACATCTATAACAGAAAATGTTAAAAAAATTAAAAATATATATAAATAAATAAACAGGCAAACAAGCCAGAAGAAATCTATTAGTATCTAACAGGAGAATAGCTGCCTATCACAACTCAGTCTCCCTATCTAACCACAATCAAATAAACAAGACAGCCAAGTGCTTCCAGGGCAGGGGCTCTGAGGAGCAGAAAAAATCTGTAGAGTCTGTAGCTGAAAGGCTGCCATTCTGCTAAGGATGTCAATCAGCTCTTGGTCATTCTCCTACAAAAGGATTAAGAAAAAAATGCCCCTTTTCACACAGGTGAACATTAGTCCATAGCAAAATACAGCTGCAGGTTTTCTTAGGATTTGTTTATCTTTCTTCTTTTTTTTCCTGTTTTGTTAACATAAATATATTTTCTGCCATAGGAAAAGTTCAATGGGGAGGGATAAAATAGGGTGAATGTTTATTGGAAACAGAGTTTATTTCTTGAAAATCCAAATCCCTGAGCCATTGGTGCCAAACTCTTCCAATTTAAGTTTAATGAAAGGTTTCAGTGCAGGCATATCTGTATATATTCAAAGCAGAGCTGCCTGTGCTTTGGAAAAGCTGACCTAGAAGGACTGTGGCGAAGGTTCCATTCTCAAACAACTTCTCTAATAAATTCCAGCGATTTCATATAAATAGTCTACATTTGCCAGTCTGCAGCGATTGCTATTTTGGATTGCCGATTACTGCTTTAACTAAACATCTCTTGGATTTTGAACTTAAATGAAAGTTTTTACCCTACCTATGAATTTTGGTTTGACCACTTCAGCTTCCAGGAAAATCAGACTACAGCCTTTTGAGATTAAAGTTTATTTAACAGAGTGTGCCTGAGCTCTGTTTGGCTAATATAATAATTGTATAAACAGTTGTTCTGTCAATCAGCAAGTCAGATGGTCTCTCTCTGGGTTATGCTCAGAGGGTTAATTTCTTGTGTATCTTTCTGAATGTAATTCCAATGGTTCCAAAAATTTTAGCTTTTTTCTCTTTACTTATAACTCCTATGGCATAGCAAGTTGCATATACTGGTTTCATTTAGCTGTGTAATTGCTGATCTTGTTTGCAAATGTTACTAACTACATGATTAGGCATAAACTTAGGAATGGGTATAAGCTTAAGCACAAGTGGTTCCATCTACAGATGAGGGGGAACTTCTTTCCTGTGAGGGTGACAGAGCAGTGGAACAGGCTGCCCAGGGAGGTTGTGGAGTCTCC
>JAUBOD010000472.1:53639-68485 GCA_032353885.1 Nothura maculosa | reverse complement strand
TAGATTTGTGTATGGGAGACTTCCATCCCAGCTTTCAGAGGGAAATAGATGGTGGTGAGGAAATAGCAACTTTCTTCGAACTCCAAGTTTACTGGCAAGTCTAAGGTCTTTCCAAATGAGGCTGATAAACCCATATTGCCTGAAAGAACTCAGAAAAAGCAGACATTTTCTTTAACCTAAAATGCAGCAACAGGGTTAGGATAGCTCCTTCCATTTCTGCCGCTACTGTATTCAGTGAATCCTGAAAACTCGGGCAGAGAATGTCTCCCCAAGGAGAGTTTCACCTGGGTAGGTTAATTACACTGTCCACAATGTGTCTGTGATACTCAGCTCTTTTCAAAAGTACTGCACCTCCAGGGCAGGCCATCAGGCCTTCAGCACTTAGATTTGGATGTTGAATCCATAAAGACTAATGAGTCATGCAGGCTGGAGCTCAAGTCTGTTATTCCTCTTGAATAGCTCTTGGGCATTTTGTTTTCATTGCAGGTGAACTTAAGCAACAAGTATGTTTTTATTTGCCTAGCAAGAAAAATGCATCTGCTAAGGATGTGTGCATCTTTTTTAAGTGTGTCAATTTATATGCAAAATAGGTTTAGTACTCATGGCCATGGCCAGCTGCCAACACAGTCCTTAGCATTTCAGGTCTGGATAACCAGACCCCAGATTCCTCTTCCTTTTTCTTTCCTCCTTCATTTATTTATTTATTTATTTTTCCTTCTAAATTGATTTGGAAAATATTGTGTCCAGTATTACTTAGCAATATTCAAAACTCTTCCCATGCAGATGATTTTATAGAGATTGGAAGATTGGAATAGAAATGAGTTGAGACATCTCAAAACAGTCATAGTCTATCATAAAGAGCAGCAGAAGACACCTAAGATTTTACATAATGCAGCACACTTGGCATTCTTAGTGAAAAAGAAGCCAAGCCTCATCTTGGAGCAGAGAAATTCTTTCTCTTAATGCAATAAAGATTGGTCCCTTTGGGTCAAGGCAGTGGTAAAAAGTGGAAATTAAGTGGAAAAGTGTAAAAAGTACCTTCTGCCCATCTATATTTAACCTGTTCTATGAATGATAAGAAGATTTCATTCTTCTGTGTTCTCTTTTTTTTTCTCCTTTCTTCATGAACACTGAATTTATCATTTAAATGTAAAAAAAAAAGAGAAACCAGATGCTATAGTTATTAACTTTTGGAATCAACTATAGTCTTCCTATTAAATCCTTCCATCCAGGTACAGGCAATTATTTGCTTGATCTAAAAGTGCAGAAAATGTAGACACACTGGGTTTCAGAAAGTCCAGTTTAATAAGACAGGTGGGTAACTAATAATGTGGAAAATTACCTGCAGATTGAGGATATTGGGAATGACTAATGGCCAAAACTAAGCGAGTAAATTAGTTGCAAAATGATACCATTTGCAGGCGTTGTGTGAGTAGGGGACTGGATGGCACAGTGGCATGTGGCAGTGATCTGAGCTTGAATATGGCCCAAATTCTGAAAAACATGCCATCAACTTATGGCTTTTTTTTAAAAAAAAAAGTATTATTATTCTTTCCATGTACTCAGTGCTATTTATGTAAGGTTTAACAGCACGGGCACAAGAGCCTAGTTAGCTCTGCAAAGTTTAACAACAAAGTTGTCATCAAGGTCAAACGTGTTGAAACTGAGACTTCAGTTTGCTTTACAAACCAAACAGAGTTCAGATAAACAAAACACTCAGTTCATCGGGGAAGATTCTGAAACACAGAGAAGGGAGAATTTCAAAGAGCTTTTTCTTCCCCTTAATTTAAGATGTTCCATAGGTTTCCGATTCCAAAAGGCAGTCAAATATTGGCTTCAGAGGGACCACTTAGGTGCTGAGAATTAGCCACATGCCTAAGTACTTAGGAATTTAATTGCCTACCCCAAAATACCTGATTTTACAATCTGGTCATGGGCAATATAAAAATAACCTTAGCAAGAGATTAGCCTATGGAGGGACAACTGGATTAATTCTCTTAAGGGCAAAATTAATTTCTCTGACTACCTGAGTAATTCTAAGCTTTTCATCACTTTGAGACCTAAACACACATCCCAGATCTTTATAAATGAAGTTTCAAACTTCCTATAAAGAGAGTGCTATTATGCCTTACCCATAAACGCAAAATTACAGCAGAGAGAGAAAGCAACATAGTTAAGATCATATAGGACTCTAGTGGCAAAAGTGGGATATCTGTCTGCCTGCTCCTAATTTTGCCCACTTGTCTTACATACATATACATTGTAAGTTATTTCTGATAGGATAATAATGTGACAAATGATTTCACGCTACCAGCTCAGATGGCACTTACTCGCAGAGAACATTTCTAAACATAATATAGCGATCTAATAATCATATACTCTTTTTCACTATGACTATCATCTGCATTACCTTCTTTGACAATTGGTGTATTTAGAATATACCAAGAAGCAAGAATATAAAAAAGATAGCAAAAAGTATGCCTCCAGATTTATTGTTTCCAAAAATATTTTCTTTAATATCACTGTAAGTGATACTAAAGTGATATTAAGCAAGATGGGTTCACAATTTTCTTTAATTTTCTAATACTACTGGAGTTTCTCCTGAGCTCTGTTTCGAGGAAAAAAAAAAAGGCCAGAAAAAAAAACAAAAAAACATACCCTCTAGGAATTTATAGGTCTAGAAAGACATACACTAGGAATTTGATTATAATAAGAAACATACATACACATTACCATACATATTCCTGCACATGAATACCCATATGTTTATATTCATACACATATTAATACGTATTTCCATTTAGAAATAATTTCATTTGCTACTAATTCTGTATTCATATCAAATAAAGTCAGATTCTTATAAAAAATAATGCAAAACATACTTGCCTCGCTGAATTAACAAATTAAAATGAACTTGAAATGTTTCATATGCTTATAATACCAGTATCTTCAAGCTAGTCATAATGCATAAGAATTATCTCTCTAAATACAGATATCTGATGTACAGACATCTGCACCTACACCACACTATTAGGCACTTCTTGGTTATATGATTTCTTTCATTATAATACCGCTGTCTAAAATAAATAATCACTCCTAAAAAGGGGTATTTCCCCTCTATATACTTTAAACACGGGTTAGGGATGCTATATCATAGGTCAACATCTATATTACAGATTTTAAACTAAGGCAAGATGAGTTTTAAGCTGTGCTCCAAATTCCTAGAAAAGTAGTTTGTAAGAAAAGTTAATTTAAATTAAAAAAATATATATTTCACACCGGGAACAGGTTATGTAGGAAGTGGGTTAAGGGGTCAGCGTAAGGACAGAGGTGACTGGGGGTGACCAGGAAGAGGGTTAGTCAGAGCAGCATGCTGATGGCGCCATCACACTCTCCTCATTCCCCCTTCTTGGCTCCCTTAGCAAATTTGTCATAGTCTCACCATCCCCACGAACACAAAATCCTCACATCTGCCTCTTTAGCAATTACAAAGTCCTGTCAGTCCTCCCCGGATCTCTCCTGTGGCTTCCTCATGGTCTGGAGTCAGTGCCTGGAGACATTTGGTTTTTGTCATCATCATCTTTAGTCCTTGTTCACTGTCTCCTTTTGTCCTTGCTATTGTCTCTGATACCCCTTCTCTATCAGGCCTACACGTCTATTTTTTGGCTATCACTTCCCTTTTATTACTTCTTTTGCACTGAGAAGATCCTTGGTTACCTTAATAATTAAGATGTCCTCACACAGGTCATGGCCTTAGTCTTCTACACTCACTGGACATGGTCTCCCCTCTGATTCACCTCCATGCTGCTCAGGCAGTAACTCCCTAAGGCCCTGCTCTGGGAGAGTGAAGACCCTCTCTTTAAACTGTTTAATATTTAAACACACTTGAAATGATTCACTCCTGTTAAAGTCATACAATTAGCTTCCAAAGACAGAGATCATTTCTCAGAGGCTCTCCTAGCAAGGGCACAGGCAATAATATTCAAACACAATCCTCAGAAGCAGAATTTCCCATAGAGACTCTTATCTATCTTCAAGTAGTGATTGTCTGTGTTTTTATCTCTAAGCCTCCACCTTTCCTTTCATCACAAAATGTCACTGAGATTGTCCCCTTACTCACTTTAAGGCTTTTCCTCCAAAAGTATTTGTGTTTTTTTCCTATTTCTACAGACACAATAAGACACAGGGGATAATCTGATTTTATAACTGGTTGTGAAATGGCCAGAAAGCTCTTTCAGCTTTCCAGGACTTGAATGTGTGATTTAAGTCTTCTATTTTCTAAGTCTTCTCTTGCTGCAGAGTCCAGTGTAGGATTACAAGGATGATCAGGGGCCTGGAACATCTGCCCTATGAGGAAAGGCTGAGAGAGCTGGGCCTGTTCAGCCTGGAGAGGGTTGAGGAGGGGGATCTAATCAGTGTATATAAGTATCGCAAGAGAGGGAGTGAGGAGGATGGGGCTAGCCTCTTTTCAGTGGTGGCTACTGATACAACAAGGGGAAACAGCCACAAATCAAAACACCAAAAGTTCCACAAGAACTTAAGGAAAAATTTCTTGACAGTGAATGTGACAGAGCACTGGAACAGGCTGCCCAGAGAGGTGGTGGAGTCTCCTTCTCTGGAGATATTCAAAACTCATTTGGATATAATCCTGGGCCACACACTCTAGGCGATCCTGCATGTGCATTGGGGTTGGACAATGATTCTATGACTAGATGACCTCTAGAGGTCCCTTCCAACCTTAAGGATTCTATGAGTCTACAATTCTTCTATAAGAATTGGTATTTATGACAACATATCCAGAGATCAAAAAAAAGTTCTAAAATCTTTAATAATGTGTGCATATCTAATTCAGAGAATTTTTGATTTCATCTAATTCTGACTTCAATTAATGGTGTCTATAGAACATAAATAAATTACTCTACCTACACACACATTACCTTCAAGTTTTGAACCTGTAAATATGCTGGAGAAAAAAAATCAAGAAATTATTTAAATTTACAAGGCAAATTTTCCATTGAAGCAAAATGTTATTGATCTAGAGACTGCAGGGCGACTAGATGTGCACTGACATGGTCTAATCAGTTCTAACTTCTGCCTGACCTATTCATTTTCCTTGAAGGAGAAAACAGAAAGCAAATACAACCTAAAGAGATGCCCTTCTCTCACAGCTACCCAATACACAGAACCCAACAGAAGCTACTGTGGATGCTCAAAGGGGAAGATTTTGACCTTTTGTACAGGGGACAGATGTTGCAGCCTGGCTGCATTGGTGGAAGATGGCCGGGGAGAGAGGAGATGCTTCCACTTGGTCAAAAGGTCCTACAATTTTTGAAGCCAGAGCAGCCAAAATTGGACAAAACAGACTAATGAACTATCAGCAGCTGCCAAAATTCTCAGGGCAATTTCTCTGTGGAATTACAAATAGCATGCATTTGGTTGGCTTGGTTGTAGGGATTTCCATTGTGTTTACATTTAAATACAAATCCTGATCATGAAGCCAACAAGGCAATTTCTGTCTGCAGCCAGTGAAACAAACACATTCTCATGTCCACTTGAGTAAAGTTATCCTCTTGTTGCAGTGGGGGCACCAGTCTTCAGGGCTGTTTTCACTGCTAGCGAGGCTGAATGCTAAATAGAAACGGTCTTTCTTCCCTTCAAGGACTGAAAACAGGGACAAAAGGAACTTGAATTACATACATTTTATAGAAGTCATTGCTTTTATCCCCTTACCGCCCATAACCTTTCTTGACATCACCAAAAATTATTAGTTTTGCTCTTCAGTGTCATGCCTCTTGGTTACCTCTAATTGAAATGTAGGCGTTCTAAGTGGCAAAATCAGTTACAAATCCCTTCAAGTGACTCTTTCGTATAATTTATCATGGGATTCAAAGCTTCTGAGCTTGGATCATTTAGTTCTCAGGAGTCTTTAATACTTGATCACATTTTGTGGTGGGACAATACTTGGTAGTGGTAGAATATGAAGATAACTGAAAATTTATTTACTGTATCAAATGCTGATGTTGCCAGAAGAGTGGTTTGAGATGAGGATTACCTTTCACAGAAAATTAACTGCAAGGAGCAACCTAATTTGAAGGAACTACAGACCTCAAAGAAAAAGAGGAAGAAAGAAAGGAGACCTGTTCCTACTGAATAAAAAGATACTTGAGCTTTCATGTTTAAATGAGTTCTTTCATCAGGAACAAGTAAAGGGAATACACTTTAATAAGAAATAAAGTTATTGAAGTCTTTTGATCCGAATGAAAAGCAACACTCTAAAACTTACCCTTGTAACAGGCTGCCTTCCTGACCAGGAAGTCATCCTATTTACTACTTTTATGAAACAGAACTGTAAGTGTGTGATTCATAGTGATCTATATGGTGATCTATATAGACTCTAAAGGCAATGAAATCATCTTGCTTTCAGGGTTGCAGATCCTGTAAGCCTGGGAATAATGCTGATTCCTCACATATATGAAACAACAGTAGAAAAAAAGCAGTTCCTTCCCTTCTCCTAATGTCAAGAATAACTTCAGTGTGAGCAAATCATTCAAGCTGCACCACTCAGAGGTACAGATATACCCTCCATGGCGAAGAGACGCCTTTGGGAAAAGCAAACACATGAGCAAGAATGCTGAGGACAACTTGCTTCTGCAAATATCTTCCGTATCCCACTTAACAACTTTATTTATTTATTTATTTATTTCATCTGGATACTCACTACACACAGACATGTGAATTTAAGAAGCATATATACATATATATAAAAAACAATATATACATATATAAAAACTATATATACACATATGTAAGATTATATGTATATGTGATAAATAATAATATATTTATGCCACAAATATATATATAGATGCTTTTGAAAGATAAAATATTACTAAATCTAGGGTTTATTTTCCTGCCACCTGTCTTTGTGTTTTTCATTTTAAACACAGTGCAATACCTTCACAAGTAATGGCTCAGTAGCAAATATGAGTGTAGGCAGCAGTGCTAGTTTTGTCTGTCAGCTTAACCTTTTTTTCCTGTTTGAATTCACGGTGTGCAGGCACAGTTCGAGCATTTTCAGTATGGCATTATAGTGTGAAAGTACCGAGGAGGGGGAAGCAGATGTCAGCCTGAGAGTAGGTATATTAAGAATAACTGGGGAAAAAAAAAAAAACTTCTTCATGCTAAGATTCACAAAGTAATTCCATGGCAGAAAAGTCAAGGTAAATATTTCCTTCAAGTTTTCTTGGATGTTGCAGGAGTCTAAAACAGGTATTTTTGCAGATTTAATATTTACCATGTTCCTCTGCTAGTTATTTTTATAATTAATATTTCTGAAAAAAGAGTATTATTTGTTAAAATGAATATAGCAACTCCTATTTTACTTTGGATATAAAAAAGGGGCTTTCATTATAAGAAGAGGAAAAAATGCCCACGTGTCCATCAGGGAAACAAATTCTACCTCCCTTATCCGCATTTTCAGAACAAGACAAGATAGAGAAATATAAAGCTCATTTAGTAACTCAGTTTGCACTGAAAATTGTGTAAAAAATGTGGGTAAATACAGAAAGAAAATGCAAGACACACTCATACCAATTCACTCTAAAATCTTACCTTCAAGCATGGTTCAAATTCCCTAATCCAAGAGCAACTGATCTCAGTAAAATCCAGATTGGCTCTTTCGTTCAGCAATTTTTCAAAAGGCAAAATCATATATATTCATCATTCTTCTAAAATATGTGTATAATGTTTATAAATCTTCAACAGTGAGGGCACAACACTTTTAAAGAAATGGAAGATAAACTATCTTGCTTTTTCAAAAGCTCTTCTTAATTTTCATTCCCTTTTCTCCCCACCTCCCCCCGTTTTTACTCCCTGTATTGTGTCTGGACATATCTAGTGGGCATATGCAGAGCAGATTATTTGCTTCCTGTTTCCATATTTTATATATTAGAAGGTTTTTATCAGACGTCACATCAGTCTCCTCTTCTTTAGCATAAAATTTGCTCTTTCCTCAGTGATCATGCTTCCTAGACATTTGATCATCCTTGTTGCTTTCAAAGCCGCAGCAGGTGCCTTATGGCACTTTTATTTCCACTTTGATGCAATAGAAATGGGACTTGCAAAAGAGCTGGAGAAGTGTCTCCCATATATCTTTATATCTTTTATGATAATAAATAATAATGATCCATACTCATATTGTGCTTTGCATTTACAAGATACTCTACAAACATTAATTAATTAGTCCTCATGACACTCCTGTGTGATAGCAGTAATAAAGCTTTGCATGGTTATGACACCTTCGAGCTAGGCTTCTTAGATAACTTGAAAAATATTAATGATTTTTCTACTTATACCGTACTGCTCACAGCAGGGTAAAATAGGAGGAATGAAGTACTGTACACTCTTTACATTTTTCTGAACTGAAAACAAGAGCTTTTTAGATCCGATTTGCAGATTTGATATCTATCTCCAAATTGTCCAAAATGGTATCAGTAGAGAGTGTTACAAAATGCAAGAGATTAGATTCTTTCCAATTTTTCCTAACCATTTGACCATAATTTGCCTAGGAGAAACTTTGGTTTCCTATGGACCATTTCGAGGCAGGCTTTTCTCATCCAACCTTTATTCTCCAGATATTTTAGAAGCAGTGGAAACCATCTGGATTATGCAACAGATTATTTTATCTGGTTTCACTAGAGCTATAATATATTAACCTAGGACAAAATCTGCTAACAACATGTGTACACGTAACAATAACAAAATCACAGCAAAGAATACTTGCAAATGAAAATGCTTCTCTATAGCTGTGTGCAAAGTAATAGAAATGCATATACGTAAGATAACTAAAACTTCCAAAAGAAAAGCAGGAGTTCTAAAACAAAGAAAATTTGCATGTCCATTACAAAAGCACCAGTCTGTACTTATATGCTATGCTCTTCTTTTCTACCAGTCATTTGGATCTGTCAGCAAATAATTGCATGCCTAATTTTATAGGCTTTTTCACATTCTTTTACGATAGAGGCTGTGATAAAAAAAAAAGATTGAAAATAGCTTCAATATGTAAACACATAGCATGCTAAGCTCTTTTTAGAACTCTGAATTGAAGATGTTGGGGCAAACGAGAAGACAGCATAAACAATACACATTATAGACACTCCTCACAATAAACTTCTGGAAGACATTCCGAAAGCTGGAAAACTGTCCGAGAACTTATGGAACATTTTCCAGCTGTATAATATTGAGGGCAGTAAAGAAACATATAGAAATATTCAGGATGTGTTTAAAAAAAAACCAATACTAAAATAGCTGAAAGGACACTGTATGCTAAAGACTCTCCAAAATAAGGATTTTAATAGAAACCTTGTTTTCAGGATTTTAAAATACTTATCTAAAGGAAAAGTGCATTTGTTTTGTTTGAGAGTTTTTTTATTGCCAGCTCCTGACACAGTTCTAGAATAAATGAATGTTTCCTTCGATGGCACGTATTATTCTGCAATGGGGAACATTCATAGGTAGTTTCAGCAGAGCAAGATGTGCGGGTAAATACTGTTTAAATACAGCTATTTTTGTTGTTACTGTTCTTGTTTTCTTTATTTAGTCAAGGAAAAGCAAAGAAACTCAGAGAAGACAGTAAATGAGACAGATCTTTTCTGGACTGAATCAGTAAGATCTATTCCTATATCTTTTAGGGAATGAAGAAGAGTTTTGGTCCAACACAGGGTTAGCTATAAAACAGAACAGGAGGAGAAAAAAAATCACATGTTGAAAGCAAGTTCCAATAACCAAACCTACACTTTAAAATAAAATCCTTGCCATTTCCTGTCAGAACTAAGTTGCCATTAAACAAGAACAACTCCTGTGGTATTATTCGCCTGTCATTTCTTGGTAAATCAGTGTCATTAGCATTGATTTTTTAGAGGAGAGATTAAAAGAGGTTTAGTTAGGAGAGTAAGGAAGGAGTATATATTATCCAAGCCAATGTAGTTCTGGGTCTCAAAGATGACATTTCCCTCTCTGCTTCATTAACTTGCATAGCTTGTTGAGCTTTAGCTGTTTCTAATTAATTCTTTTACTGGCTTTTTTGAATGTGTATCATCTCTGGCAAACCATATAAAATGAAGAAATCTCTCTAAGGTTTTACCCTTTTAATTATTATTTTTATTGCTTAAATGAAGCTCTGGAATTGCAAATGTTGACATTTTAGTTGATTCTAGTCATTAGAGTTTTCAAAGGAGGAAAAAGAGGGAAAAGGCTAAAGAGAGGAGGGGGCAGTATAGATAAAAAAATAATAATAAATAAATAAACCCAGAAACTGAGTAGGATCCTGATTGCCATGGCAAATGCTGTGGAAAATGGAAAAATAAATAGGTTTGTCAAAAGTGACCTCCATGATGGTTTTGCCCTTTTAAATACTAACAAGGAATGAGGCATCATTAGAGGCAATTCCTCTCTGTCTTGTACACAGGCTGACATGCAAATGAAGAGAGTTTTGCACTCCTGCTTGGTGTTTTGTTTTACTGGGGCAGACTTGGCTAGCGAGTGTGGCAAGTACTCATCTTTCCACACAGACATCACATGTTGCTTTAATACAAAAATACAAAAATCATTTCATACATCATGTTGTGCTAATGTTGCCAGAGAGTCATCCTGGCAACACTGCTCTCCTAACTGATCCTTTTTCTTGCCACTGTGTTGACCCAGGTGGATAGTCTAAGAAAGGTGGACATCCAGTTTTACTGCAAAGGGGGGGTTAAACTGGTACAAGCTGAATGAATGTAGAGGCATAGGTATGATAAGCTAGGGAGTGGTTTTGGAAATGTCTCAGCTATTACATGGTGGCTGCCTGTTACACTGCTTATCCCATTGTTTATGAGTGCTGGGTTGTTGGTTTTTTTCCATCTTCTCATTAATTAAAAAAAAGGAGAACTGGAGAACTGAAGTTCCTCTAAAAGCAACTGTCACTTGTTACAATTGTTCTATCGTTAACACAGACTCTGTCATCATTGCTGCACTGATGAGCATGAAGTCATGGCAAAGTCTCTAAATGAGCCTTGTTTACCAGCAGGGCAGGAAGAAAAAGCAGCAGACTGGATCCAGCAGAAGAACAGGCTGTTGGCAGCTGGCAGAGGAGAAGACTAAAGAGATGGGGCACACATTTCTTCCTATTGTGACCCGGAGCAGACAACACTGGTGCATTTATATCACTTCTTTCTCCCAAAGATGAGTGAGGTGTTCTACAAGCAAGCAACTAAGTGAGACCTAGCTGGATGTAAGCGTAGTTTGTTTACAGTGTTGTTAGTCATTGGTATGGTGAAATACACAACAGTTATCAAATGCAAATAAGAATGGTATTTTTCAGATAAATTTACTTCTGAAACCCACTAGAAATGACCAGAAAAGTATTTTTAATTTGCAGTCTGGGATATCCATTACATTTCGGCAAATCTGGCTTTCTCATGAATACACTAAGTGACCTTGTTTGACACTGGCAGGAACAAAATCCCCAAGTGATGTGCATAAATATCTGCAAAAATATTCATTTATGCACAAATTTTGAGATCAAATTTTTTGGCAAGCTTATCGGACAGGGAAAAAGATAAGCAAAACATGACTTTGACCAGTCAGAAGTGAATAGTACAGGGTCAGTTGAATGCTTTTGTGGAGGGCTGCTTATAATCACATCACCATGTAGCTATATTATCTTTCTATTATGTGGATAAGTAGCACAATAAAAGTCAATTTATTAAAAAGAATTTCATCTGAGAAGACCATGGATAGCTAATGCATCCTTCAAAATAGAGACGACTTTATTACCTGTTGTTTTAAGTAGTAATACAAATACTATTAAAAATCTAACTCTTGGATCAGGGCACCACTGAGCACTGAGCTTTGTACAAACACAACTCTGAAGAAATGTTAGAATCGAGATTTACTCAACTGCTCTAGTAATAACCACCTTTGGTCGGACCACCATACTTAAATTTATCCACTTCAGTTATGCATGTAGTTTGGATACAGACAAGGCTCTCTTTATGAAAGGAACAGACATGTCCAAAACTCCAATTCATTCAATTTCTCTTATTTACCTATTTTAGAATGGAATGTAGACTTCGGGCAGGGTATCTCCTGCTATTCTGTACAGAAAAAATGTCCTTTTTAGTAAATTCCTGGCATTTACGGGGCTAACTAATCTGATTCAAGAAGGATCTCAGCCTTTCTGCTGTCCCACAAAGCAAAATACAGATGTAGGCTGAGCAAAGAATTAATTCCTATTTCATTATTCTTAGGCTTATTTTAAAAGTCCCAAGCCACAGTTTAGTGAAAGCTCCCTGAAATGGCAAAGGAAGGAATAAATAGGACAGTGTGATTTTGAGAGAAGATAGAAAGACATCGTATGTCTCTGATTATGTGGAGGCCACTTGCAGCAGCTCCGACTTTCCGACTGGCCACAGTGTCTGGAAAGGAGACCGTTTCCAAAGATCAGAGACTGCTGCTTGATCCATTGCCAAAGTGCTGAATAGCAGTCAACAGAGCTTAGGTCCTAGTGCCACGGTTTTAAATTTCCAAACTGCAACCTCTTGAGTAAAAATGTCTGCTTTAAGGGAGTGTCGAAGAATGTCACACATATGGCAGAAAGGGATTGCATGAGGGGCATGAGCATGTTGCTGAGCGGCAGGTGAGTCTGGAGGTAGTGTGGGAGTGAACAAGTGATCACATCTTTTGAGCCTGTGACAGCAGATGGATTGGATTGTGCGAGCACAGCTGAGTGTAAACATGAAATGTGTTGAGCAAATGAGAGTGAAACACAAGAGATGCAACCAGCAAATAGGAAGGAAAAATCAAAACATGAGAAAGGAGACATGAGACCATATGGGAGAGGAATGCTTCAATGGTTGAGCATGAATGGGCTTCTGTGAGCTGCAGCAGCTCACAGGGTCCCTATCTTTGAAAGACTCCACACTGCTGTTGTGATATATGCATTCAAATTATTTTTATTTTTAGCAATGATGCCTACTTCAGCCATTTCAGGCATTAATTACACTAGGACTCACATCTGCTAGGAAATCAAACAAAACCACTGCTCAAGACTTAAAGCACAAAGACATGTTTCTGCCCCTTGTCCCATAGGTTTTAAGGTGGATCAGTTCCTGGATTTCTTTAGATTTCATTCAGAACCATATTCTAAAGGATACACAGAATGCTAACTTCCATTAGAAGGTAAATCATTAACTCTTTGAGCTTTAGCACAGATCTCAGTCTAAAGAAATAGAAGTGTATCTATTTCTTTCAAGTCACTACCAGAATATAGGATGATTAGCTGTAGAAAAAATAAGCTGCCTGGGCCTGAAAGAGTTATGTCTTTGTCTTTATTGGTTTCATTTTCAAGTTCTCTAAACTACCTTCATTGGAATCAGGACAATGCACAAGTGATGCTGGTAATCTAGATTTGGAACTTGTACAACTGTGCAAATGAGATCGGTGAAAATACAATATTACACCAGCAGGACTGAAAAAGTACACCTGATTCTGTAGTATTTTATGGTAAATTTCCATAGATTAAGGCAATGTATGAGAGGATCACAGTACTGCATCCGTAAGAACTCTCAGTCAAAACACTATCCCATTTATGCTGTATCCTATCTCTGACTTTGGCCAGAAGAGATACCTTAAAACATTATGGAGATTGTATAAGAAACGTAAGATGTTCGTAATTTTCTTAGAAAAATGCCTTTCTTTCAGGAGAAAGGCCAAGGCCAGAGCCCTCTGAGAAAGACTGAATATGATGTTTAATAGCCAAGTGGAAAATTAACCTTTAGCCTCACACAATTCAGTAACCTGATTTGATTTAGAAAACCTCTTGGTCAAATTCTACTTCTATCTAGAGCAACATGAATCTCAAGTAACTTCAGATTCATGCTTGTATAAAGCCAAACAGATTTTGGCCTTAGGAAAAGACGAAAACAGGAAATCAATTTGCCACCAATCAAACAAACTAACCAGAAAGAAATACTTGAGTTCAGAAGTGACTTTTAGTCTTGGCCTTCTGCCTTTCTTTACAAGGAGTTAAGGCACCTTAGCTTCCAGGTGTGCTCCCTGATCATTTGGCTGGCTATGTACAATTGAGCTATAGTCTGTGCAGTTGACCTTTCTTCATTTAAATGCTAATAGAGATCTAGGAAAGGTGTTGCCATGCATAAGGTCAACTAATTGTAAGACACTCAAGACCTTATATTTGTTGAGCTGAAACCACAGAAAAACCAAGAAAGGGTTAATTAGAACTTCTGTAAGGTGTCTGAAGCCCAGGAGAAGAGGTTTGTGCATGACATATTAAGCTACCCAGTGAAGTCCTCTTCTGGAAGTAACCATCCCAGGAGTATACCTCAACTGTAAAACAGTAGCTCCTTTTCTAGCTGAATTCTATTTTATAGAAAAGTAAAGCTGGAGCTGATTGAAATCAAGGATGGAAAAGATTTGCACTAATTTCAGCATCAAAAAAAATGCCCAATATATTCACCAATTAGGTTTGCTTTAAAAATGATATAGATAAGTAGGCATCTCCAGAGTGCAATATTTATCATCTTAAAAAAGGCTTTCTAAATCAGATTAATCATTTTTAAGAAGTTTATAGTTTGGAGGGCCTTCTAAGGTCAAGGAAGATCACTTTATCACAGGTTTTCTGTCTTTTAGAATCCATAGTTTTGGTGATGAAGCCAACAGGGAAAACGAAGTCCATCAAAAAGCGTATCCTATCCACTCTTCTGCCTTTTCTATCACAGAATCACAGAATCTACAAGGTTGGAAGGGACCTCTAGAGATCATCTGGTCCAACCTTCCCGCTCCAGCAG
>JAUBOD010000472.1:41534-53539 GCA_032353885.1 Nothura maculosa | reverse complement strand
CACAGGCCTCCAACTGGACTCAGCCCCATTTATGACCACCCTCTGAGCTCTGCCATCCAGCCAGTTCTCAATCCACCACAAACCAGTTCTCAATCCACCACATGCCTATCATCTATTCTAGTTAAGCAGTCCAAAAGCTCTTTGTGCAAAATTTCTATCCCTACCGCAGTTATGATCTGAATGTCATTTTTATTGCATTACAATGAAAAATAATGCCAGCATTTTCTTAAGAAAGATGGGGAGAGGTGGGATTACAAAGCCAACATTGCCAAGGTTCATGGCTGGCCTCTCCCAATGCTTTCATCTTTCTTTTGAGGTTCCACCGACCAATAATAAAAGACTGATGAGCCCTGGACTGACAAATTATTTCCTTCTTTGCAGAAAAGGGCATTCAGATGGCATAGTCTGATGTGTTGGTCCTCAATCTCAGCAAAGAAGATATTGGTAATCACTGTGATGTAGTCCCACATGATAATATGATCATGTGGGTGATCCAGGAGAAGCACACTAGCAGCCATGTTTCCAGGAGGAGCGTTCTTTTCCTCACGGAACTCGACCTGGTGCATGAAAAAAAATTACCAGCCTCTGGGACACTGTCAATCTCTGATAACAGGTCTTTCTCAGACTTAAATTCTGTTTTAAAAAATATGTCAGAAATGAAAAGTGGGGCGAATCATAGCACTGACTCGGTATTTCATGGAGCTGAGTTGTGAACACAGAAAATTTCATGACCTAATTTTTTTTGGAAGCAGATGAGTCATACAGACTATGAGGCTTAGTTCAGGTCATTTGCAATTCACAGTGCCTGTAGTTTAAAATTAGCGTGGGTTTTGGAGAGCCTTTAATATTCATAATCTGACCTAATATTGAAATGTTCTTTAGAAAGATAGAGATTAAAGGGGAAATAATGTGAAGTGATATCAGGAGAATTTGCAAAGTAGCTTTAATAGACTAATTCCAAGTTCATTAGCTGCATTTCTGATCAGAAAATATTGAAATGTATCTAGCTTACCTTGAGATTCCATTTCTATAATTTCCAACAGTGATTCAGCATATATTTCAAATGTCTGAGGTCTTGGACAGATCTACTCTAGTATGTTTTCAAAATCATGCATACAAAAGGGAAAGAGATCTTTTTTTCAGTGACAGATGAGTGTCTCAGGAAGGATGGAGACTTTCAAAAAAGGTAGGATAAGATGTTAATGGGCGTACTAAATTATTATATCAAATCCTGTTTCTAAGTCTTTTTCTTGAAGCTGAGACTTCCAAAAAGAGGAGGCATGCTGCAGGACTAGCCAGCTGTAGCTTATGACACGTTTTCCCACTTCCTGAGAAGTAAACTGAGATCATCAAATTAATTTTCTCCCGGATTCTATGAAACTTACAGCAACTTTAATACACTTGTTGAGTTCACAATCTGAGTTCACTTTGAGCAGGAGAGATCGGGAGACCTGCCACACTGGAAAAAGTTTTCTGCATCATTAGAAGTCCCTTGTGTTAGCCTGGCCTCTGCAAATGCATTTTACAATGGAGAGAGAGCATCTAGGGGAAAGACGTCACTCAAATGTCCACTTGCTACACATTTTCCCCAGTGCAACGGTGCTCAGGATTGAAAAGCAATAGGAAGCTAAACGGCCTTTATGATTGTTAAGTGAAGCAAAGATTACAGGTATTGAGTTATCAGACACAAACCGTGGAATGACTTCATGATTCACTGAAGCTTTCCCCATTCTCAGGATGCCTTATGCTTGATTAGGTAATCTGTTGGTTTATGCTTTCTCTCAAATGGGAAGAGACTATGGTAACAGTAAACAAGCCAAAATAAATCTTCTTTGGACCGCTATAGGAGCCCAAGTTTCATTAGAAAGCTGGCAACTTCCTTATACGCTATGTTTGACTTTCATACCTTTGCTTTCATTTAGCTGGTGCTTGAAATGCCTTTATGGGCAGTTAGGGCCAGAAAAACATTCGGCAAACTGTACCTATTCCCATCTTATATTCATTCATCTTCATAAATACATGATCTGTGCTTCTCCACAATGACTTTCACCTCAACTTCTCACAGTTTCTTACTTTCTGCAATTGAGAACCACTTCCTTGGAAAAAAATCTGGTTTTCTTCACTCGTTCAGTAAATAAAATGTAGTCAGCATGATCGAATTCTTGCCTTTCAAGACAAACTATCTCACAGAAGGTCAAACAAAATGATCATAATAGTCCTGAACATGCATACTATGCCTCTTGCAGCCCAGTTTTTATTGAGAGAGATAAGGAGAAAGCTTTGAGACACACAAATAAAAATAGATTGTTGGGTATTTTAAACCAATAACTGTACTAACATAAGCAGAGATGTGCTGACATATTATCACTTCAGGAGCAGATCAGCAGTAATATACCTTTTCATCTTGCCAGTATGCTTAAGGAATTAAATGCTTGTTAAAACTGCTTTTGGTTTTATGTATTTTTCTTTAGTTGTGTTAATTTTTAATTAGGAAAGGTAAGATTGTTCTATTTAACAGTCTTGTGAAATCAAATAAAATACGCTAGTTGCTTCACATAGAATCAACCATCTTCTATCTGGGAAGATTGGTTTCGTTCCACTGACATGAGCAACAAAGCCAGGTTTCAAGGTGTCACTAGGTTATCTTTTATCCTCCATTCTTCAAAATGGCAGGCACTTCTTGGGCTTCATGAGGGTCATAGAAGAACTTTCTAGGCAATTTGGAGAGACTCATAGCATGCATCTGCATAACATAGGAAAATACGCTAACAGAACTACCCACCAGGAACTTCCTTGACTTGCTTCATACATTATTTTCTTGCTTTCATGCAGATACTTGATCATATACATACTAAGACATCAAACAGTGAGCAGACAGTCTGCATAAAACCCTCTTAGGATGGCCTGACATTTGGCTTTTTTTCCTGGAAGAACTGTGGCGAGTCAATTTTAATTGACTGATGACTCCCTGCTAATTATGTGGCCCATTCTGTATATATTTTACACAAAAACTGTTTTTATTCTGATGGTTACCAGCAATTAGAAATTGCAGCTGTGTTTAGAAAGTGGAGCTTAGCCATGTAAGTTTTAAAAAGCTACTGTCTGATACAACCTAAAATTTACCTCAAAAAAAGACCTGTCACTACACCAGTTTAGACCAGCTGAGTACCTGATTCGTTAATCCTGTGTCTGGTAAAGGAAGGTTATTACTTGACCTTACAAACAACCTGACTTCAGAGACAGTGCAGCAAAGAGATCAGAAATGATGGTGAGGATTTCATTTTAATTGAAAGGAAACCAGAAGGATTCCAAAGGGTAGCAGACTCTAATTGAATAGAATAAACAAACAAACAACAAAGATGGGGAAAAAAACTTACTTTTTCACAGAAAAAAAGGTTTTTCAAGGGCTCATGCGTTTAACTTTGGAGACAAAGAATATGCCAGTGGTGAAAAACTCCTCTAAGATATGTAGCCAGGTGAATTGTTCTAATGTGTAGAAAAGTTGCTCTGCATCTGAGGAAAGTAATGGTTTGTGGCCATTGCTAGACCTAGAAGTAAACTATGTGTAAACGAACTTCAGCAGTATAAAATAAAATCCTGGAAATTATCCAGTGCCTCTGAAACTCACTAATGCTAAGAAACACTCTGGTGGATCCAACAATATAAGTGACCAAGACTTGATTTTTCCCCAGTATTTTATTTCTGAACATAGAGTGATCAATATTTAAAATGAAGATTGAATTTCCAGCAACCTCCCCACCTCACAGGTTCCTCCATCACTGCTACCACCAGTGCATGCTGTGTGAGATCTTCTGTAGCTCTGTGGGAATCTGGACTCTCCTAGAGAGATGTCATAGACCTGGATTAACTACTTTCAGAGAAAGGATTGTATCTATTTGCTAATTAGAAAAATCAAGCATTTTTATCAGCTTTTCATAAAAGTGGCCAAATGGATCCTTCCAATGCCAAACAGAGCAGAAAAAATAATAATTTGGAAAATAAAAAATAACACAACCACATCTCAAAATCTTCTCACAGAGTAACATTTGAAGTTTGACAAAATTATTTGTGATTCCCCCTACTACTCTACAAATAGCCAAAATATTCTGAAGGAGAAGAGAACAGTTTGTCCCTGTTGGACTTTGTCACACAGCTCAAGAAGTCTCTGGTACTTTGACACCTCTCCCTCTTCTGGGTTTAGGACCATCAACTTCTACAGTTTACTCCATGGATAAACAGAGTACAGTAATACCTATCCCAAGGGATCATTTCTGGGTACTGGAACTCAATCTGTTCTACTGTGAAATTGCTGGATCAGTCTTTTTTGAGACTTTGATCCAAAGATTTCATCAAATCTTTTGTATTCCAATGCTTCCTAGGAGAGCAAGAGGAGGTTATCCTGTTTTTCCTACTTACTCTTTCTCTTCTCTCTTTTATTGTACTTTTATAAACTTTTCAGCTGTCCAAGTCCAAGTACATTGCATATAATAGCAATATGTTTATCTCAAAGTTCTATGTCAGGAAACTTAGGCATTAATCTGTGAAGTGACTTGAAAAGTTCATGAAACAACCAAGTAGCAGAGCCAAGGAAAGATTCCACGTCTTGTTCCATACTTTGTAGCACTGCCTGAAATAACTTTATCATTATTATTTTAGAGTTCTTCAGAATCTCCTGTTGCTAGATGAAGCCCTTTGCTCCTTCATTTTTTGCATGGACTCTTGAAACTAGGAACTATTTTAGCTGTTTTCAGCAACAATGTGCCTTGCCATGCATTCATCTTAACAGGATTCATATATGGAGTCTTTATGAATTGTGGCTGAACAAGTAAATATGCTGAGAAATGATTCTCCACAGGGACAATGGCATACCAGGAGGGTTTCATGCAATACTTTGAGATCTTCATTGTGTTCCTCTAAAGTCTGGTAGTGTTTTCTTTGCAAAAACATAATGCCTTTGGGTTATAACTAAGTTGCACCTCAGGTAGCTAATAATGTGTCATCTCCCAGTTTTGCTGGGGAAGATATTTTATACTAGTCAAGGTCAGTTTCTCGGCCCACACACTAGCTGGTAGAAATACATGTTCCTTGTGCCACAGATATTACAAGGAAAACAAGCATATTTTCCTTCTGTTACTGCCTCACAGAATCCTTGACTCTTAGTTCTATACCCTTAAATGTTCAATCTACCAGAATCTTAAAATCTATCAGGCAAATATAACTACTATCCCAACCCTAAGTAAAACTACTTCAAGCTTAACATGCAGGTTTTTTCATTCTAAGAAATATAGCAATTCCAGTTAGATGGAGTTTCCGGAGCTCATCCCGTTCATTGCTTCACTCAGAGTCAACTTCAGATTTATTTCTTTTCTTCCATCTCCAATTTACATTTTAGGTCTTTTTTTTTTTTCCTCCTACCTTTTTCATTAATATTTCCTTTCTCATGGCTTCTCTGATTTCTTGTGTAATCTTTCTGCCTGTTTTCTCTTCCTTGAAAGATTTGTTATCTTTCTTTCCTTTATTGTATAATGTTTCTCCAAAGTCCAATTCCCCTAATAATCACATCTTCAAATGCTCTGTGAGCAACAGGATTTTCAACAATGATGGCTCTCATAGACAGACTATAAGTGGCAAGTAAATTGTCCCAGCTGTATTTATTTGTTTCCCAGTTGTTCTTCCTCTGTATTTGCTTCCATTACAGTTAACATATTCCTTTGTCACATCCATAAAAGATCTGAAGGAACTTCAGCATTGTTTAGATTATAAAGGCATCTACTTGGTAAGATAAAAAAAGACATTTGAAACATACCTCCAAACTGGTAAATTTATGAAGTGTTTTTATGTGCATCAAGAATATGTATAACGGGACATGACTCATCTCCCTGAATAATCTCCCACCTTCTGAAGACAATTGATCTTCCAGATCTGAAAGATATATGTATAAATCAACATATTTAATAGCCATGGCTAGATGTGTCCTTCATCAAAACATATTTAAATTCGTTTATACTTTTATTTTCTACAACATGTAGCAGGAACCACACTCACAGTGTATGTGTGAAGTAGTAGTTCTGCTTTCAGCTTTTGCCTGATCATTTCTCTTGTTCTTGTATTCTGAGAAAAAATGAATGAATCACTCTCTATTCAGTTTTTCTGCATTAATTAGGTCATGGAACTCCATGCCACAAGATGTCGTCAATTCTCAAAGTCTGCATGGTTTCAAGGAGAGACTGGATAAGGTCACTCAGGATAATTACTTCTGTAGAACCCATCTCTAGCTCAAAAACTCTGAGCTGCAATTAATAGAGGCTTGGAGGATAGTGAGAAGAAATATCACATATACTAACCCTGATCTTTTACTTATTACCGGTCATCTATTTTTGGATGCTTTCAAAGGCAGGATATTGTTTTAGATGAACCTTTGGAATGACATAGCTTAGCTGATCTTACCCGTGATATCATCTCTCTCAACTATGTTCTTCAAGCATCTTTTCTATGAAGACAAGTCATAACATTAATTTCTATGAAGAGGAGTCATAATATTTAATTCCTCATTATTTACACTACTCTTCTATTTATACTACTCATTTTTTTTAGCTAAGTTTTTGACAGGCCATCACTTTGACATCTCCTTCACTAGTAGAGGGGGTATCTTAATGGAAAAAGCTTCTCATAAACTTGAGAGAAGAGTCTGACGGTAATTATTGAACAGCAATCGTTGGGATCACCTGGTCTAATTGAGATATACAGTCCTTTGTTAAGTGGGTCGGCCATGGGTCAAGAGAACAGGTGGTCGAGCACAATTTCATAACTGCCTCTTTAATATTTGGCTGTGAAATTTCCCTGAAGTTGTAGGGAGGAGGGACGGGATCATTATCAAAAGATTGTTTAGAGAGGCAGAATCAGGACTGGTGGGGAAACTGCTAATTACCATCTAATCTTTCCAATTTGGACAGCAATAAAATTTAAATAAGATTGGCAAGGAGCAGTATGGCTTGCAGAGGCCGCCTACACCACTGCTCCTGTCCCAGTAGCCTGATATTACATGCAAGGCTTCGGTCTGAATGGCCTTACACTGCTTCATAAATTATGACTGTTTAGTGCTACATAACTCCAAGACATTCAATTGAATACTGTAGAAAATCTTGAATTAAAACTGTTTAAAATATTTCTTGTTTGTTGTTTTAAGTTAGCAAATGACTCAATTCTTAAAGCATCTAGGTTACCATATTATGCCTTGCAAATGATCTGAGGTTTATGAAGACTGCATTTGGCCAGGGAAATGTCTCAGAAGTATGGCTTATAAAAGGCAGCATGTTTTATTCTTCCAATATACAGCCATTTAAAATGCATGCACCACATCATTCAAGCCCATCTAAGTTGTTAAGTGCTGTATATGTATAAATAAATGTAGCTAGAAGTCTGCATAATATGCCCTGTTGTCATACTCTTGAACAATTTTATTTTTAAATAAAATTGAGAGCTCTATGCAACACCCTCAAAAAAAATCACTGTCCCAACGTGTCTGGGTTCTAGATGCTGTACAAATTCATAGTATATAGACTAAGAAACAGCTCTTTTCAAAATGTTTCGAAATGTTTCAAAAGACATAAAGATCAATAGACAAAAAGCTAAAAAGATACAAGTGTCTCAGTGTTTGCAGTTTTGGGTTGTCTTTTTCTCCTTCCTTTCTAATTTGAATGTAAATAGAAAAAAATAACAAGCCCTGCCCAAACTCATATGGCAACCTCACATTTTTTATTTGAAGGTCTTGGTTTGAGCACCAGTCTTCTACATTAATTTTGCACCAGAAATTACAATGATGCACTTATTCAAGTCGAGTTTATGTGACCACAGTGAATTTTCACAATGTATTTGTATCAATAAACTTCATTTTATAGTCCTAACAAGCCCACACTTGCTTGTAGGGATCATGAAATATTTAAGTTTTTGAATAAATGCTGCTCATTTGCTACTCCATTTTTGCTTCCACCCAATGGCTTCAATGTCATTCCCATTCCTGGTTCTACAAAAGGAGCTTGTAGAAAATTCCTTGGTGGTTGGTAAGGAGCTGATGTTCTTGGTGTGCCATTACAGAGGCCTCCTGCTATGACTCAGCAAGGAAACAGGCAGGACAGCATTAATAGAGTTGTCATGTTAAAGGATAATTATCTGCCAACTTTCTGGCAAGGCCAGGGAGGTCTTTTAACAAGAAGTTGCAGGACAGGTAGCCATTCATTTTCTGTGTAGTTGTGAGCACTGTAAGCATGAGTTGGGTTCAGCATTTTTAGTTTTATCTCATGAAAAATTAAGCACAATTCTTGTTCTCCTGCACTGCAGGATAGGGGGAAAAAAAGCTAACAAGCTTAAAGACAAAAAAAAGCATAATTGAGAATATTATGACTTTATTATAACATGAGTTTATTATCTGATGCAGATTAAGTCTTCACAGGGAATAATAAAATCAAAATCAGTGGTGTACTATGAAATATTTCTGTTTTCTTGTGGAACTTATATGTCTACTAGACAGAATTTTAAGAAGTGACTAAACAGTCCTATGAATGTATGGTTCAAATGGAGCTTCCTTAAAATATTCCAAAAGTTGACATCCAAAAGAATTAGTCAAATATCAAAACTGAGAAACTTTCAATAATGTTTAGATGTAGATTTATGCCATTTCCACTATAGGAACATTATGCCAGCTGATTCCCATGTCATAGATAATTTTGTTCTTTATTTTTTTTTATTATATTATTTGGTTTTATTTTTTTCTGAAGACATACACAATATATAATAAAAGGCCAAAAGGAAGAATATAGAAAATTAATATGAAACTCACTTAAGCATCTCTCACTAAACTTAATATAATGAAAACAAATGGACATTAATGCAGCACATTATGATCTGAACTCAGGGCTTAATTATCTAATTAGAAGCAAGGGGAAACCTTTAAGGTCTACTGAATCAAAAAATTATTTTTAGGGGAAAAATATTTAAAAGAAGACACTTACTTGCAAAATATGGTTGGCTTGTAGCAAATCTTGCTGCAAGAAGTCAGGCCTTGCTACAGCATGGCTGGCTGTGGATGAATCATATCATCTTCATGAAGATCAGGTCTTCTGAGTCCTATAAACAATTCTCTAGCTACATTTGGAAAACCACTCAGTTACAGCTCAGTTAACTGTAGAAGAACCATATTATGCCATTCCAGTCTCTGATACCTTTGTGTAGACTGGCTGGTTTACTGCAATGTAAAGAGGCTGTCATCTTAGGATAAGGAAATTCCAAAATTAAGGTGTGGAATATAATAATAAATGAATAGAAAAAGAAAGAGGAAAAGAGAGTCTTTAAGACTTTTCCACTCAACTATGTCTAGATGGTGCTTGGCAGGAAAATAGTTCTTTCATAAAGCATTGGAACATATGTCCTCTTCTCTGGAAATAGATGGTACTATTTGAATTCAGGGAATTTGAAATGACTCTACAGTAAGCCATAAATTATTAATTTATCCCTTGAAAAATGTTGTTTGTCTTTCTTTATATCCCCGATACATACTTGATAGAGTCTGTCTTAAATCCTCTCTCTTAAATCTTTCTACAGTTAAGGATTTTAGAGCTCTTTCCTTATCTTACATTGTTTCTTTTTTACTTTGTTTAGATAAAGTAAAATATCACATAAATATCTGAAATCTAGATACTTCTCTTATCTCTCTTTCTTTCTTTTTAAGTCCAGTGTTGCATTTCATGTCTCAACATTTCCTGGAAGCAATGAATCTCACTTTTTTTTTTTAAAGAGATATATTTTATCCATTTAACCATTTTTTTTTCATCGTAGCTGATTTTTCTCACCTATGTTAAGTCTCTATATCTACTCAACAACTTGATTGCATAGTAGTTTTATGAAGGTGACAAGATGAGACAGGAAAAAAGAAAAGTCATTCATTATATTTTGTCAAAACTCATGTTCTATCTTTTTACTTCATATTTAAAGCATCCATCACAGTTCAATCATCTGAAACACACAATCTAGCAAACTTTGCTGTCCTTGCTCTGTGAAAATTTCTTTTGGGGCCAGGAAATGGACATTATAGAGAAACATAATGGGATCATTTTTTGAGAATACGAGGTTATAAATTAATCCTGTCTTCTGAGCAGGATATTAATATTTCAACTGTTCTATAGTCACTAGCTAATATACCAAGAACGTTTGTATTAGTCAGTATCATCAAAGTTTTCTATTTCTATGACAAAGATTTTCTATAAACAAAGTTTTTGATCTACTAAATCTGTTGTTAACATATCTTATATAACTTACAGTAATGCTTGCAAGTGGCAAGCAGACAATGAAGTCACTGCAGATTTCCTCCTATTCCCACAGTTCATTGATTAGGAAGAATGTCCAAACCTTCACAGTAGCCCTAATGAGAAAGCCTGGGACATTAAATCAATTATTTTTTGCTGTTTGGGGTCTTGCAAAAGAAAAATGATATTGGTTTTATTGATAGTTTCTTTTGAGCACAGAAATAAAAAGAAGACAATTAGAGTTCAGGTCGCTGAAATAAACCCATAAGGACCATATAGGTCCATGCAGAGCTCAATAATGTAGAAAGAGTATTACTGCTCCTAATGCAACAGCACCACAAGAGATAGCAATAGGCCCAGATTTCAAACTGCCAGAGGTGTGATCTCCAGTTATGGATGTGACCTACTATTCCGAGACCTGAGTTATAGGTCTGAGACCTCCGTCTGTCTCCCATTATTCTGTAAACAAAGTTGCAATTCTGATGATAAATTGTAAGACATTACTGAAACCTATAGTCCAAAGAAATCTGCCCACATTCACAAAACATAGAGCTTAAAAGAAGCATTTGTGATCTTTCTCTATTTTCTAACAATTCCTCAGTCTATAGCTTGGATGCAGCTGGTAAATACCTCTTATTTAGGGATATAAAAGGAAAGAATTGAGGGTAAATATAACACTTTAGGCAGATGTGTCAAAGATTGCATAAGATGAAAAAAAAATTATTCAGAAGATGACAGATGTAATGAATGAAGATATAAGACCACAGAATATGGGGTTTAGATAATAGCTCCACAGGAGTCCATCAAGGTGAGAAGAGATGCTGAAACTATTACACAGAAAACAGCTTGAAACAGCTGAAGTTGTATTTGTTAGTAAGAAAGATTTTCAGATATATGGAAAAGTCTTTCCCATGAACAGCTGGGAACAGCTGTGGCGAAGGCAAAGCTGGATGTGCTGATCGAAATGGAGAGCTTGGTTACAGAAGCTGAGGTTTAAATAGCAGAAGTTTGTATGAATGGCCCATTATCTGGACTGAATAATGAGTCGTGGCTTTGGGATAGGGAATTTGCTTCCTGACTATTTGAAACCAGGTGTTGCTGGATTTTTCTGTGTTGAGTACCAGCTGTTCTGTGCCCAATCAGCCCAAATCATTTATTTCACAGCTGAGGATGCAAAGGTGAGTGATGTCCTATGAAAGAGAGTTGCAACTTGGCAGGAGGTGAGCAGAGAGCATGGCCATGAATGAATATTTGGATAGATCTGGCGTGAGGAGAGCCATCATCAAGAGCCATCAGCCTTTGTTGTCTGCTTTTTTTCTCTAAATGAAACATCTGCAGGTGATGGGACCCCCCTCTCCCAACCTACCAGAACTGCAATTTGTTGACTAACAAGCTGGCAAGTGCAGACTGGGAAGGCCCATGCCAGGTCTCTGTAGATGTTTGTGAGCTGATGCTGATTCTTCAGCAGTTTGGAGCATGGCTTCATGACAAAGGGAGAATGCTGAAGTGCATTAAGAAGAGCGTCTCCAGCAGGTCTATAGAGATGATCGTCCCCCTATACTCAGCCCTGGTAAGGCCACATCTGGAGTATTCAGTCCAATTCTGGGCTCCCCTGTACAAGAGAGATGTAGAGCTGCTGGAGAGAGTCCAGCACAGGGCTACCAGGATGATCAGGGGCCTGGAACATCTGCCCTATGAGCAAAGGTT
>JAUBOD010000472.1:10359-41122 GCA_032353885.1 Nothura maculosa | reverse complement strand
CACTGTGAGGGTGACAGAGCACTGGAACAGGCTGCCCAGAGAGGTTGTGGAGTCTCCTTCTTTGGATATCTTTAAAATCCGCTTGGATACAGCCCTGTGCCACATGCTCTAGGTGACTCTGCGTGAGCAGGGGGTTGGACTAGATGACCTCTGAGGTCCCTTCCAACCTTAAGCATTCTATGATTCTATAATCTTGAATTTTGTGAACTATTTTTTGTGACTATTTCCATCTCTCATTTTGTTTTCAAATTATTTATATCTTCATAATCACCACCACTGTCAACAATATTCTCCTTAAAGTATTCCTATTACTTCAGAGAAAATCTCAAAATTACTTTGCTGGTCTGGTCCAAAATTTCTAGAAACTTACTGGTCACTAATTTTTAAATTGTGCTCACTAAAATTCTCCTAAGTTATTGGGTCTTGAAACAAATTATGAGTGATTTTTATTATGAGTGTAACTGCAGAAACATAAGGAGATCATTCTCAGATTAAAAAAAAAAGGTAAATATCAATCTTAGCAATATACTATTTCTAGGTTTGTGGAAGGAGAGCAGGAATACCCAGGTGATCCTGCAACGAGAGAAATTATCCTGGATAACAGAGATGGTGATGGGAGCATGTCAGATGTGTTTTTCTTTTTGCAAGCATAGAGAAGGGAAAAACTAGTGACTTATGGAGTGCTAGCATCCCCGTCCTTGAAGATTTTTAAAAACAGGTTCGATAAACATCTCTCAATGATTGTCTGGCCATATGATTTGACCTTAGACCTGAAGGAGCCGCTGGGCAAGTTCTGGAGGTCAGTTCCAATGCTGAATTTCTATGGTTCTCCGTAAATAATGCATGAAGAGGACACCCTGACTCTTCTGAATTTATTTTGGCTATCTATGCTCTTGTCAACTGCCAGCTTCCTGAAGCCCTTGTTCCAACACAGCATTATGCTCTGGGATCTATTGCATTTTGAAAATTGTGTTTGCTCTGTTAATCTGTACAGGGTGGAAAAAAAAAACTTAGGAAACTTTCAACAGAGCCTGCTTACATACAAAGCAGAAATCATCCTGCAGGGTTATTAAGAAACATAGAAAGCACATCATCTCCTTCTGGAAAATGCTATGCCTTGGATTGTTGAATCACTCTACATTTTAATGTGCAAATTCGTTCCTTGGCTTTTTGTTGAAAGGATCAAAACATTTGGCATTTTGTCTGAAACATAAATGCATTAAGAAGATGCAGTATAATTTATTAAAATGTATAAAGGGAACAAAGAATAGGATTAATTTTCTTCTTCTCTTTTAATTCCAGGGGCACCACTAGGGCATTTAATATGGGTTAAACCAGATTCAAAGAGCTTTTCATTAGACATTTAACATAAATGACTAAGAGCTTAATCAGCACATACCATTTAAATGCACTGAATGGAGGAACTGGACTGTACATTGCATTATAATTTATAGAGTTTTGTTTTTGATTACATAAGGGAAATACATTTTTTATGCCTTAAAAGCATTCTTTTGTGATGTCGAGAAAAAATGTATAGTATTATTGTTCAGAAAACGGTGTTTCAATTTGGTAGCAAAGGCTGAAGTCACCCAAGTGGAAAAGATAACTAGCAAATTCCTCAAAGTTCTGTAGTTTGTGGGTTTTTTTCTTCAAAAAGTCCTTTTCTTCCAGACTCGATAATGAACATTGCCTCTGCTTTCCACTCTATGTCGTTTCCACATTCTTTTTAACAGCTTAAAAAAACATGACTTGTGAATACTTCTGGAATGCAGTTAAAACAGGATTAGAAAGAGCATCACTATGCTGGGCTTGCAGTATGGAAGTAAAGTAATGTTGAAAACGTGTTTTGCTTCTTTTTTTTTCAATCATTTAGTGACGGTATAAAAGTAATTCAGTCCCCAGTTAAACAATACCTGGGGTAACTCTGTGTGTATCATCTGTTCCATCAGAGATGATTATAGGAAATTAAACTGCTGCAGAGGCAAAAGTGGCTCCCATTTTAAGGAACTTTATCAAAATGTTAAGGAAGGATAATATTCTAAAGAGCTTACTTTTTAGTTTCTATTTGCCTTCAGCAATACTGTGTATTACAATCGCTCTTCAAATTGCATTTAGCTTCCCTTCTAACAAAAGGCATTGTTTTTTTCCCTCTTTTCTCTTATATCTTTGCAGGAGACAATAAAGTATCTCTTCTTATCCAGAAACACTGAGAGCTCTTATCAGCAGAAAGGTAAGAAAAAGGAAATATCTCAGCAACGGAGATTTTTTTTTGCACTGAGCTTTATTTTTTTTCTGTAGGTCAGCAAAAAAAAAAAAAAAAGGAAAAAAGTCCAATTTTCTGAGATACTATCCCTTATTGTTAGAAAGAGAGCTTGAAATCAAGATAAAGCTCTTATGTTCTCAGAGTGCCGTTATCCTCACATGCATACTTTTCTCACACATACCTGCTTCTTTCTTTTCCTCCCTCTCTTTCCCTCTCTCCCTCTCTTTCCCTCTCTCCATTTTCCTTTGTTCCTTCCTTCGTTCCTTCACTTCTTTCCTTTTATTCTTATTTCTTTCTTCCCTCCCTCTTCTTCATCTTCTTGTTCAATCAAGAATTTTAATGTATTTTTTTATCATTATGAAGTGTCCCCCCTGCTGACAGATCCTATCTACATCATAGAAAGGAGGAAAACGCAGTCTTTGAGAAATAAAATAGATATGTATGCACATATATAGGGGCACATACATAAATATAACTGTATATCCACATAATTATGCACGTTATATAAAATAAATATGTTTAAGTACATATAAATGTAGGTATATATATTGTTTGTGTGTGTATATATAGTATATGGTTACTAACACATATATATGTATAGATATATAGGGTCTTAGAGGCTGGAATTTGCTTCTCATTATGGAGGCGAGTTGTGTAGTCTTTCAGTACAGTAGCATATATATTCAATAGAGTAACATATTAAGTAACTGGCATTAAGGTGACTGACATCCATTATGTCTTGCTCCTGCCTTTCATCCATTCTCTAGGTAGAACAGAATATGCCCAGGATAATACTTGTTTTGATTTTGTTTTTCACCTTGTAAATATCCGCCTACACGGATAGAACAGATCAAAACTATATTCATCTGCAAACTGAAGTCTAGAAATGCTATATCAATATTCAGTTCGACACAATCAGGGTAAGGAAACACTTGCAGAAGAGAATTCTTCAAGCCTGCTTTGGATCCCTGTCCTGGAGTGAGAGCAATTGCTCCTTGGAGGCACCTCTTTCCCTCCATGTTTCTCCAGGACAATTCCCTCGGAGTTAGAAACTCACACCCAGACATCTAGGTTGGGCAGAAGACATGAATCCTACCTTTGCATTACTCTGCAACTGAACTATCTTTCACTGGAGTTACCAAGATAACATTATGGATCTGAACACTTACCAGAAAAGCCACTGCACATACTGTGATGCTCAAAGTGCCTCCTTATAGGCCTATCTAAACAAAGACAATTCATCTTAAAATGCCCTCGGAAGTAATTTTAGCACCTTATTTTGACTGTATCAATGTTCACACAAACATATAAATAAGGTCTAATTATGCAAGTAAATGTTTGTTTGATCGAGTGAATAGTTGGAAAAGAAGAAAAATGAAAAGGCACCTTTAAAAATCATTTGTGTTAAGGGAAAATCTGATTATAAAGGTTTTCTAATTTAAAAGACTTTGCTGGAGAGATTTAATCCAGATGTCTTTGAAATCAGCAGGGCTTTTTTTTCCCCCCAACATCAGTTAGTATTGATGGCTACAGATCATCAAGGATATGAACATTATTTGTATTCATTAACTAACCTTTAGCCTTAATCAGCTCTTTACCATGGCACCAGCATTCTTCCATCAAAGGTGACATTTTCATTGACTGAAGTGGGAAAAGGATGAATCTCCTTCTTGACCATCTGGTTTCCTCTGTGGCCTCTAAGATCCTGTCCCCACATACATAAATGTAGCTTACCTCCAAAAGATTTTACTTATATGATCAAACATGTATGTCCATATACCAGCATGCATATACACATATATTTATACACGGAAAAATTGCCTGAAGATTCAGAGCACCTGGAGCTGCCATTCACCTCAGGGACATTCAAAGTTATGGGATACTTCTGAAAATAGTATCATTTCTTTTCAATTCCTTGCAAGTTGGACTAGAAATTTAATTCTAAGCAAACACTGCCAAGTTTGACCTTCTGCTATAGAGGGATATTGTACTAGTGAAAACACAGTAACAGACATTTTAAGACCAAAATAATAAAAATTACTGTTTTTGTCACATGACTCAGCCTGAAAACAATATTTGTTTTTGATTCACCTATAACCTCCAAATTGTCAAAAGTATTCAGTCCTTTTAGCTGATTACACTGCTCAGTCCCTGCTTTTAGTTGTTATCTTTTTTTTCTGGGTTATTTCATGGACAGAAAGCAAAATATGTGTGTGTGTGTGTGTGTGTGTGCACATGCACTTCTGCCCTTGGTCCACAGTTGATTTTTACATTTTCCTTGACAAGTTATCATTTTATATTTAATTGATTCTCAGAGATCACTTTGTAAAACCCTCTTTATTTCTCCTAAGCACAACATTAGCAAGTTTCTTCTTTTTTTTTTTTTTTTTGTTTTTCATTAGGTTCACTTTTATGCATTAAAGTCAGGAGGGAGCACCCAGCATACTCAGTGATTACAAAATGATTTTTCCCTTTTCTGCATATTTTTTTTCTTGCTCATCACTTAGATTTTTTTTTCACTTCCACATTGCTATTTTGTCAGTGATGACAATATGGAAATCCATACATATTGGTATTCCAATAGAGATTTGCCTAGCCAAACAGAAGCAAAAAATTATGTGAATACAAATGTATTAACTGCAAAGATAAATCACAACCTGCAGGCAACATGAATAAGCTGAGGAAAGACAGGAAAAGATGTGGGATGGGGAGTACAGCTTGAAACCAGCTGGAGTCGAAAGACAGAACATCACACACAGAAATCAGGAAACATTTATAAGCATAACTTTTTAGTATCACACAACCAGAAAATGCAGAGCGATTGAAAAACAAGCAGACCCACAACCACACAGCAATGGAGAAGTTTTATCATCTTTGGAAATCATCTGTGCTCATTGTCAGTCTTTTTATAACTCTACCTTTGTTTTGGGGTCTTTTTCTTTCTTCTTCTACTTCTTTTTCTTCTTATATAAAAAAAAAAGTTTTAAAAATATGAACTTAGGAAAAGCCAATTTCATGTGCTGTTAATTTAATTCCCAACATAAAACCTTACTTCTTCTGATGGAAAATGAAATTACCCTTTCTACATCCGTTTTATCTGTCAATTAAATTCTTATTTTTTCCCCCTTTCCTTCCCTCAAAGAAAAAAAGAACATGAACATTACTGGTTATATTTTCTGCACTTGCAACAAAATGAAAATGGGAAGAGGTGGCATTAACTACAGTAAGTACACAAAACCTGCTTGATTATCATGTAAAGATGTAGGAATGACAACCCCGGAGACTCTGAATCTCCTCTGTGCGGTTGTAGATGTCTAGGCTAATTTTCATTTTCCATTTGTCCTGGTATTGCATGGCAAAGCAGTTTTAATAATGAGACTTTTAGCAGTGCTAACTATTAACCTTTCTATTTCATGGTATCTTTAAGAAATGGCTTTTGGAGACAGCTTTCTCTGCCTGAGTCTCTATATGAATAAAGATAGGAAAGTGTAATGCATCTTTTGGGTAGAAAGAGAGGACATTCTCTGTGATCCACTCTGAGCGATTAATTTCAGCATGATATTTGTCTCTGTTTCATGTTGTCATTATTTGACAGTTATGAAAAAATCATCTCCTCTGGTTTCCCCTGGTTGTTATTTGTAATACCTTAGAGCTGATTGGAAAACAGTACTTGAAAAAATTCTGCTTTTCAACTTTGAAAAAAAAGGATGCTTTTGTGAGTTGTTTTTTGTGTGTGTGGGTTTGTTTGCAGTTTGTTCAGCTTTTGGAAGAAGACAAAAACATCTTCCAGAACCAAAACAAAACTGATACTGTTTCTTTTCTTTTTTTTTTTTCAAAAGCAGCAGTGTAAAGGGAAGAAAGTGAACACTACTTTATGACATTTGTCAAGTAACAGAAAACGAATACAAATACCCTGTAGCCCAACCACAATAGCTTTTCTGGAATATGAAAAGCTGAGTCTCAAATATCCTGATTTTAATATGGGCCAGAGACAGGTTGGGTAAACTTTTTCCAAGGCACATTTGCCTTGCAGACACTGTGCAGCAAAAACAGGGACCAGCAAAGCATCAGTGTTTGAGTGTTGAGAGGTATCTCCTGGAAAATATTACTGCAGCAATCCTGGACCTTGCCACCATCCTGCTTGCCCCACTTGACTCGGGGCTAATCCCCCAGAGAGAGGCTGGCACTAGCATCTCACTATTCGGCTGTGCACCATAAAAGTTAAATTGCAATTACGCTGGTGGAGGTAACTGTGAGCTGAATTGCTGAGATGCAGCTGGATATTCCTTTGCTGTTACAAATTCACTGGGGAAAGGGGTTGGAGGCTGTGAGCCAGAGGGCTGGCAGAAGTCATGTCTTCAAGCTCTGAAAGCAGATTTGCTGGAGGACATCTGCCATCTGCTCTGGCAGAACAGTTTTTAAGGAGTATATTTCACTTTGCTGCTCTTTGTTCTCACCCACTGTTCCTCGCACGGTGAGGAAACTACTGCAAAACTTTTCCCTTGCAGCTCAAAGAGCTGAGGAAGCCCAGTGCTGGGCTCTGCCAACCATGTATTGCTCAGGGAAATTGGTTGTTGGGGTAAATTCCTGAGTGAGCTTATGCCTGCATGGAGAGTCTTTGCATTGTAGAATGCATCTGGGCATCAAAGTGAATAATGCTGGATTTTATGTGGGATGATACAGCACTATCCAAAAAGCGCCCCTTCAATTCTGCCATAGGAAAGGTGTTTGAGTCTTGATTCACCTTGCTGCTACACCTGCAAAAATAATGTACAATTCTGTTAAAGTCAAAACTTAAATTATGCTGGAGGAAAGATGGAGTGATTGAGACAAAAATCAGGCCTACAGTCTATAAAGTACAAGCATAAACAGCATCACTTTTTTTGAACCTGTCTATATACACCTGGAAGGCATTCAAAGCATGCACTTGCAGTTATTTGTTACTCCTAGAATGATTAAAGTAAATCACATTGTTTGATATGAAAAATATGTTGTACACACTGTTCTATTTTTCTCACTGCTCTGCCTTCCATGCTGCATTTTGTAGCATAATCAAAATGCAAAATACATTTTGAAAAATTAAATGAGAGACACATGTGTGAATCATGAGGTTTATTTGCATGTTTGGCCCTTCAATTCACTAGGGATTTTAGTTTTTCCGTGAGGGAAACTGTCACATTTACATATTCTTAGACAAGCATGCAAATATTAGTCAGAAACTATAGTTTATTCAATGCATTACAAGCTGCTGGGCTGCCAAACAGTAATTTCAGTTCTTGAGTAATATATGTTTTTGGAAACCAGGCATAATAACACTGTATTATAGTATTGCCCACTAGGACCACTTACAGTTTTGTCAGGTTTTCCATTATCAAGCCTTACATTCTGGACCACGTACATTGTATGTCAGCCGTATAAATTTGTTATCCGACATGCACAGTGTCAGTCCCCGAGTAAATTCCTTTTTGCAAATTCCAGAAAGCAAAATCACAGAAGCCTGTTTTCAGCTGGTCAAAGGCAGCGATGGAACAAGGAAAGAGATAACTAACCGTACAAGGCCTTCTCATCCACTTGTGGATTTCTGTCATCTAATGGAGGGCTGAGGTTTGCCATTGTGGGTGCACTAATATAGCAGTTCACCTGGAAAACTATGAACTTACACAAGAAAAATGCGCTAGTATTTGATAGCTGGAATGAAGATGGCCATACTCCATGAATTGGGTTGTAGCCTTCTGGGTCTATTTAGACCCATGGTGGGTCTAAATTCATGAATTGGCATAGCTGCATTGATCTTACCCTGGTGTGTAGTACCGAAAACAGACAATTTGAATCAGTTGCGCTCCATCCTCTCTCCTTGTTTCAAGCGGAGGATATCTCAACAGTTAGAAACTCCTCGTGGGTAACCTCAGACCTGCTTAGAGACAGGGCCATCACTAAGGTCAAGAATCCATCCAAGCTAGAATAGCTTACAAGGCTGATGTGAGTAAGGCCCAGCAGTTTCTGTAGCCAACATGAGAGGCACAGTGTGACTAGTATCATACCACGATGCCTTTGACTGGGTGGCTTTCTCATTAGGCAGCTAAAGAGAAGTTGACCTGTTCATGCACATTCTGCCTTAAGGGCCACAAAACTTGGTACAAATCTTCACAGGAACTTTCGAGCTCCATGGATTTATTCTAATGCTATTTTAACTAAACTGGCAAGGAACTGGGGCCTGACAATTAGTCTTAGCCACAAAATTTACATCAACATTTTTCAGCTTTGCAGATTTTGAGCTCTAGATATGGCAGCATGAAGGCCATACATAACCGCTTGGCATGGCTAATGGTGACAAAATTGATTGCGGAATCTGATAGGTGTTTGAAAAAAAAGTACAATGAAGATGAGTGAAAACTCTCCTTTCTCTAGCAGGAGAATGTTCCTGCTTTTCATGAACCTATCTTCTGTTCATCAGGTTTCTTAGTATGCAGAAGGGCTGTGCATGTGGAAATCTGCTGTTTTCTAAATCCACATTGATAGCATAGATTGTAAACCCTTTGAAGGAATGGTTACAGTCTATCATGTTCATGATCCATGGGTTTAGGACTTCTAAATACACAGCAACAGAGTACTCTAATGGAGCATTATACTGCATCAATGCTATGCAGATTATGGGCTGATTGTAGATATTTGAACTGCACCTTTCAATCCTTACTGTGGTTCTTTGAGGATTTGTTGAAAGCACCAAGGATCAATGCACTTTGACATACCTCAGAAGAGGAACTAAGCGTTAGAGCTCACCCAAATTTCACTGCGAAGGAGTACATGCATGCTGTCATGATTCCGGCATACTGCAAACACTACCTACCTCAAATTAGCTCACATGGGAAATGTTCTTATTCTAGGCACAGCAAAGCAGATCTCAGTATAAACCAGCAGCTTTAGAAATTTTCAGGAGCTTTGTGGGGGGTCTCACAGCTTGCAGTGATTTTTTGGGGGATGAGATCAATGCAGGATGGGTCTTGCTCTAGGGATTTATTTTGTTATTCTTTTTTATTGCATAAATGTAAAATATGAGTATATGTTTTATATAAAATATAGTTCTTTGAAATTCATTAATTGGTTAAATTTACATGAATTACAGTAGTACACCTATTTGAGAGGCAATATGATCCACTGACTGTTGCTACAGTTTTGGTTGTAGCCCTCATTCTGCTCTTCATCTCTTAAACTTCATCATAAACTTACGTTGTTCACTGTTTTCTATTCCTGTCTTGCTTTTTTTCATGTTGTCAGGTCTTCACAGTTTGCTTTATCACTACCTATCTGTGCTTTGTCACTAACTATCTGTGTAGACAGTGCCTCTCAGAAGAGCCATCTTGCATGAGACATTTAAAGAGTGTTGTAGTAGAAATAATATTAGGACAGGATATTTTATATACTTACAAGAAGATAATTGTCTATTTAGACCAGCAGAATATATTACTTCCAATCCCAAATTCCATCTTTTCTAAAGGTAACTTACTAGCAGAACATTGCTGTCAAATATATTTTCCCTCCCTTCATCTTCTCTGGTGGATTTATTCTGATCACATGTGCAAGTTGAAAAATATACCAAAACCGGCTCTTTCGTTAAGATTAGAAAGCTGCAGCCCTTAAATCATGCATTTATGCAATTTTTAACTGTTTTTAACTAGCACAAAATGGCTCGTTGGAATTATGCAAGTATAGATCATTTTAATTTGAATCATTGTGGAATCATAAAGGACTCCGTTCTTTAATTTTCTGCCTTCAAGTCAGCCACTTTGATTAAAAAATAATAAAGCATGAGAGCTGGAGGGTCCTTGCAGGTTCTTCTAGCTATCATGGATCCCTGATCTTTGGTACTAATTCTTCTCATTAATATTAATAAAGGGCTGATAGGCCATCTCAAAGCATAGTACAAAAAACATGCAATTAATTGCTTGTAGTGTTTTTATGCTTATTTTGCACAATGAGAAGCGATGCCTCAGGAGTCTAAATATCAGTTAATCAATAATATCAAATCCACTGAAAATGAGACCTTCAAGTCCCTTTTTCATAAATCTTCTGTAATTTTAAGCAGAATTAAAGCAAATTACATGTTGTTTGTTTTTCAATTAAAAAAAAAAAGAGAAAGAGAAGAGGCAATAAAGCAGGATTTTCCAAATGTACTCCTGCTTATACTTTTAGCACTGCAAATTTTAATAGCTAAGCTCATGGGGTTTCAGTTCTGTTTCTGCTCCATTTTTACCTAAGAGCCAAGGTGATCTCAGGAATTTTTGCTTGACCACTATCAATAAAGCCATCAGCATCCTGCAGATTTGGAGATATTAACTATGCTGAGCTGAATGAATCCCTTAACCACCCAAAACTGTGGTATTTTGCTCTGCAAAACCTTTTAGAACGATGAAAACTCCTACACTGAAATGTCCTCAGCAGACCTTGGATCTGAGCATGAACAGCAGAAAAGCTTACAGGTCTTCTGCATAACAAATGTGTATCAGAGTTGAGATTTGTCTTTTAATCCGTTTTTAAGATTTGGCTAGCCCAGACCATGAAAAGAAGTAAAATGTCACAGAGGCCTTGTAAGACCAAGAAGATCCTTTGTATTGTGGTGGGCATTTCTCACCACTACATCTATCAGTGTGATGGAACTTGATATATATAATTTGATGTGACACAGACTGAACCCTTAGAACAAAAACAAAGAAAGACATCTGTTTTCAAATTAGTTGTTAATTTGTTATTGCTGTTGTGTTGGTTGGTTGTTGCATGGTGGTATGGAAAATGGGTGTGGAAGGAGGCAGGGCTATGACTGCTGTAATTGCAACAACTTGGGGCCTACAGTAAAACATTGTTCTGCTTCAAATAGTTCACAATAGTTGGTTAAATCCTGCAGCTATTCCTCCGGGCTTTTTGCGTCTGGGTGAAATATTTTTAGCAAAATAAAAAGTACATTTTTTATGCACACATCTACCTTCATTGTTCTATCAACAAGTATGAATTTATAAGGTCAAGTCTCATCCTTCAAGTAGTCCTTACATACACATGCACAAAAGAAAGAAAATGGTTTTAGGAAATGTCAGAATGCTTTATATCAACATTTTCAGAATGAGCTAGAATGTTTCATTTCAAAATGTCATTTTCATTTTGAAATTGATCTTTTTAAAGGGTAAGAAAAAAAAAGAAGAAAAGGCTTAAATAACTTCAAAATGAAACACAACATGCTCCCATTTGAGTGAAACTTCCTGATTTACAAACCCCTACTCATTGATTTTTTTTCTCTTTTCTTTCTCCATTGAACTCCAAAAAATCTGATACTCTAACCGGTCAAGTTTCCTACTCAAATTTCAAAGCAGTGGCCTGATGAACTCTCAGTGCTGTTCCTGAACACCATTTGTGTTGCCCAGTGTGGCTCACCGATATCAATGATGTAGACATGAATATATTTAGTTGTTTTCTACCCATGCTCTGTTTACAGGCATTGGATGTACCATAAATTAATATCAAAAGAAATTCTGTACAGAAAAAATCAATGTCAGTAGAGAGAGTGTAACTTTTCCCTCAAGAAAGAGAATCCACAGAACGGCAAAAAAAATGCAGGTGTATCAACAAATTAAGTTTGTTCTGTTTTTTTTTTTTTTTTCTTTTCCTGGGACTAGAGTCCTTGGATTCCACCTGATTCCACCTGATTCTTAAGAGATGGATCACCAAAGTCTAGCCTAGGCATCCTATCCAAAAAGTACAAGCTGATCACAATCAAGAGCGTGCTACAGATTATGACTTTCTTAGTTTGTTGCATATTTTAGTTAGCTCATCTCATTAAAATATTTAAAACATCAAGTGTTTTTTTCTATAAGGCTGACATACAGTCTAGTACTCTGAAAACATACAAAGAGGTAGTGCGGGGATTAAACGGCAGGTCTTCCTAACACTGATTCTAAATATAAAGAGGTTAAACATTTACCGTAAACTTCTCATCCTGCGTAGATGGTTCACCCTTTAAAAAGCTTAGTGGGAAATATGAGAGGCACTGATTTAGACCACTTGCTGTCTGATGAAGCTGATTTCAACAGCCTGAGAAAGCCAGGCAGGCAACTGTCTTGCTCCCATTTTCTGTCTCCCTACAAAATCTTTTCTCCAATGTCATTACCAACCTGATAATTATAAAAGACCTGTCATTGCTCTAAACTCTGATTTAGATTTCTCATTCCTCATTCCTCATTCCATAAGAATGTATCCACAAAGAATTAGAAGCTAAAATTATTATTAAAGACAATTAGTGAAGTTTGATGAAAGGAGGGTCAGGGAAACAGTTTTCCAATTTTGACAAAAGACAGATCTGGTTATTAGAGGCTGGGAAGGGTCAGCATGGGTACAGCCAGCTACCTCCAAGCTTATTACACAGCTTTTCGTCACATTTTACTGAAGAGTAACAAAAGCAAGTAAAACAGATGAGTTGAAATTTCATGGGATTACTTGTGCTGCAGATAATTTTTCTGCTTAAATGCTCTCCTGCACATGTGCTCCAGCTAAAAATAAGAAAAGAAAGAAGGTTTCCCCCATGTCACGCAGGGCCAGACCAGGTTAGATATTCTTCATCATACCCCCACATGGCAATGGCAACCTGAAGAGTTTGTTTGCTCCAAAGGCCCGTGCCTGATACTCCATCTCTCATTTTACTTTTGATCATTGCTCTTGTGTCCCTCATCTCTCTTGTCCACACACGTTTACTCACACAAATTCAGGTATTTATTTAATCTCTCTCTGAGCTGATTCTTTTCACTGATAAACTAGTAAAATTATTCAGTTTATTGTCAAGTGTTCTGCATGAGTGTGAGTGATAGAGAAAAGTATGCCTGGTAGCTCTTCTCTCTTTCAGCAGCACCGACTCATTAGTTACTCTGACGTTGTAACACAATTTCAACCTCATTGTTTTTTTCCTTGTTTGTATTAGGTAAGATAATTTTGCCTTCAAAATATTCAAATGATTTACTACAATGAAAATCAGTGGCTATAATAAAACATATCTGGGTAAAGCTGAATCCTTTTTCAAGTATAAAAAGTCAGACTATATGATAAAATACTCCCAGCTAGAATGAGTGCCTGTGAAATTCAGCAGTTAGTGTCCATGGAACCTCCAGAGGCAAATTATTGCTTAGCTGGGACATATCCAACTAACCTACGTAGGGAGAAGACACAAAATTATGAATAAAAACAGTGTAAAAATACTTATAGAATATTAATATACAGAAATTCTACAGAAATAGACTTTGAATAATGGCGCCTGATAACACCTTCAAGGCTCTCATGAAATCTTGGCACAAAAATTGACTTACTTTAAGGTTTCACAAAACCTTGTTTTCGACACAAACATATCATAGGTGAAGATTCCAGAAAGTTCAGCTCTTTCATCCAGAACCCTATTCTGCTGACAGTTTAAACAGCTAAGAACAGCAGGAGTAAGGTTGAGGAAAATGTGGGAGATGGATTCCGCAAAACAAATAATAATTATAGAGTTCATCTACTGCAAGACAAGTATCATAGTTGGTAAAGATTTACATCAGGTACTTGAAGAGATTGTCCTATATGATTGTGTCTCCAACACTGGGAGTTGGCAATAGTGACAGAAAGGTGAAGTGGCCACTGTTACCAGTCCCATATATTATTCTTTAAACTGGAACTGCTTGTAATGTAAGTTAGTACTCAGTGCTTTGGTTTGCAGAGGTCAGTGATTGAAAACACCACCCATTCTCCAACAGCCAGGGGAGAGATGGGAGGGACATCTACAGCTATGCAGATGTCTTCACATCCTACAGTAAAATCCACAAATGCCATAAAGTCAAAGTTTACAGAAAGTTACAATACAGTGTTGAATGAAGAAAGCTCTCTCAAATCTTAAGGCAGAGCTTTAATGGAAAGAAAAAAAAACGCCCTCTTCTCTGTCATTGATAGGCTTTTCAACCTTATTTGGGGAGATTTTCTGATCATTAATTTAGAGATATTAAATGAACAGAGAACAGCAGAATTAGTGGCAGTTGCTGAAGCCATAATTCACAGTCTGGCATACTACTTGAACAACTGAAACAATATGTTAAATAAGGTGATTTAAGCCAACTCCTTCCTTTTTTAAATAGTTACTTAAATACAAATTAATTATTAAATCTGTATTTCTTGAGGATTTAAAGAGACTATATCTAGGCATATTTGTCAGCATCAGCATAAAAACAGTTGGAAATTGTGAACAAAGTGTGATTCAGTGACTGCGTGCAAGTGTACTATGGTGTTCCAATTGCAACTAACATCACTCACACTGTTTCTTTTGGGTATCCCATCTGTTTTACACCTATAAGTTGATACGAAAGAACATGAAGTCTCTTGATGGTCAGTGCTGATGGTCATACATATCTTGTATGTTCCGCTTTTGAAATACCACCAGGGGCTGGGAGAAGGTGTAAATTATCCAGAAACTCTCTGATTGGTGGTGCATGCTTGAAACAGCTGTAAGGGGTCCTGAACAAAGCACGGCAGTTGTAGTGAGAAAACTATTAGCATATGCATGAATAAGTGGGTGTGAAAATGCTGGCTATCAACATGCAGTGTGTACTGTATTCCAGCTGAGTAGGTGTAAAAAACATCCTCTTGACAGAGAAGTGTGAATTTAGGGAGACAAGGCTGATGAAAGCCAAAGATTTATATTTGTTTCATTTGTAAAGACAAAGGCCACATACTTTCCTGGTGTTATTCCATTTTCCTTAATGGAGCTGTATCTCAGATGAGTTTTGCCTATGTTTAAGGCAAACAAAGCAAGGCATCAAACAGCAGAAAATAAGAGGATGACAACAGAGTAGTACAGAGAACCTCAATAAGCTTTGAACCACTTCTTTGGGGCCAGAGATGTAATTTTATCAACCTTCTCAATACTAACGCTCAGCAGAACTTCAATGTCTTCACTAAGCTACGAGGAGGTCACGGTCCATACTTTGGCTCTGTATTATATGCACCTCTTAAGATTACTGCTAAAAATCTAAGGAGAAGCCAGTGCATTCCTTTGCTGGTGAGCATAAAACCTACCCACTGAAGACACTTGAAAATTCTACTCTTGGGCACTTAAGGGCATTTCATATTTCAGCCATTCACAGTTTATATTTATTTGAAAAACTGTATTGCTCGGCAGTCTTTCCTAATAGCAATATAATGGTATTGCAGCAGGAATTTAATGGTACACTATTACACTTCAGGGCAATCACAGCACAAGTGTATCAATCTGGAATGAGTCCATGGTGAAGCAACAATATTGAGGTCATATTTTTCCTCTTCCTGTACCTCAGCTGGACAGAGGTACAGTACTTTTGACAGAACTGTAAAGATGGTTTTCCAGTGATCTTGTTTTGTTCCAAACAAATTTCTGTATCTCTTGCTTGAAGCTTTGCAGTGCTACTCTATTCTGTTCTCAGTTGGGGTCCATCACAATATTAAAGGAGGTTCCAGTGGACTAGCAAATGGTCCATTCACTTTTTCATTCACTTTTTCATTAAAGATGTCCAACATATCATTAAACTTACTTTGTTCCATAGACAGAGTGAACATATGGTTGACAAAGTGCACCATGGCAAAAGCAATATGACCTTTCTTGGTTCAAAAATATATTCTACATAATTATTTAGCCAGAATCTGAGGGCATGTCATTTCTTCTCCCAATAAATCTTACTTTTATAGCTGTTAGATCTATAAGACTTAAGATGAGAGCAAACAAGCCTTATTTGTGTTTTGCTTACAAGTTTTTGCTTCACTAACTCTTTTGGAAAAAGAGAATTCCCTAATCAAATTAATTCTCAAAAGAATCACCGATATCACAAATATCTTCAAGATTCACAAACTAAATTATCTGATCTACATGTAGTTGTCAAACTTCGGGAAGCAAGCATCATGAGCTCAGAAACAGAAGAAGAGGACATATTTTGGAGTCTAAAGTTTGAGGTCCTAGACATATATCTCACTTCAAACTTAAGAGCCAGCCATCCTTGCCTTCTTTTCTTTTAGCCCAATTATTCTTGCATACTTGCTGCCTAATGGCTTATTTTCAAACATGAGAATACGTAAACATCTACACTAAAGATGATTATTGCACTCTCCTGATTTAGTCCAGTGAATATAATTTTTGTTAGCACAGACCTACAGGCTTTCTGTTGACCCAATAGTACGGGACCTCGAGACTCAATATCTAAATCATGTTTGTGCCAACAGCAGTAGCTTTCTATGTTACTTGAGACTGAAGGAAGTCATATTGCACTATGTTAAGAAATCATAAATGAGTTATCTCAAGCAGACAGAAATTTGAGGGGAAGGAAATCCCCATAATGAATATCATACATCTCTACCCAGAAGACTCAAGATATTGATAACTTGTTGTAACTCCAACCCATCCCTTCTGGGGAAGACTGAAGATGTCAGTGTTGTGACTCTGAAGGAGCACTAAAGCAAACGGTGAGATTCTACAAAGTTTTCAGAATAGCAAATTCAGTTGTAAAAGGCTTTTCTGACTTAATTTGGACTATGTTTATTAGCACTCTTGCAAGGAACTAATAATGAAAAACAGATTATGCTTTGATTAGACAGTTATAACATTAATTAAACTAATAATAAAGGCTTAACTCCAAATGCAGTGTATATGTTATGTTCCCTTTTGCATCAACAAAATTTAGAATATAATACTATCAAGCTAGCTATCAAGTTTGGATATACTATAAGTAAGACAAAATCTATAAGCAATTTTGTCCACTTGATAAACGAGTGACAGTGTAAAGGCAAACAGAAACTCACTTTTTTTCTCTCATGTTCGCATATGAAAATGACTGTGCTGCGTTGGGCATTCAATTCCACTTATAAATACTGAGTTGCACGTATGCTTAATGTCTGAGCCACCCCATGGTGGTGGCATGAGAATGTCCATTTATGAGAGAAGAAGGAATGATTCTGGTTGGATGGGGCTTTCCGGAGGTCATCTGGTCTAAACTCCTGCTTTAATCAGGGCAAAGTTAAACAAGGTGGTTCAGGATCCCATCAAGCCAAGATCCATATCTTAGTGTTAATACATTTAGCAAACCAGTTTAGCCAGCTTTGCAATAATGGGGGAAAAAAAAGACCTTTAAATTCTTACAAGTCCATACCAAAACCCACAAATGTCTATGCTTTTAGAGATGCTGATGGTGTTGAGAAGTTTTGTTCAGAGAATCACTGTCTTGGATGTAAGGGTGGAAATATTGCAGACAGCTCAGTTGAAAAGACATATCTGAGGATTTCATTGCTTATGCACTTTGCAGTGGTTAGAATAAATTAATAATGATAACAATAATATAATTCATAAGAACGACTATAATAAGATAATTAAGAAAAAAAATCTGAATCTGAACAAAAACAATATTTTTTATGGGCAGGATAGCAGTTTTGTACTCTGCCTTAACCAGGGTTTGTAAAGGATACTTGGGAGAGAAAGAACAACAGGATGTTGCTAAAATAATACTAAAATAATACCAAAGTAGACATCATAAACACAACGTATAACTTGCTAAGTGGAAGAAAATCAAGAAATGATATGGAAAAGCCTTTGAAGAGAATATATCACCAGTGACTAATCTAAACTCTCAGTCCTGGGCAATCAGGATTGTTGTGTCCAAAAAGAAACAAAATTAAATTAAATGCAGAGATAAACAATGCAATTGCTGGGAAATTCTAATTTCTGCTATAATGATCTCCTTCTCTTCCCCTTCCAAATGCCATACCTAATTCTGTAGTGTATCATGCCCTTACAAAAGCACAAATTTAATCAAATGCATTCTGCACCTGGGACATTGATAGTCAATATGTAGTAAACAACCAATGTGTTCCAATCTAAAGTGGAGACGCTATGTTTTAGAGAGACCAACTGATCTCAAATGGCAGAGTTAGTTGTCTTTTGTGAAAAGAATCTTTCAAATAAAGCTACTTGAGTATTTGAAGGTGCTTGTCCTTTGATGTTTCAAAGTCTCAATTATTTAGGTACCATGGAGCTGAGCATTGTGTATCTGCCAAAGTCACATTTAAAAAGCTCAGATGGCTAAGATGTCATGTTTTGTTCAAAGTCTTCCGGTGACTGAAATTAAGAGAAAAGTCCTTTCATTTTAGTGACTCCTAAGGCTCTCTCAGCATCCACTCTGTTGAGCTTCAGCGTGACACTATTAAATGCTAGCTTGCAATCTGAGTACATTGTCAACAAAGCAGATGGATTCTAACTATGGAAGTAGTATTTATGCTTATAGGCAGTTGAAAAAGCAAAGCAAACAAACAAACAGCCCCTCCAGCCTCTATTATCTCTTATTAAGGCAGAGCATTCAAATGCCTAGCTGAAACACAGTTGTACTGATACCATAGTCTTTAATAATTCAGTCTTTGCAGAATGATATAAAGGCAAGTGTTCACCTGTCCTTAATTTGCTATAGCTGAGGAGAGAGTAATTCCATCAATGATGTGTCATACTGCTTTCTCTTGCTACTAACCTATTATTGATTATTGTCAATAACAGTGTCCTGAGCCAAGCTGCCCTATGATAGTTGAGCATGTCAACAAGATCTGTCCACAGACCAAAATGCAACATCCAGACAGCAGCGAGAGATCACCTTGAACCCAAGCAGTTGAATAGAGTTAGGTGACGGAGAGATGAAAGGAAAGATTTGCAGTGGTATTATGGGTGTAAAGGCCTAAGCTGAATCCACCTTTAGGCTCTTAAATGTGATATTTGAGTTAGAATAGTGAAGTTGAAGTACCCTTCTGCTCCCTCGATAAATACTGGAAGGCACAGGAAGTGCCAGTGTGTTTCAGATTTTGAGCAGAACGAATTGCATTTTTTGTTATTAGTTCCAGATATATGTACACTAAGTAATTAAATCAACATCTTACTAAGCATCTAAAATTCAACGATCTTGATCTTTGCTTTTGAGAATATGGAATAGGATCTGTTCCCCAAGGGAGAAAAGAAAAATAAACAAACAAAAAAAGAAAAAAAAGGAAGATAATGAGAAGAAGTCAAGTAGCAGTGATATCTTCTTTGGTATCTTGGTATTTTTGGCATATTGTAAACAGCCACTAGATGGACCACTGGCATGAAGCAATACAGAAATCAATGTATGAGGGCAGCATCTGGCTGTACTAAAGCAGGATAGGCCAACAAACTGAAATCCTCTAATGCTCCTTTCCACTCGATTTTCATGTGCAGGGTTTTTCGCTGTCCTGCTTGGTGGACATATGGGTAGACAACCAAAGTTTAAGGCTTAAGTGGGTAGAGTATTGAACCCTGGCAGTTAGACCCAAAAGTATCAATGTCTGTGTTTTATGAAAACCCACTTGGATGCAGCCCTGTGCGACGTGCTCTAGGTGACCCTGCGTGAGCAAGGGGATTGGATTAGATGACCTCTAAGGTCCCTTCCAACCTTACGCATTCTATGATTCTATAGAAGTGTGAGAAAACAGATCCTGAGCCTCACAGAAGTCAATTAGTCACAAGTGGTGCTAAGGAAAATCATGTAAGTAACCTTTGGTCAACCTATTCAATTCTTGAGTCTCTCTACAACAAAACCACTGCTGGCATCTTGCAAAGTACTCATCTCCTATTTTACTATGGTTCAAAGAAGTATTTTCTCATTACTCTTTCCTAAACAGAATTCTGATGGCCACAAACATACACACACACACACACACAAAAAAAACCCCACCTGTAATTGCATTTCATTTTCGTAAAGACTTTTCAGATTCAAGGCAGATTGGACATAGCTGCATGAGAACTGAGTACAAAGCTTGTTAATGGAAGTAACTGAGCAGTCTGAGAGTCTCATGACTTACTATAGACATACAACGAGTTAACAGGCTGACATTAGGGACTGCCAACTTCCCTGCCTCTTTAAATGAATGATATTTATTTCATCTTTTCACCACTATCTTCAACTAAAAGACACATCTCTAATCCAAAAACCACCAAACTTATTCCCATTCTGATTTCTATGTGGTTAGGTTTCTTTAGTGATGGGAGATATTTTTTTTCCAATTTCTGCTTGTTCTTTTTACTTCTGTTTTTAATCAATATGGACAATGCTTTTTGCAATCCATAATTACATTTCCTACCATTTGCCCTCACAGGAAATGAGGTAACTGTTTCCATTTACTTTCTTCCCTCATATTTGAAAATATTTGCAAAGTGAAAGATTCAGCATCTCATTTATGAAGTAGAAAATTCCCCATCTTTATTTTAAGATCAAGATTTTGCTAAATTTCTTGTGTAAGAAACCCCATAAGAATATTCAGTCACATAACTTAAAGACTCACTGTTTTGCTGTTCATTTTTTTGTCCTTACACAAGATTCACTCATCTCTGTAAGCAGTTATTGGGAGAGAAAACTGTAGCACATCTACTTATGCAGTTGATTTAATTTGTTTGATTTTCTTGGTTCAACTGGCTATAAGGAATTAACTTTTGCTTGAAAACAAAAGTGGGGGAGTTTAATTAGCTTGACTTTTTCATTATGTGGAAGGAAGGGAGAGATATTTACTTAATTTTGACTTCCTTGGAACCTCAGATAATATAAAAGTATCTGCCAATTAAAAAGAAAGATGTACAATAGAAGTTCCTCCAAGGCCTTATTTTAAGCAACCTTATTAATTATCACTATTTAGTATAGCGTAGACAGGAAAGTAGTCCAAGTATCCACCCCACTGCATAGTGATTTAGAAGCACTGTCTAAACTGTCTGCATCAAAGCTCTCATTTTAGATACCTCCTTACGACAACATGTGTTATCTTTAAGGAGAGAGAATAGAAAAAGAAACTATTTCTGTTAATGAGACAAAGCTGTGGGTCAATATAGTTTTTAATTAATTTTTAGGTGGAGTTTTAAAAGACTAGTGAGAAAGTGAGAGAAAGAACTGAGCAGGGGGAGAAAAGAAACAGGAAAAAAAACAGTAATAAAAAAAAAAAAGAAAAATCGAAGCTAGCTAGTAAGCTAAAGCGACTTTAATTTTCCCAGTTTATTAAAACATATTCAGGTCTTTGACGGTCTATGAAATCTGGTATCCCATCAATTATGATCTCAAAAGATTTCTGAAACATTTTTTAAGCGAGAAGCAAGTAAATTATGGGTTTGTCTTTTAAAGTGTGTTTTATTATGTCATTACTTCAAATAATGTCAGTAACTCGGTACCAGTTTGAATGGTTATGGAACATTTGTAATTCAAGGGGGTGTGATTATCAGTGTATATTCTGGTATAAAAAAGACTTTAGCCAGATTACTTTTTATCGGCTCATGAATTTAGATGCAGTTCCTTTAGCTCCATAATGCAGCTGTCTGGGGGTAGATATATGCAGTTCTCCAGATTGGCTGCCATTGAAAACTTGCAGTGTGAAACTTCGGAGTTCAGGTTGGGAGGGACTCTACTGGTTCATGGGTAAAGACATTCTGCAGCCAAAAATCAGGGGAAAATATAATGATGAAAGTCAGCCAGCCATTTCACAGCTGAGATTTGTTTCTACAGCTCATCCTGTGGACAAAATGTGCTAGTCAATCACCTGAAGATATCTTGTAGATTTAATGTATGTAACTCCTTCCTCCAACAAAGAAAACATGCACTGTCAGAGACCTGAAGTCATTAATTTAAATGTCCAAATCATTCTTTTTATTTAATATGCTCACATTAAACCATTTGCAAAGTGAGGAGGGGGCAGTATCAAGGGCTGACATTCATAGTGCCAGCAATTTACCATCCATTGGGGACTAAATGCTGCAGTCTGTGTACCCCTACATGACTATCATGCACAACATATTAATTCAGGAATTTCTGGGAAAAAATAGTCCATTTGAGATAGTTGGTGTTCTGGGATCTACCTTGGGCAGGTCTGCCCATCATAAAGGATTTCAGTGCTTGTTGAAGTTATTGAAGAACACTCAAAATGAGAGTCCAGAATTTGTTCATTATGTTTTAGTGCATAAATACATAAATAAATAAATAAGTCTGCAGTTAATGCTGAGTTTAATAGGACTAGGGTTGTCATCAGTGTCCAAGCAGAATGCTTCACATGGGGAAAAGCCAGCATTTGGGGATTAGTGTCAAAAGCTCAGATCTTGGTATCTGTTGAGATGTCTCAGAGCATATCCCAGAAGATCTTAATATTTATCCTGTTGTGGAGATTATACTCTTAAAGTTCCATCAGAGAACAAGTTGTATATCATGTTATTCAGTCTCAGGTGAGTATGAAATTGTGCTCATGGCAAGTGCTTGCAACATTTTAAATATAACTCACAGGAATCCACAGAACTCATCTATTCCCAATCCAAACACTGCTGTGATGCTACTGAAGGTAGCCCTACTGTGAAACACAAGAACTTTTTCTTCTTCTTTTTTAAATGATTTTAATTAGTGTGGAAACAGTGCAAAAGTTGTAAGCAAAAAACTTTGCTTGTCAGGAAGCCAGGGGAAAGACTAGTTTGAATGAAACTGCCGGAGAATTTTGTCCTCTAAAACTTGCTATGTAGATGCAGTAAAAGAAATAATACAAACCAGGGTGTAGTTTATGTGTTGTTGGTACAGCACTTTCCAAACGTGAAGTGCTAGGTAAGTGCCATTATTAGTATTATCAGGTGAGTTTCTCCTCGCATAAAAGAGAAAAATAGCATCAATATAATTGTTGTATCCTAAGTCACTGGGAGTTTTTAATTAATACACTAAGACTGAAGTTTAAGACAAAGTACTGCTATCTTTATTGACTATATCTAGCTTTGCTGGTAGCCTACCCACATTTCTCAGTGTGTTTGCAACCCTTTGGCATAAGCACTTGGAGTTTGATGTGCCTTGAATTTTTCCCCCTTTAGTAGTCCCACAGTTCAAAAGGTATTTAAGCCTTTGCTTAAATGCCAGCATATACTGGCAAGTCACATTGTTGCTATTTCTAAAATTAAGCAGTTTGCTAAAAAGAAATGGTTACTGAAATATACCCTATTTCTACAAAAAGTAAGCAAAATAGTCTCAAAATGTAATTCTTTATGCATTAATTATAATCACCTTCAAGTGACAATTAACATAAAATAAAATAACATAACATAACATAAAATAAAGCAATCTGGTTCTCCACAAAGATATCTTGGTGCCATCTGCAGAGTAATAAACAATCACTGAAGCCAACAGCTACTTGGGTGAGAGGGTAGGAATATGGGCAATGCACTTATAATTTCCCCAATAAATTCCAATTCAAATTAAGTGTTTTTGTGTTTTTTTTTTCTCCCAAATAAACTATCTTTTAGGAGAGTTTCGTTCTTTTTTCCCTGTTACTCAAGTGATGGATTGAGTGGAGCACAAGAAGGTCAAGTGATTTGCCCAGGGTTGCTTTCCAGTGAATAAAGATATGCACCTATTAAACAAACAACCTTAGGTAGCCTTATTCATTAAGCATCAAATATGACCCTTCATTTTGTTAAATGCCCCGTGTAGCCATAGTTAAATGACAACAAGAAATGGCTGAGCCTCAGCACTGACTGGCAGTGGGCATCAATCATTATTCTGGCAAGGATCTTGAGGAGCGTAGCATATCACTTTGTAGCAAATCTGGCAGGTTTGAATGGGATTATTCCGGATTGGTTTACCAATAAATGTCATGCCTAAAATCTCAACACAATAAGAACTTGTCGCTGGTGCCAATCACTTGCTTTATGCCAGCCCCGATTCACATCCTCCCTCGCCTAGGCTTGATCCACACTAATACTCCAAATATATCAAACAGCATGACAAGGCTTCAGGGCTGAGGAGCAACAAATGGTGCAAAATGCCAAGAACAAGATTGGAGTCTGCCCTGTGTCATTTAGGGAACGGCCTGAGTGTTTTGTCCTACAGATCAGCCATCTCACTGGGTCATGCATCCCACAGCACTGAAAATAACTGAATACAGCAAGCAAAGGCAATCATTTCAAATGCCAATTAGTGCAGAGACTCCTGTTGATTGAAAGAACAAGTACTTGCACACATCAATCTACGGTGATAATAGGGTGCAGGGCCCTCTTATCACCACATTTGAGCCCTACTGGGAGGCAGGGAAATATAAGAAATTTAGTCACAGAGGGAATAAATGTCATTCATGAGGTCATACTGGAGTTTGCGGTAAAGAGGCTTTGCTGCTCCCATATGAGAACTGTAACCAGCAGATATACTTCAGAAAAGGGCAGACCTGAAAGGTGAGCGAGGTTGCATCCGCCTTGTGTGTAAAATTCCAGTAGGGCTTTCTGGGTCAAGCTGAACAGCCACTATGGATGGAGAAATAGAGTTTATTCATCACAAAAGTAGATTATATATTAATGAAAATTAGCTAGTGTTTCCTTAGATTAACCATAACCTAACAACACATAACAGATAATAATAGAAAAAAAATGTAGGAAATAAAAGAGGAAGAGGAACATGAGAAGCAAAAGCAGCAGAGAGATTCATTTCCTAGACAGGATGGTGTCGGAAATAAGGTACTGTCAAAATCCTGTGGCTAATAAAGAGCTCATGCTCCATGGTTTCTGCCAGACCTACCTAATCATTTCAGCTGATAAGGTATATGTACTATATAAATATTTTTATGTGTATATAAATAATGTGCTTGCATATAATTCTGTATGCTTATATACAACTTTTATATTTATATAATATAAATTATATTTATACATATTATTATACATATTTTTATATATATGGATATATATGTGTGCGTGTGTACACTTGCATATGTGTGCATACATAGAGATGTTTTTACCATAAACATTAAAATGCTTTTAGAGGAAGGCCCACAGTGCACCCCAATAACATTGTAAAGATTTTATAAATTAACAGGGAGCTACTGAGAGATACACAAGACTTCCACAAGCTCTGGGTCTGCAGTACAAGCTACAGGCATTTTCATCTAAACTTTTCAGCTCTCAGGAAAAGTAGACGACTTTCACAGTCCAAACTTTTGGGAGAAATTATCTCCAAAAATTGTCTTTATGGAGTACTGCTCAACAAACAATGGAGTAAAAAAATATAAGAAAAAAGATTTTTAGGATTGAGATAATTTACTGTTATGTGTTTCAGCAACTTGTAATATATAGGTGAATTATAATGCATTGTCTAGGCCTCCTGGATGTCATGGGAAAGTGTATAATAAATGAGTTTTTGACTAATATTAGACTTGGGATCAATGTATTGCTTTCATATGCACAACATGATAATTTATCAATATATTCCTCAAGAAAGATTTTTTCAGTAACTACAATGAGGATGTGTCAGCTTGTTGTTCCTGACAATCTGGCCATGTTTTAAAGAGATTATAAGTAGTCATTTTATATTTGTTTGGGATATTTTTAAATACAATTTCTGAAAGATGTAAAAATAACAATGCCGAGGATCAATATACCACATTAATAATAAACAGAAATTTGTTATTTATTTGACATATTTGGATGGATATTGCAAATAACTCCAAGGAGAGCTATGTCACTGGCTATCTTGTGTATAAAATGGATTCTGGGAGTAGAGTGGACATCTTCTTAGTGCTTTCACATCTGTACTTTACAGGAGAAGCTGGTAAGACCAGTATTCAGATTGCCAAAGCGCAGCAAGGAAAGTTACATGGCAAGGAAATATATTTCCTCAACAAGGAAAATGAGTCAGAAGCTGAGGGGGACAATAATAAAAGCAAAACAGATCCAGTGATGGTGATCAGATTAGCAGAACCAGTGACCTCCCAAGCAAGCAAACTGTCATGGGGCAGGTCTATGTGCAAGAGGAAACCAAGTCAGCAGATCCAGGTCAGGGGCACTGAGGCACAAAGACTAAGGGCAAGAATCAAGGACAAGGTCTAGAGCTTAAACGCAACTCCCAAGACATGGGATGGAGGCCTTCTCAAGGCTTTTCTTCCAGCAATGTAATACATGATTACATGGCTACACTGTTATCAGAGCTGACTTGGAGCAGTAGATGGAGGAAGAGCTTGCAGTCTGCTGGCACATTTGGTCCTGCATGCTACTCTAATAAGGAATATTCAGGAACAAATCTAAGTTCTTACTACTTCCAAATGACATATTTTCCTATATTAATGAAGACATTTTTAAATAGCACCCTGGAGATACATGGAGAATCCTAGTCTCCTATTACTCTGGAGTGTCATATGTCTCCCCTGAAGTAGTAATCACACAATCATTGAACAGCTGAGCTTAGAAGAGCCCTCTGGAGATCATCTAGTCAACTCTCCCTGCTCAAATAGGTCACTTTTAGAGCACACATTTCCCACTGAAGCAGCGGTGCAACGACCTGAAGGCACAGGGAAAGAAATGCATGCTTTATATTAAAATATAGGTTGATCTGCCCACTTTACAGATATCCTTAAGTCAGTCTCATAGACTGAAAATAAATAGTGTGCACAAAAGTGACTTTCATCTTAAGCCAAAAGGGAACAATTGAATATGGGGATAATTCTTGAAACAGGACAGAAAAAAAGCTCTTTAATCAGCCAGTGAATCAGCTGAACATTCACAGTTACAGACCACGTTCTTCTGATGTTTGTTTACTGGTTGAAAGTTATCCAGAGAGTAAATCCCAATATTTTTCTTTGCCTTTTAACTACGGTCAAAGGCAGATAATATTTTTCCTAACATATTGTCAACACTTTTGCCTAGTCCCTTTAATGGCACCACTTTTCATTCAGTTTTACTCTTCATCCTGAAAGACTTGCTTCACCAGAACCTGGACAATACAAACGCAGTCATGAATGTGGTTCATTGTAGTCATTTTCTTTGTAAAGAGATGTACCTAAACATACTTCAAAGCCCACTTTCCTTCAAATGCGGAACCTGATGAAGTCTCGTTTAAAAACTCACAGTCAGGCTCTACCCATTGGGACCCAAAAGAAGATGCCTACCCAGTCAATGATCCCAGATTAAAGTTTACTCATCCATTCATTCTTCTAGTCCTTTTCTTTTATACTGTACATGTGTCACATTAGCATGCATCACAGTAAATCGTAAGTTTCTTTGTCAGGTGGCAGTGGAAAATATAAGAGTGTCTAGGGGAAAGGAAAGAAAATTAAACAGAAAGTAGTCCTGCACATCTCAGATAAACAGAGACTTACTCCAGTTGTTTCATTTCCCATTGCATTGATTGACAAGTAGCACATCAGCTCATACAGAACTAAGAGATAAAGAGGCAAGGAAAAAAAGATTTTTTTTTTTTCTTTCTTAGTTTTGTCCTATATATTTGACCTGTGACACATGCCCAAATTTTCTTCACAGCTTTGGGACTTGAACATTGTTTGCCTCCTTGAATTCATGAATATCTGGCTGCAAACAAGACCACTCACTTTCTGGATGAACAGTCATTCATTTTAAAATAGATGCCAGCAAGCCTTGCCTAAGACTGTAAAGGAAATGTAAGCAATGTGAAAAACTGTATACAGTAGCAATGAGTGTGAAAAGGAAGAAATCAGAAGAAGATTGTCTCTCTTCCTCTATTTTCTCTTTAAACAACAAACATGAAAGGACTAATGTTTTAGAGCTTGTCTTATTTTAAAGAGAACTATTGAAATTGATCTGGGTGAAAATCAAATTTTTATTAACCGCAATGATTTTTCTGAGGGAAAAAGAAGAAAAGAAGGAAGGAAGGAAGAAATGAAGAAGGGATGAAGGAAGGAAGGAAAGAAAAGTTTTCTCCAGAATCAAGTCTAATTACAGTGCTTTGAAAAAACTATCCCAGTTCTTTTATTAGTTATAATACACCTCATTCCTGTATATAATTATCTATGAAATCTATTCCTATAAAATTAAAAGTTATAGAGAACAACCGGCAAATACTTTCTATTTTACCAGAAACTCTCTGGATACTACTAATAGAAAGATTCCCTCTAGGCTTAAACAGGAATAATTTTTTAATTGGCTGCAGAGACTGATTAATCTGGAGATTTTGTGATGAAGGAATATAGGCATCAAAAACTACTTTATCAGTCTGAAGCATAGCATGGTTTAAAGTCATATGGGATTATCTTTCTGGTTCAATTCAAGATAATTATGAAGTCAAGAAATAGTAATAATGATGATGTGCATATGGACACACTGAAGCAGGCTTCACAAAATCAGATCATGATATTTTAGTGAGAGATGGGACAAACACCTCTAAAATTCCTCACTTTATTTTGAGATGTTAAAATAAGGCCGGCGCCAAGCACGGGAACCTGGAGCATGAAGCAATGTGATACTCTTGTTCTGCATCATTATGTTGTGTAGAGGTGAGAAATGCTGCAGGCATCTGAACTAAACCAGAGTCTTTCAGCTTCTGTGCAGGTGCTGGAATAGCTCGACGCTAGGTTAGACACTTGCTGTACTACTATGCCTTTCTTTACAACAACTAACAGAGTATAAATAAAGGGCCACCCAAGGGATTACACCTCACTGCTAGAAGACAGTTCGTTCTGTAAAGACCGTGTTTACAGAGATGGTTTGTCCATATCTCTATGGACAAATATGTCTCTCCTCTGAGTTGCTTTACACTGTTGCATTCCTAGATGTTCATATTTCTTAGTATCATTCGAAAAGAAGTGCAATGCCAAATGTTAAGATCTAATCTCCATGCAACCTATTGCATTTCAGGGCACCAACCGCCCAAGTTTTTTAAAGGACATAAGAAAATTCAGAGTTTATAGGCAGCTGTAAGTATTTCTTTTTATACATTGGCTATAAGTTTACACTGCTATCAAAGATTTAACATTGAGTTCCTCCTCTTCCTTTGGTATATTGAGACCTAAAAGTGACACTATTAAGAAAAAAAATGTGATGAAGCAGATTTCTTTTTAACCGTGTGCTATTGGAATTCTTCTAGTTTATACAGGAGCTGAAGAAATTGAGTAGAGAACTCCATCTGAGTATTTGTTCACATTCATTTCTATTAACTTTTGCTCCTATCAGATAACTTCTAGAGCCAAATGCATCAGTCTTCAGGTCACAACCAAAATAGTCTGTGGGAGGAAGGTTGTAAAAGGGAGAAAAAAAGAAACAGTGTTTTGACCTGGCATGTCATGTACTCTTGACTCCTGTACACCAAGGATTCTTAGTGCTCATGTGCTCTAGTCTTGAAGGCAAAGATGAGCAAGTACATCTACAGTCAAATATAGCAACCTTCATATCTGTGCTTTAACAAGAAGAGGAAAGAATGACATAGCTTGTATGTAAGCTAACTATGCACACATTAGACACACATTTAGCATTAGAAAATGCTAAATTCACAGAAACCTATACTGTTATAGAGACAGTGGCAAATATCATAAAGTTTTTTCGTTCAAAAGGACATATGCAAAAGGACATACCTCAAAAAGAAAAGAGAATAACAAGAGGATTTAAGCAGAAGATGGAACACCAAACAGACTCAAAAGAAATAACTTATTGAGAAAGCAAAGAAAATGAGCTAAAGCTAATGAAGCCCAGAGGTAGGTAAAAGGGGATGGAGGAGAGAGAGATAAGAAATAGCAGAAGAAGATGAGAACAAGAAGGCTTTTGAGAAGAGAGAAGGGAAGAAATTAATTACAGGTAGAGATAGAATAAGATTTTTTTTTCTTTTTTTAAGGAGATTTATAGTGGCTAGGTAGGATGCATGCATATTTGTATCTTATAAGGTCTTCACTGTGGCAATGAAATACAGCTCTTCTCACAAACAAAGCTTTCTAAAGGCTGAGTCTATTCAAATGCTAATAAACCATCAATTCTATCAATGCAGACAATTTCAACATAAGGTTTAAAAAAGTAGAAGAACGACCTGGTTTTTAACTACTCACATTTATTGCCCAAAAAAATACACAAATTGAAGACACGCTGTCCCTGTTTAACAAAATAGCTCAGTGGCTTTTTATCTCGATTCTGTAACTAAAAGGCACAAACCAATGCAGATCATCTATTGAGAGGTCAAGAAAAAGATATCTCCACTATATTTGGAGATAAGAGAAAATTCTACCATAATTGGGTAAAAAGTCAATCAAAAATAAAAAAAAAAACAAACCCACAACTCTCTTGGAAACCAGAGTGCCTTAGTTCCGGTGTTTATGGCTGTCACTGGTGGACCCTTACCTAGCTCACTCTCCCTTTCTTGATACTGTTTGTAACTCTTGTTTCATTTCTCCTAATAACTTGTTTCCAATGGCAGCACAGAAAGCTACAAAATCTCTGAAATAACCAATTATGGAACAGCCTATCAGTTGTAGAAGCTTCTTCCTACCACCTCTATTAATTAAAGTCATGATCCTGTCAGCTTGAAGTCATGAATAAATCATGGCATTTTTTGAAAGAGTGAAAATGTAAATGCTGTTATCCTGTCCAAACTGTAGTGTGAACACTTTTCATTTTCCCCTTGAACATGGGAATGGCAACTATATTCTTCCCCATTTTCTCCTTAAAATAAATTGAAATTCTAGACAATGTACATGGCATGGTACAAT
>JAUBOD010000472.1:0-10259 GCA_032353885.1 Nothura maculosa | reverse complement strand
CCAGGTCTACTGTTTTTCTCCTACATCCACAAGCAGAATATGTCCTTCTAGGTTCTTGCATATTCTAGCAAAAGGAAAAAAATCCATTCCCATTCCACCAGTAATTTCGCTCCTTTTTTTAAAATTTTATTTTATATATAGTGATCTTCATATGTTAACATTACATATTCAAAAAAAGTGTTCTATGAGAAAATATTTCCTATTCATTGTGTCATTAGCTTACTGTCTTTTGATGCAGCCTTTTTAGCATTGTATTTTATATATATATATATAAACATACAGGAGCATAAAAATGTGATAATAAAACCACAGAAACACACAGATGTATGTGTATTTACATAACATACAAGTATCCTCATATACACATTAAGATTACATCTTAAAAAATTAGATTTTTCTTTCTTTCCTGAAAATTTCTTAACTGCTGTTAAGGAGAACTGGAATGAAGAACATTATGTATTTTTTTAAAGACAGAGAAAGAAAAGCAAGCGGTTAATGTTTAGATAAAAAACATAACCCAACAAATTAATCTCTTTAGCTCTCTAGATTTGAGAGGCTGCTGGTGATAGTGGCAGAGGGAAAAGCTCATTATACAGGGAACACATGTGGTGTCCTTAAAATATAGCTCCTGAAATACATTATTTTAAGAACCATTATTTACTGTGTATGTAACACGCTTTTATTATTTACGGTCAGGTAGTTTTTAATTGGAACTGGGCTGGGTGTCTTCCAAAGCGGTCGGCACCATTCACAGCAAGTCTTTGATAATCAAAGAACTGACATTTAATTATATGCTAGCATTTTGTTTATCTTTAGCGGGGGGGCCTGGGGTGGATTTAATCAGCATCCTCTGGGGCAAGCCCCCAAATCGTTCTCAGCATCCTATTCTGCCAGCGTGCCTCTCTTCTGCAGTGGAGTCTGTGATTTATACTGCATGCTCTCCACTTTTTCAGGCTGCCAAATTATCTGGGTTAGAGATAACAATAATAATAATAATATTAATAACAGCAATAATAATAGGACCTGAATCAAGTTGCTAACACACTTGTGAACTATAAAGGCAGCATTTTCTCCAAACACTGCATTTTTTTTTCTATCTTCTTTTTCTGCAACACACAGCAAAGACTATTACTTAAAATATTTCTGTTCAGAAAAATCTTCCTGACCATGTGAAGGGTCAAGGCTTACTTCTTCTTCTTCTGCCCTTTTTCTTCTTTTATTTTTTTTAATATATTTCTTTCTATGAGTTTTAGCTCATAGAAGAAGCCCTTCATAGCCCTACAGAGTTGGAACAGGCATCTCATGAGAACTGGTGGTCTTGTGATTCTCTCACTTCTGGGAGGACCTAAATCCTTGACTCACTGCATTTGGAGACTACTTTTGTTTCACTACAGCTGCATCAGAGGGAACCATGCAAAGTTGTCTAACCTCTCTAAATGCTCTTCAATATGAAGAGGAAGGTGAAACACAGAAAAACTTACCTTTTTTTTGTCAAATAGTCATTGCTATTTTCTACCCCAGGAGAATTTGCGATAGATAAAGATCATGAATATTTTTAAACAAATACATAATACTAAACAAATTGGTCATTACCTCTATGAATTCCCCCACTCCATGTTACATCAAATCCACCTCTTTTTCAGTTAAGTTATATATTATGAGTCCATGCCTTTTCCTTTTTGCATAGAAAAGGCTGTTGGAATTCAGTTTCTGGCCACATGCAATGTCTTACATTTGCCTCCACACACTGCCATGACTCTTAACAACTGATGAAATCCCCATTCCAGAGCCAAGCAAAATAAAAACTTTCATAGCTTCACCAATTTAGTTTAAGAATAAAGAAAGCAACAGCTTTGAAGTACTTAAAATCCTCCTTGACAGCAAGGAAGTTTACATGGATGGTCACATGCAGGTGTATACACACATGCAAAATATATATAGAGATGGTCGGAGTGTAATGGTGATCCCCTCAGGAGCAGATTAGAAGGAATCCTTTTTGTTTACCACAGTGAAAAAGATAGTAATGGGCTGTCTGCCTTCTGCCAGAGTTTCCCCTCTCCCTCCTTCCATTCACCCCCAAACCCAATGTGTCATTCAGCAATGCCCATCAGTACTGCAAGAACGTAATAGAATTATTCATTGCCTTGCTGGATGCCCCAAAGATTGAAAAATAGTTGTTACATACCAGGAGATGATTGTGAACTGAAAGATTAATAGGTGTAAAGATACACTAGCTGTTCACTCTACTCAAAGAGAAGGAAAAAAAATATACATGTAAATCACTTAATCTGCGGGCACAAGATGTTGTATAATATGTACCTGGCATGGGGGTCACCACAATAAAAAATGCTCGACTTCATATAAGGCCTCAGTACCTTCCTATTGAAGGCTGTGCTGTGTTAACACTATGGTTAGAGTCTGGTTTCCAAAAGCTGCCTTGCCCAGGGGCTTGCACCTTTAGCACTTCAGGTAAATGAACCTCCTTCTATGCCACTGACCGTCTGGGTGGAGAAGTCTGAACAGAAATCCTTTCAAAGCAGACATTAAAGCAAGCATCATGCCATGTCAACCCCCCTACTACTCTACTGCTAGCTCCTTCCATGTCTGGAAATGGAAACTTTAAACTACTCCTTGTAAGTCTTTTTCCCATCCTTCGGTTTTATAGAACAATACAGATTCATTTGTCATAGTTTTTTCCATTGTTTTTACCAGCAGCATCAAATGTGCTCAGAGCTTCAAAATCATTACTGCACAAATTAATATCATGCTAATAGTGGGTCCTGAGAGATGCAGGAGTGGATTTTGGAAGACATGAGAAAAGAAATAGAGTATAGTGGACATGTACCAAATTATTCTTACATTATTATAAATTATATGTATCATGGTAGCATTTCCAAGTATTCCCTTCTAGACTAATTGCCCTACCTTAACACTGGGAGACACTGTATATGGAAGAGTTAACACTGTAGAGGTTGCCAGACCTAAAAGTATTCACGTAGTGAGAAACAATAGATAAAATTTTATCTTCTCATACTCGGCAATTAGTAGTGGGAAAGAATAGCTGCTACTAGAACAATCCAATATAGGTACCTCTTCTTCCCTTTCTATAGAAGTAAATTAGTTTTCAATTTAGTGCAGAACAGAATATTAATCCAAAAAATAGATGCCTTACGATGCTCACTATTAGATATATAATGTGCAAACCTTTTGAAACATTTAAAAGGACATAATTGCTCATGTAGCATCCTGGCCACTGGTTGATAAAAAATCTTCATCTTTCCTTATTATGCAACTTGCCTGTGAAACTGTATTAGTTACACTCATTCTTAAAAAGAAAGTAAAGCAAGGAAATAAACAAACCACCTCCAACAATCCAAACAGACCTGACAAATGAGGGGTGAAGGAAGAATTTGAGGAAAATGAAAAAGAAAAGCTTCTGCCAAAAACACACAGCAAGCTGCTGCAGAAACTGGGGCAAGGTTTAGGGAATCAGCATTTTTTAAGGCGGCCACTTGTATTTATATCATGCTCTTTGTACAGGATGACAGCAAGTTGGCAGTGGAGAGAAACCTCCAAGGGAAGCTTGAAAGTTTAGGTCACCGGACTTCCAAGTTGTACATGAAAAAAACTCTTTTCCTTCCATGGAAACACTGCTTTAGACAAAAAGTCACTGTCTGAGTAGGTGTTCAAATATAGAAATGCATTAGACACAGCAAGTGTGAAGGTTTGAAATTGTTAAGCCTAGCAAAAGGGAGGGGTGGGGTTTAAAAGAAATGTGTGACATTTTTTAGGATGCTTCAAGCTGATTATGAAACCTGTTCAGAGAAAGATTAGAAGATGACTTGCCCAGAGGCAGAATTCATAATACACTCAAATGTTTTCTCAAAGATAGGCTTCCATGCAAACATGTTCTCTAATCAAAAAATGACCCCAAATGATCAGTTTGTTTTATTGTTGCTGAACTCCATGGATCTTAGTGAGAGGGAAAAATATCAGCACTAAACACTAAGGCTCACTGTAGAAACATGACCCCACTCCGAAGGCCTATCTGAGACAACTGCCTCCAACTGACCGTGTATCTTTTCTCTGCTAATTTCTTGGGTCTGCTAATGACACCTTATATCCAAAAAAAAAAAAAACAAAGAAAAAGAAAAGAACCTAAAGAGTCAACTATTAATTCTTTTTTTCTCAACATAGAATGGCTACAGCTGAAACTTGGTTCTCCTGAAATCACTGCTGGGAGTTTCGTGGATCACTTGGGGAGCCTTTTTGTTGTTTTAAATTACAAGATCTCTTCAACTTAAAGCCTTAGGCTTAAAGTAACCAGAAGCAAGCTAACTACTTCTGCTAGTGTAATGAGCAGCTTGAAAAAGTACGAATCAGAAACAGAAACCGGAGTACAGTTATGATCACTTTCCTTCCTGAGCTCCCCTTCCCCTTAAGAGCTTCTTATAGCTAAATGATCTCTTTATGATTTAAACCAATTAATATTAAACCAAAGGCATATTTAATGGCATCCTACAAATACTTGGTGCAAGAATATTTTGATAGCATTTAGAGCACTAAGACTGAAGAAATACTTTTAAGATTTAATCCTCACAAATGCAAGGGTTTGGAATTTTCTTTAGAGAGGAGCCCAGATTTTGGATACACCTATAGATGCAGCCTTTGACCTACTGCTACCATTACTCTGGTCAGCACAACCTGAGAATCAATATTAGAGTAGTTCAGCTGGCTGTGTTCAGTAAACTCAATTGCTTCACCATTGCTGGATGCTTTTTTAACTCTGAAGCACACAGGGCTCTGATAGACCTCGAAGGAGCTCTGGACCTGCAGCGATGTCTAGATTTTTTTTCAAGAATTTTGTCTTTTACACTATGGAACTAAAACTTACCAGCTATTTATGAGAATATTGGCTATATCAACACTGCCTGGTGGGAGCACCATTAAGAGCACCCTCAGGACCAGACTATCTGCCCATGCAAGGGCCCCATGCCCATTTATTGCTGGGCTTTGTGCTTCAGCCTCTCTGCTCCTGCAACAGAAGATGATATTTGCTTTCCTTGCAGGAGCTTCACCAGGCTTAATTCATCAGTGGTCTGTGAGGGACCACTATGAGGGAGATATTACAGGGATGAATACCTCGGAATGGTCTAAATAATTTATCCCTTGCTTTCTCTTTTACCCAATAGGTTTCTCTTTAATATGCTTGCAGGCCTTTAAAGTTTGGGAGCACACTACTCACAGAAAGGAAAAAGAAAAAAATTACAAAGAAAAATGCATAATGTATGATAATGTTGAAAGTAGCAAGAATTAAAGTAAATGGTCTGATATAAAAAGAGTTTCAAACAGGATTAATAATTCTGCAATTTGTTATACAAAGTCAATTTTTCCACTTCTAGAGCTAAGTTGCCTGGTGGGGTTTATTGGCTCACTCATTATTAGGTATATATCACTTTTATTGTTTCACATTTTTATATGTTTATAAAAAAAGAAAAAAAAAGGACATCATTTATGAATAAAACATTTTTGCTCTAAGCTGCCATATATGAAAGTTGGTCTGAGAGCCTATATCCTCTTTTATTTGAAAGGAGATATACATCTATGTATTTATATATTTATATGGCAGATGTACATTAGGCAGTTTTATGTGTATATTCATGTGGATGTATATACATATGTATATATGGTAATATTATAATATACATATGCTAATATTGCATATCCTATTACCAGTCTTTGAAAAAGGCCCGGTGATACAGAAAGAATATATATTTTTTTCTTTCTGATAAATCTTCCACAGCCTCTTCTACTCAGCCTAGCCTAATCTGGATGGCATCTTTCATAAATGTCAGCTCTCTTTCCCCCTTCTCCTATCCATCAGGTTTCTTCCCTGATCACATCCACACTGCTAAACTCCGGTTCCTCTCCTAATCTGTAGAGGAATGGCTCCCATCCAAATGTCACCTTACAACACTAGACATGATTGAGCATCCAGGCGGCAGCCAATGTACTGCTACAGATGATGTGAGGAAATGTTAGCTTGATAGATAATAGTTTTATTTTTGGTCTTCTTAATCACTCTGCACCTGGTAGGAGTTTGATATGAACAGATAAGTAGTATCAGGAGACAGATAGAACTTGATGGGGAACATTTTTATGTATGGATTTTTTTATTTATTTATCTTGAACAGTGGGAGAGAGGACTTTTGTGGGTTTTTTTTTTTAACTGTTATATTTTCCACAGAATTGATTAAAGGAAAAATTAAAAATAATTTTAATTTCAGTTGATTTGAGAGAATTTACTGCCATGAATACGGCTTTTAAAAATGAAGTTTCTAAGGAGAAGTCAGCCTTTGACCTTAAGTCTCTGTCCTCTTTGGCGATGAGAGGTACATTATATTTGCTGACTTCATCTATGACATGACACAGATAACTCCATAAATGCCCCATAATTGGGCTGTGATTATATGGTTATTGCTGCACATTGTCAACAAAGTGATTACCCCGAGGCCCCATAGCTCCAGTGTGTGGCACATGGCAATTAGCTAAAAAAGGTCTAGGATCTAAGGGACTCAGGAGGAACCCCTGCAGCATGCGCAGTGGGCCATTAATGAGTTGCATGGACACCTCCAAAGACATGAAGAATGGAAACGAGAACAGGGAATACATTTTCAGAAAAAAAAAAAAAGACATCTGCTTAATAGAGGACCTACAAGGGTAGGAAGAAATGCAGCAGTGTTGCAGCTTCAAGTGCCATAGCCAAAGCTTCCACATCAGCTTGCACAGTTGTCATCAAAGAAAAGTCACACCAAGGTCAGAGAGAACTTTGTGCAGTTAAGAACGGTAGAATTTGGACATACTCTTCTTCCTTTAATTGCTGAAATTAGTAGGTGTTGTAGCTACAAGCAAAAGTAAAGTAGAACTCGGAAATTATAATGCAGGAGACAATGTCTTCTGCATATGTTCCAAGTCTGTATGGAAATATCTCATCTGTATAGTCATGGATCCAGCTAGAAAGAAAGAGATTCTATTGTGCTGGTAGTTAAGACCAAAACCATCCATGTTCTCAGATGAGTTCTCTCCTGTATCTCCATTGTGGGCTGAATCTCAGAGTTCAAGCTACATATCACCTAATATATCATTAGGTACCTACTACTTTTAGACTTTTTTTCCTACAAAGTCCTGCAGCTAGGTTAACCATGTAAATAGAAAGCATGTGGACTATGCTTTGTTGTACTTTATCATAATCTCAGTGCTGCTAACCTCAGAGTGAGTATCCAGAATTAAATTACAACAGCAACACTTTCATTGCGCAAGTAGGCTACCCAAGATCAAAGTGGAAAATCATTGGTGTTTTTACTTATTCCAAAGAAGAGTTACTAAGGTTCATAAGTAAAATGGGTGAGAGACCTATCTGTTCGTGAATACTTGGTATGTTTGGAGTTGGGGTACTCAAAGCATAGCATTTTCATACTAAATTGATCCCTGCTTGGGCTGTTGCCTCTTTCTGAGGCTTCAAAATTATTATGTATTCACATAAACTTTATACATTGATGGTATAAAGCCATCCTCAGCATCTACTACGACACAAGAAACTGCCTGCAGTTACATGTTCTCTCTTCCTGGTCTTTTTGAGGATCCGATTATAAATGTTTTGATTAAAATCATGCAGAAAGGTTGTTACGCAGTACAGAGCTGAACCCAAATCTGTACAGTCTCAGGTTACTGTCCTGACTACTGACTCAGCCTTCCTCCCACATGCTGTCCCGTATCCCAGGCTGCTCCTGGCATCACTTCTTCCTTTCCCCAAGCAAAAGGGAGGAGGGCAAGCAGAGAAGAGCCAAATCCATGAGACCCATAGCACTCAAAAGCTTTCCCGCAATAAGGGGGCACTCAGAGCTATTCCTTTGGGGCAGCTTTTTGGGATCCTTTTCCTTGCTTTATTAGCACAAAGCAGCTGCAGTTGAGGCCTTCATTTGACCTCAAAGTATGGTCTGCATGAGACCATAGCCAGAAGTGAGCTGCTTGATAGCTCACTGCACTGAATGATTACCTGGTTGTTGTACAATTTTGGTTGTCTGCTATTCAAATGAGCTCAAGTTTAACTTTGACTGGACAAAGGACTCCCAGGCTATGTAAATTTTCACCACAGGTTCACAAATTCCATCAAATCTCTCTTTTTTTTAAAAAAACGGTAATCTCTGAAAGAATCTTATCACATATCACACACAAGTTAATATCCTGATAGCCAAATTAATCCCTGTAGTGTATCCACTGACTTCAGCGCAGAGCTATTGCAAGGATGAATTGGTCTGGAATATATATGTTAAATATTTAATGCAAATACAACATGCCATAAGTGCATGTCCTGCAGGTAAAATGCAATTATTCTAATTACATTGCAATTACTGTACAGCTACAGAGTAAATTACCTGATTATTTGCATTCTGTGATACAAAGCGTTCTTCAGTTTTGGTCTCCAAATCCACACAAACCTACTTCCCTCACATAGCAGTATTTTGGTTAATGGGCACTGCCTTGTTATGTCAGAACTCAGTTACGGGGTAGTGGCATTTTACTTCTTATCACAGAATCATAGAATCATAGAATGCTTAAGGTTAGATTCTATGATCATAGAATCATAGAATGCTTAAGGTTAGAAGGGACCTCAGATGTCATCTAGTCCAACCCCGCTGCACACATACATCTAGAGCACGTGGCACAGGGCTGCATCCAAGTGGGTTTTAAAGATCTCCAAAGAAGGAGACTCTTATTTGAATCTGTGGTTCCGTCTGCCTACCTGTTAGTGGCTACATTTTAATTGTTGGATGCAGAGAGGGATTCACACAGTACTGGATGACAGAGGGCTTGGATTTCCTGAAAAATGGCATGAGGTCCTGCAATTACACGATGTAGTAAAGTTGTGCTTGCTCAGCAGTGCATTCATATTAATTTATTTGCCTCAGAGATGGAAAGGCATGGTGTAGTTGCTGAAACATACTACAAATTCATGAAGTCTGCAGCATATCATGGTGCATTTTGTGCATGCAGTAGCTCAGCCAGTGCTTGGAGATGCTTACCCTGTTCCACCATGTCGATGGCTGAACCACAGCAGATGGTGCAGAAAAATCCCATGGGACAAGGAGAAGCCACTTGAAAGGAAAGCATAGCCATGTCATTCCCTCAGCTGATGGATAACCTCGATCAAGCCACTTCTCCTAATAGCAGGAGTGCGACTAGCTTTCTGTATAAATCTCTTTGAGACATACTAATGAGAAGAGCTACATGACAGTAAGACCACTTAATAACTATTGCTATTGCATGCAATATATAATGAACACAAAATAAGGCATTTCTGGAAACTCTATCCCCAGAGGTTTTTGTTTTTTCTCATCACTCTCAGTTTAGAGAAAAAATGATGACTGTTATCAAGCAGGTATCATGGATCCCTTTCACTGACCTCTTTTTCTCCGTCTGTGGCTTAGTTTCCTACATTCAACAGCAAAAGCAATTCAGTTAGCACATGAAGCCATGGTAAAGCTGAGGTCTCTAAGGTGCACTGGAGACAGTCTTTAAAGATGTCCAGAGCTGCTGAAATGAATGTCTTTCTTATTAATTTGGGAACACAATGGTTCCTCCTGACCCTTTAGACCCTGCTTTTTATTGATCAAAGTATGTAGGAATTTTTTTTCCTTGGGCAGGTACTTGAACATGAAGACTGTTTCCTAAGGCAAGCTTAGTTTTATTGAAAGGATGAAATAAACTGTAAAACCATAATCAAAATGATAATTCACATACTAAAGTACAATGAGTTATAGGCTGCTGGGTTTTCATTTTTGAGATGAAATATGAACTACGTATAACTCTTTGTCTTCTGGCCTGTATTTAAACATAACTTTGAATGTTCTTTTCAAAGTCAAATATTCTTTAAATACTTTAAAGTGCTGCAGTCCAAAGACATAGTATCTCTGTTGAGTTTCTGGAGATTTACGCAATCATTTGTGCCATGCAAACAGAATCTTGATATCAAATCACAGGTAATACAGGTGACATCGGTGGTAACTGAGATTTGATATGAGAGGGTATTATTTTCTTTGTGTCAGTAGTGTATAATTTCTCACCTGCTTTCACTTTGTCAGAATTAAATTTTCTCTTTTTTTCTTTTCTCTCCTGTTCCCATGAAAATTCACCTAAAATACTTTGCTTACCTCTTTATTAAAGAATGAGAAAATTAGTCTGCTTCTGTCCATGTTACA
>JAUBOD010000471.1:110314-126949 GCA_032353885.1 Nothura maculosa | reverse complement strand
GAATGATGTTGTTCATCCATGTAAATCAAACAGAAGCAGGGCTTCTAGTAGGGCTTCAGGCTCCTAAAGGTTGATGCTAATCAATAATCTAAACTAACGAAGACTCTTCCAAAAGTCAATTCAGATCAAGGTCTTGACAGTCAGCAGATCTGAATTTTCATCTAGGTGTAGTTTGTACAGTAGAGAATTTTTGAAAGGTATTTTCAAGAACAAAAAGCACACCAACCACTGTTAGAGAAAAGAAGCATCAAGGAAGTTATGGAGCTCTGTCGGAGCTCTTTTTAGTCTTTTATTTTACACATTACTAGTAAAAATGACTTTTTCGTCCTTTACAGAATAGGCTCTTAAGAAAAAGAACCTGTACAATCAAAAGGCTAAGAAATAGAGCTCATTCTCTTCCCTAAAGCTAGGAAAGAATTAGTATGCTCTAATAATAGAATACTCAACATTTTAACCATTGGAAACAAGATTATCCTCAGCATTAAATTTCACATACAATACTTATCCCAATTAAAAACTAACCTCCCTTGCAACAGACCTTTCATAGAGTGAGGTAGAGGAAGGGTGTGTGGGTGGGAATCACAGCTGTTGCCCCTATATAAATGCCATCCTTAACCACAGCTGTGTTTTTTGCTTGTTCATTTTTCTTTCCTTCTGTAAGGGTAAAGAGGGAAAATTGGGTTTTAGTTGCTGAGAGCAAAAGGTCTGCAGTAGTTTGCCTGGTAAGTGTATTAGCTTAAAACAATACCTTGAGAGTTATTTTTAATAAGGTAATTTAAAAGCTTAGGTTCATTGAGCAGCCAACTTGCAGTGTTTCTAGTTTTAAAATTTTATCAAAGTGGTCTTGCTTGGATTTTTTCTTTTTTTGTATGGCTATGGGTGTTCCGTAGCGCTCTTTGGTTCCTTCAACCATAATACATGTTTTCTTTTTTTGATGTGTAAACCTATAGTGCTGTGAAATTGTAGGCTAATTTGCTAGGTAAATTCTCAGTAGGTCTCCTGGTTTAGTCTTTTGATCTAAGTAGGCTTAATTAAATCAAGGCACTAAGGGTTTTGTCCAATGTTTGTTTCCCCTGTCTCCAAGTATGAAGTCTTCACAATCTCTCTAACATTGTGTCCTAGTGCTTCGTTATCCTCCAGATGAAAAATATTTTCTTTGTTTAAAAAAAAATTGGTGGGTATTAAAATTTTTCATCCTATAAGCACCACATATAAACAGCGAGGGTGGAAGTTAGTCTGTTTAGCCTATGCTGTAAGGTCTGTGATATCTTTTAATAGGGCCTCTTCCCGACTAGGTTCAATGGGTATGTGTAAAAGTGGGACCTCTCACTTCTGTTTCTTTGGGTGTCTAGTCTGAGCTCAAGACAAAAAAAATTGTTTAGGTGACAAAGCAGAAATATTCAGTGCTCTCTACTATGCTTGCTATTATGTGTGCTATTTTACTTCTGCCTTTAGTGTCCCTAGTTCTGATATGGGGAAAGAACCCCTTCTCCTGAAAGTGTTTGGGAATTTAATAAATGCTCCTTACTCAAATTATTGCTTGATTTGGCCAATAACAGAACAATCCAAAGCAGACATCCTTTTCAGCCTTAGGGACAAAGGTTCCTGATTCCAAAGCTTGGAGATATGTGTCAGACTGAAAAACATGTGCTTTCTAATAATACATATAACTTAAAATGGTTTCCCACTTCCCTTATGTAAGGGATTAGGGATTAATTAGAGGTACTTAGGACTGAGTTGTTAACGCTGAGCTGTTATGTCATGAGTTCTCATTTGGACTGCACAGGATATGATAGTGAATAAGCTGTTACTATGTGCAGTGGAGCTGAACCAGGCGTCTGGATTACATCACTTGTCTCTCCTCTAGTCTGCTCACTCAAACTAGGAGACAATATCTGAGGCATGACTCTTAGGCGTCCTTGAGTCCATGTGAGGAGTAATGTATGAACTTAAGCACTTAGGGACACAGTTTAGTAGGCATGGTGTTGAAGGGTTTATGTTTGGACTCTCTGATCATAAAGATCTGATCCAACCATCATGATTCTATGTATGTTTTCTCTTTGATTTGTGTGTTTTTGTTTTCTCTTCAGGTGATTTTTCCTGTATCAGGGTCCTGTGACGGTCTCCTGACATCCGTGCAGATCCCGAAGTGCAACCACCAATGGCTTCCCTGAGTCAGCTGGAGGCCCTTACCATGGACACCACTTGTGCCATTTGTATGGACTACTTGCAGGACCCTGTTATAATTCCTTGTGGCCACAGCTTTTGTAGAGCCTGTATCACCCAATACTGGAAGCCAGTGGTTAAAGACTTTAGCTGCCCAACGTGTCGGCAAGTTTGTGCTCAGCAAATCATGTACCCTAACCGGCAGCTGGCCAGCTTAGTAGAGGCAGCCAGGCAGTTGCCTTTTCTCAAAACAAAGATACAGGAGGAGGAGGAGGAGGAGATCTGCTACAAGCATCATGAGGTCATCAATCTCTTCTGCAAGGAGGACCAGGTAGCCGTGTGTGTTGTTTGTGCAGTCTCCCATGGCCATCTCTATCATACGGTAGGGCCCCTAGATGGAGTCCTCAAAAACTACAAGGTAAGCAAATGGAATCTTCCAGAAACACTGCCAGAAAGCATTTCCTTTACAGAGTTTGAGATACCTGGTGGTCCACTCCAGCATGTAAACTTCTATCTCATCACAAATAAGGAAGTAGGGTAGTTCAGACCCGTCAACAATTGTTCCTAGACCTTTCTGCTGCATTCCTGTGTTTTAACAAGTGCTACATCTCCAATTTAGCTTTGGCAGCAAATATCTCAAAAGGGTGCTAGTGACTAGCTTCATTAATACAGGCTTTGGTCCTTGTAGGGAACGTTAACCACTCCAATATCTGCTGGGAAGACAACAGGAAGACAGTCCAGGAGGTTCCTGCAGAATATTGCAGATAACTTTGTGATGGAGGTGGTAGATGAACCAATGAGGAGTGCTGCTGGACCTTGTGCTAACAAACGGAGACATCTGGTTGGAAATAGGAAGGATGAGGGCATTCTCAGCTACAGTGATGATGAGATGTTGGAGTTCAAGATCCTGAGAGGAAGAGGCTGGGCAAGAAGTAGGATTGTACTCTGGATTTCAAGAGAGATAACTTTGACCTCTTCAGGGACTTACTTGGAAGAATCCTCTTGGCCAGGTCCCTAGAAGGAAAGGGGGTCCAGGAGAACTAGCTAATATTCAAGGATTGGTGCATCCCTATAAGAAAGAAGTCAAGCAAAAAGGAGTAAGAGATGGGCAAGGAACTCTTGGGAAAACTTAGAGGAAGAAAGCATATATAATGTGGAAGAAGGGACAGACCACTTGGGAGGATTATAGGAATATTGTCAGAGAATGCAGGGATGCAGTGAGGAAGGCCAAAGTCCATTGGAATTAAATTTAGGAAGAGACATCTGAGACAACTAGAAGGGCTTCTACAAATGCAGCAGTGGCAAAAAGAACACTAGGTGCCTTGGTATTGGAGGATACAGAGAAGGTAGAGTTGCTAAATGCTGGTTTTGCTTTGATTTTTCATGCTAAGGCTAATCTCCATGAACTACAGAGTCCTGAGGCGAGAGAGAAAATCTGGAGAGAGGAAGACTTTTCATCTGATTGGGGAGGACTGAGTTAGAGGTTATCTGGGTAAAGTAGACACTCAAAAATCTATAGGCCCCAATGGGAAGTGCCTGTGGGTGCTGAGGGAACTAGCAGCCATTATTTCTCAGCCACTCTTATCATCTTTGAGAGGTCACAGAGAACAGCAGAGGTGCCAGAGGACTGGAAGAAAATCAACATCACTCCAGTCTTCAAAAAGGGAGAGGGGGAGGAGCCAGGAAACTACAGATCAGTCAGCCTCACCTCCATCCCTGGAAAGGTGATAGAGCAGCTCATTCTGGAGACCATCTCTAGTCATATCAAGAAAAACGTTATCAGGAGTAGTCAGTATGGATTTACCAAGGATGAGTCATGTTTAACTAATCTGATAGCTTTCTACAATGGGGTGACTGGCTGGATGAGGGGAGAGCAGTGGGTGTTGTCTACCTTTACTTCAGCAAGGTTTTTGATACTGTCTCCTCTAGCATCTTCATAGGGAAGCTCAGGAAGTGCGAGTTACATAAGTTGGCAGTAGATACATATATCAAGAGGGTTGGTTCTGGGTCCAGTGCTGTTCAACTTGTTCATCACAGGCTTGGATGAGGGGACAGAGTGCACCCTCAGCAACTTTGCAGATGATTAAAAAAAAAAATTAAAAAAAGGATGGAATGGCTGACACTCCAGAAAACTTTGCTGGAGGCACCTGGATAGGTTGGAGAGTTGAGTAAAGGGGAAGGAACCTCATGAAGTTCAGCCTAGGCAATTGCAGGGTCCTGCACCTGGAGAGGAATAAGCCCAGGCACCAGTAGAGAGTAGGGGTTGACCTGCTGGAAAGCAGCTCTGTGGAGAGGAATTTGGGAGTTCTGTTTGAGAACAAGTTAACTATGAGCCAGCAATGTGCCCTTATAGCCCAGACAGCCAATGGGATCATGGCAAGCATTAGGAGGAGTGCTCCCCAAATGGAGGGAGATGATCATGCCCTCTATTCAGCTTTGGTGAGGCCACACTTGGAATGTCATTCTGGCCTCCCAAGTACAAGGGGGATGTGGAACTCCTTGCTAGAATTTCATTTAAATGGTCCTGTAATGAAACTAGAAACTCTTCATTACATTAAGCAGGAACAGAAACTAAGGCAGCTGTATGAATATATGTGGAAATACACCTATACCAGTATATTTCCACATATATTCATGGACAGCTTGAGAACACACCATACAAAACTGTAGTAGATTCAGACACTAGAACCATGTTACTACTCAATGGTTCTCCAGCTTGACAATGAAGAAACATTCCAGCAGGTCTGTGATATGTGGTTCACCCTCTGAGGATACCTACCTAAACTAATTAAGCTAGCTTTGTTGATGACTGGAATTCTGTTTGACAGATGTATCTGTTCATTTCACTCTACAGTAGATGCATGGTCAGTTGATTGGCTTTCTAGAATACTCCTGTAATTGTACTGGGAATTCAGACATGCAATTCATGTAAATTCAGACGTTTTAATCCTGGACAGAATCCAAACAATGGCATCTGCACAAGTTATATCCAAAATGTTGGATGTATTTTTCAGGTCCGTTTTTAGGAATCACAGCTTAGGATTCAGTTTTAGTCATTTTTAAGAGATGTATTTGAGTAAAATTTCCAATGTTCCACTGAGTAATTCCTGCTGTTTCACATTTAAGGGTTGAATCAAAAATAACTGTGCCCTCAAATTTTAACTTCTGAACATCATCTACAAGTACAGACAAGGAGTCAAAGAAAGACAGTTCTACACTGTATATGTTTTTCCTCTGGGGAGTCAATCACCCAGAAATCTACTATATATCTGAATCAAAGAGTTATATTATAACTTGTATTGCTGCTGCATGCACAGCTGTTCAGAACTGTGCTAACTTCAAAAAGTATTTAGTGCATGATGCAGCCTATTTAGTTTCAAGGTTATTGAATTTTTCGGGTTGTTGAAATTCATAATTGATACTCCATGACAACAAACTGCATGAAGTGACATGTCTGATTGATTGGAATATCCTTCTCTAATGGTATAAACCAAGCCTTATAATCCAAGGTTTGGTTCAGCATGTGATCCCTTGCATTGTTTTGTCTGAACAGAATCTCTTGCCCTTTCTCCCCCAGGATAAGCTACAAGCTTGCTTGGAGGACCTGGACCAGAAAGCAAAGGATTTGAAGGAACATTTATCCATGGAGGAGGAAAAGCCCAAGGAGTTGAGAGTAAGTAGAGTGAAGAAGGGGAAGAGCTCAGAAGAGTGGAGTAGGAACATTTTCTGTAGGCCCACCCAGCTGGTATGAACTGGAGTGGTGGAGTAGATTCCGAAAAGTTGACAAGAGGGGCTTTTTTCCTTCCCCGAGGGTGTTGACTCAGATCAGTCCACAGCTATGAGATACTCTATAATATCCTAGCGACTTCTCTGCCTGACAGGAGTTAGTGCGCCACTGTCATAAGCGCATCACCTGTGACTTTAAAGAGCTACAGTCCTTCCTGGAGCAAGAGAAAGACCAGCAGCTGCATCGCCTGAGAGCAGAAGAGACTGAGATCTTGGGGAGGCTGAAGACCACCAGAGCGCGTCTCTCGGAGCAATGCTCTTCTCTCAATACCCTCATGGTGGACATGGAGAGATGCCTGGAGTCCAGAGCAGGGGTGCTCAAGGTATGTATGACGGGGCTCTTTCATCACCAATGTGTGGATCACACATTTTAAAGAAGCTCCTGTTGCAGTTCCTTTTTCTGGATATTGAAGCTGTACTTTGCATTTTTTAGAGGTAACTATTAATCTTTATGGGTCAAAGTCCTCTGTAAGTCATCAAAATGACTTTAATTGGTTGTGGTGAGGAAAAGGCTGAGTTTTAATGTGGTCACGGTAAAGCAAGACTTTACGTACAAAAGGTAAAAATGTAAGGTATGCATCATCATCATTATCTAGATAAGTTGCACCCAAGTGCTGCCTTTCTTTCCATTCCTCAGCAGAATAATTGGGAAAATTAATGACTTCTGGCTTAGAAAAAAAAAAAAAAAAAAAAACAGGACTAAAGGTAAGAAGATTACTGGGAATGCAGGCACACTCTAAAATATTTATGTTGATGGGAGGGTTCCTTGGTGCAATTTGACTTACTACCTTTCTTCTTTTCTAGGACATGCAAAGCCTCTTGCAGAGGTGAGGTATCCTGCTAATCTTTCTGTTTGGGAGTGGGGGAGAAGATGGGATAGGGAAGAAGTCATTAGTAGTTGAAGAAGCAATTGCCTGGTAGGACTACTGATTTCCTCTAGGATTAATATCATATAGTGCTATATAGCACTATAACAGAATGATACACCTGGAAAATAAAACCTGCAATACTTGTGTTCTGATCTGTCCATTGCCTTTTTTCAAACCACAATAATTATACAGATTCTGAATCTATTCTGAATTGTCAGCTTCCTTCCCTTAAAATTTCCTGTTGTGGTTTCTCAAAGAGAATAGAGTTTCAGTAAGCTTCCACCATTTCAACCTTAGCAGAGCAATACTTCTTAGAAGCAACTTTTTTTTTTTTTTAAACTTTTACTAGATAAGGACTGCCTTTATTTCCTCCTAGATATGAAACTTTTAAGAACCTGGAGTTGCCTTCTGTCTCTGTGGAGCTGAAGAAGTCAATGGCCTATTTCCCTAGGCCATTATTTCACCTTAAGAAGATGCTGAAGAAGTACACAGGTAATTAAGTTATATTAAGGAGAACCAGGTCTGGGACTCGAGTCCTGTCCTTAGCTCCAAAAAGCGTCTTCTATTTGGTGGTAAATTCACATGTATGCCCAGGCCTGGCATTTAAAATGTTGAAGAGACTAAACTTGACTCTACTTTTAAATGGTTTTCTTGTTGGTCACCCCAGTAAATGGGCTTGAAGATATTTTTGTTGACCTCTTTGTGGTTGAAAGTCTGTTATATGAGTGCATGTGCTTAACAGTACCCCTGTCATTCTGCCAAAGAGCAGAAAGGACCCCTGATCCCAGTATTTTTAGAGTGGGGCTGGAGAGGTGAAGCAGATGATAGCATAGACTAATGTAGACTAGCAAAGGAAGGTAACTCAAAAGTAACTTGAGGAGAGAGGTAGCATAGCATAGAGCTAAGATGGTTTAGGGTAGAGACTCTGAGAAGGCAACTGAAGCCCATGGTTCTGGTGAGGTTATGGGGTATGGAGGTCTCGCAGATCTCCAGCTGCCTTGTGAATGGACAAATGGCTATGTAATTACTCTTCTCCAGTTGGTTTTTCTCGAGTGAGGTGTGAGAATCCATGCCTCCCTCCTTCTTGGTTTTCCCTGCTTTCTCATAGTCTCTGCTCTGCCACAGGAGATGTGACTCTGGACCCTCTGACAGCTCATCCCAATTTGGTGCTCTCGGAGAATCTGAAGAGTGTCTATTTCATTGACATCCCCCAGGAGCTGCCGCACAGTTCTCGGCGTTTCACTACATACCCCTGTGTGCTGGGATCACCTGCCTACTCATCTGGCCGCCACTACTGGGAGGTTGAAGTAGGGAACAAAACCCACTGGGCTCTGGGTGTCTGTTACAAGTCCGCCAGTTCCAGTGCACAAGAGCCCAAGCAGGAGATGGGCTATTGGAGGGTACGTCTATGGAATGAACAATATGTGGCCATGACCACCCCCTTTACCCCACTGCTGCTTAATGTTAAACCAAAGCGTGTTGGAATCTTCCTTGACTATGAAGCTGGAAAAGTCTCCTTTTATAACATGACTAACTGCTCTCATATCTACACTTTTGATGTCTTCTTTGCCGAGGCAGTCTGTCCCCTCTTCTATCCAGGCATATGCATAGGTGATGTTAATGCCGACCCACTGAGTATATGTGAACCATCAGACTGGTACTAATGGTTTGTTGCTCCTTTCCTAATAGAATAGACAAAACGCTGATGGGATGTCAAAAAGGAAATGTCTCTCAAGCAAGCCTCTGGTCCAAATCCTGTTTTCACTAACAAGAAGCCCTGGATTTACAAGGAAAAGTATGTTTCCTTCTCCCCATGTTAGACCTCTGCAGCTCCCCATAATCTCTAGCAACTTCTGGAACCTTGTAGAGCAGTTCAGATGACCCTGAAGGGTGCTCAAGTCTACATTGCTTTTTGTGTGTGCATTTTTAAATTCCAGACTAATTGGCAGTCTGTGTTGATGAATGCCTTATGATTTGCCTGATGACTTTGAAATAAATGACTATTTTGGGAAAGTAGGTCCTACTGTCATAATTCATAGAAGCACAAGAAATGGAAACATGTACCTGTCCTCTTAATGAGCAAGCAATTCTTTTCCTATTTAGCAGTATGTGTGCTTTTGGCTAGTTTCAGAAATTAAACATGATTGATGTGTCTGAATTTAATGGACCAGAATTTAGGGACCAAACTGCTATCAATAGAGAGACACAAATGGATTAGTGTGTTTTGTTTTCTTTTTTGATGTTGTCTGCTGATAGCATCCTCAAGATGATTGGAAAGCTCCCTGTAATGTGCTTAGCAGCCATTTAAGATTCTCATTTATTTATTTATTCATTTATTTTCAAATGATGCATTTGTTTGAGCCGTCAGCCTGAGGTGTGGAGTCTATCAACTCTGATTTGGATGCTAGGGTCTAAACTAGAGATGAAAAATACCTTTGGATGGTGATTCGTTTCTGGATAATTAGCTTAATATACAGATTATAATTATTAAATGGAGTGGATATAAACAAAGTTTTTAGAGACATCTGAACTGTATTGTGCTATGAGTAGAGAATATATTTCCATATTATTCAGATAGTCTAGTTCACAATTACTAAGAGATTCCTTCCATTTATACAGGTGGTAAACCTTGTCAATCACTGCACAGTGAGTTGGTACCAGAAGCAGTGATCCCATTGCCTCAGTTTGTTAGTGAATACTACAGTGGTACAAAAAAAGATAAGAAAGAGTATTCCAGATGCCAATACAGACTATTCTTTCCAAAACCAGCAAGCACAATATGGCTCACATTCAAATGAATCAGTTCTACACTCCCACTTCAGAGTTTGCCACTTCAAAATGGGTTAGCCATGTGAAAACTATCAATGAGGAGCCACTCCAAACTGTGATCTGTAGTTGTCCTGGGAGGAGAGGGAAAGAGATACACAGATATAGATGTGGTTCTGTATTATTTACATGGTCACAGTCATACCTGATCTCTTCCGAAGGCAATGCCCTGCTATTTTTTTATTCAACTGTATGTAGGAATTTCCTGGCTTGGGGAAATTACACACCCATGTATGGTTTCAATGCTCTTTCTCAGTTGATAGAAAAGTTATTAGGATGGTTCAGTTCATCTGTCACATGAAAAATATTTACTTTGGGATAGGACGAATGCCAATTCCTTGATTTCTGTGCAGCAGGCTAATAGAGAGCTGCACGTAAAGCAGCAGGTAAAGATGCAAATGCCTTTGGATAGTAAGACAGTCACGCTACTTTTAAAGCTGTTGCAGTATACTTTAAAAAAGAGCAGAAAATGCATTATAAACCCACTGTCAGTATGACGCACAGCTAAGGGTGAACAAAACTTCAAATACTGTAATATAAGAAATGAACGTTCACGGGCAATGAGAGCTGAGTTCCAGCAGGAAACAGTCCTTAGCTTAGTCTTTATAGGAGAACAGAAACCACAGTAAAAGGCCACTACGAAACACATCCTTGATGTTTAGGTCCATCTCTAGCCATGAGTTTTTATCTTCCCAGCATAGAGACACAGTTAAGATCCACCCATATTTATAGTCACAACACACACGTGCGAGTCTGCAGAGCACTCCCTTTAATGCAGTGAGTCCAGTCAAGGGTCGTAAAGCAATTCTTTCATGAGGGAAAGCAGAGGACTGTTTAACCTAGAGAAAAGAAGGCTCATGGCAGGGGATCTTATTGTCATCAATAAATATCTGATGTGGAGGTTCGAAGAAGACGGAGGCAGGCTCTTCTCAGTGGTGCCCAGTGTCAGGAAAAACAAGGCAGTCGTCACGAAGTGAAACTCAGGGAATTCCATTTGAACTGAAGAAGCTTCAAGGATGATTGAGCACTAGGACAGATTGTCCAAAAAGGATGCAGAGCTTCTGTCATTAGAGATATTCAACACCCAATTGAACATGGTCCTTGCATCTTGCCCTAGCTGCCCCTACTTGAGCAATTGGACCAGATATTTTCCAGGGCTCTCTTTCAACTTCAACTATTTTGTGATTCTTTATGCATCAATTTCCATAGTTTTGTCAGCCACATCTTCACTTCTGTCTGGGAGGAATCTCTGTGTCTTTCCACGGACTTGTACTGACCTAAAGCACGCTCTGTAAACCTATCTTCAGTACTGGCAACACAGAGAAAGACTCAGGTGTACCTATGAAATATTCACTGAATGCTTGTGATTGCAGTCTTCTTGCCTCTGCCCAGGGCAGAAAGAGGCAAGAGTCTTGGAAGAGTAGCTTATTTGTAGGCTTCAGCACAGTTCACATGTCCAATTATGGGAGCTGAATTCCAGCCTCGCAGACCAGTTTTGAGATGCATGGTGGAATCTATGACCTATGATGTGTCTATTCACACTGTGGATATGGCAGCTATATTCTTGGCATGCCTGGTGAAAACATGCCCGGATTACTGACCTTAAGTGATGTCCAAGGAGCTTTTCTTCCAGTGAATCTTACACAAAAGATCTCTTTCACAGGAGTAATATGGTCAAAAAAGTACCCTCCTGTACCCCAACGCTGCTTTTCTATAGAAGAATGTGTATCTTTGTGTGCTATATTATCTCTTCCTGTCATTCACACTCTGTAAGGCTGTGTCTAAGTTTCCTCTGTGCTCAGTGGAGGAAAAACTACCAGCTTATCAGCTTATATGAAAATGAGGTTAGTCATGCCATCCAGTTGACCTCCTAGAGCTGCACACCTTTTAACTGTAAAGGAAGCACAGGCAAGGAATTTTGATCCCAGCATCTCAATTCTAAATGACTAAAGTTAGAGGAGATGAGTCCATCACTTGACAGGGAGAAATTATAAATTGCAGGACCTACCCAATTGCTTAGTCTCCAGAGAAGATAGCTGGGAGAGACGTTCTCATCTTGTTAAAGCAGTTCGCACCTGTCTGGTCATTCTCCTTAGTGTATTTTTAATCTCCTTATTCCTCAGACTGTAGATCATGGGGTTTAATAAGGGTGTGAAGATCCCATAGAGCATGGAAACAATCCGGTCCTGCTTGGGTGAATAGCTGGAGGAAGTCCGTACATAGGTGCAAATGGTGGTCCCATAGAAAAGGCACACCACGGTCAAGTGAGAGCCACAAGTGGAGAAAGCTTTGTGCCTGCTCTCAGCTGAGTTTATGCACAGGATAGTCAAGAAGATATAGATGTATGAGACCAGTGTGATCAGAAAGGCACTGCTTCCAAGGACCCCAGCAACTGTGAGAGTCACCATTTCCCCGATATAGGTAGGAGAGCAGGAGAGGGCCAGCATAGGGGGAATATCACAGTAATATTGGTCAACTTTATTAGAATCGCAGAAAAAGAGTGTAAAAATGAAAGATGTGTGCAGCAGAGAATTAAAAAATCCTGCTATCCAGGTACCAATGACCAAGTGAGTGCACAGTTTCATATTCACAATATTCATGTACTGCAACGGGTAACATATTGCAACGTAACGGTCATACGCCATCACAGCCAGGAGAAAAATCTCTGTGCCCACAACGTCAATGAGGAAGAAGAGCTGGACCATGCAGCCCGTGAATGAGATTACCTTGTTCTCAAACAGCAAGGCCTCCAGCATCTTTGGTACAGTTATAGTGGGGCATAAGATATCTAGGAGAGATAGGTTGCAGAGAAAGAAGTACATGGGGTTGTGCAGGCGACTATCTGTGCTGATGGCAACAAGGATTGTAATGTTGCCTGCCAGGGTGGCCAAATAGATGAGCAAAAACAGCACAAAGAGAAGAAGACGTACCTCTGGAGCATCAGAAAGACCTACAAAAATAAATTCAGATACTGTTGACGCGTTGATCCTGTCCATCTTGCCTTTCATTGTGGAAATGATTTCAAAGATGTACCTGCAACAAAGGAGTAGTAACTTCGTCAGAATTGCATCTCTCTTCCACTAAGCCTGCTTTTTTTGTCCATTTAGTAGTTCAAAAACACTCATAGATTTCCCTCACCTCACACAAAAATCTAAATTTACTCAGATATATTTAATGCAATAGGAAAAAAATAGACATACAGTCATTAGTCAAGAAAGTTTATTTGATTTTGTGCAATTCATCTCCTCACATTTTGGAAAGGTGAAGAGTTGAAGACACTTTAAGCTCATCTCCAACCACCATCTCTCTCTCACTAAGGTGTTTACAGATATGTTCTTTCTGTTTGTGTTAAATATATGTCCTAGCCCCATGGTTTTCAGTAAGAATGTTAGGAATAGTCCGAGATAAGTTTAATCTTGTCTCAATTCAAATGGGTACAATGAAAGCAGAGGTGAATTTACCAAAGGATTCAACTTCAGCCTTTTGAATATAAGTTGAAGGGGAGACCTATTTACAAACTTCACCTGCTTAATGGAAAATTGTAAAAAAGAAATCAGACTCCTTAAAAATGCATAGAGAAAGGGCAACAAGAGGCAACAGAAACAATCTACAAAGGAAATTCCAGCTAGAAATAAGAAAAATCAAATTCAAAAGACTGCTGCACCAGTGGAAGAAGTGCCCAGAGGGGTGGTGGCCTCTTCATCCTTGGAGCTGTTACAAACTTAGATAAAGGCCTTGAGCAACCCAATATGTCTATAGCCCTACTGTAAACAAGGTGAGTGCAATACAAACCTCTAGATGTCATTTCAACTTAAATTATTTAATGATGCTACTGTTGTCAAAGGACAAAATATTGTCTCTAGCTGAAACTAGAGACTGTTTTTCTAGGTGAGATAATTCCAGCACAGAGGAATACCACTCCCAGTAATTACTGCGATCTATGGTATACACAGAATGGAATATGATCTAATATCTGGTAAAAGACTTCTATATCTAAATCTACCAATTTTGTCTTGTAGACTTTCATAACAGCATTATTACTTTTAGGATCTACTCAGAAACTTATATTTTTCTCCCTCTCCCAGTGCATAGTAATTTAGGCAGTCTTGGCATTGACATACCCTTTCAAATACCTTATTTCTATATTAAACAATAACTCAGTACTTGCAGGAATGACTTGCACACTGGTTCCCTAATGAAAGCTAGCAAGAATATTCTAGCTGAATCTTGTTTAGACAGTTCTTTACTGTCAACCATTACAGCAATTCACAAGCAGCCAAATCATTTGCACTCTTCAACCAGCACCCAAAGAACACAGGGAAAAAACATCACAACCTTATTTTCAAATCTGGATCACAACGATTATATGGTGTAAATAGCATAGTGCTTGTTCATTGTAAGAGATAAAAATAAACAACATAAAAAGATAACCATGATACCAAATCTAAAACAACCTGATCTCTTGCCTCATTCTTATAGAATCATATTTCCAGCTTGAAAAGGACTAAGGTCAAACCTTAAAATATCATTAGAAATGTTTCAGTCAGCACTAACACATGGTGCTTTAAACCATAGCATCATGTATTCTTAAAATGGGAAAGTTATTGAGGTGAAATACCGTGGAAAATTATCACAGAAACACTCACTGCTTCAAAGAAGTTCATTGCAGGTAATACACACTGATCTGTATCTCCAGAAAATGTAACTGTCTTTTTTTTCCATATCTGAAAAGAGTATCTTCATATGATGGAAAAAAACTATTTCAATATTGACTTAGGAAGCACCAATCTGTCAAGCAAGCGGTCAATCCAATTTTGGCACTGCAGGTATATTCATGAAGACATCCATAAGCATTGTCAAAACTGCTTGCTTGATTGTGAGAGAAAATGTCTTCATATTTTAATGAGGTTCCATAAATATGTGCTGAGGATCGCATCTGGGGAGGATCGTCTCTGAGGCTTGTTTGGATGCTCTCTTTATTGGGCATGGTAGGCTTCTCTAGGATATTCTCAAGAGACCAAGGCAAGCTAGAAATGTAGTAAAAGTAGGTCATCATCTTGAATATTTTGATTACTCAGACTTTCATATTCTAAGACTTTCTATAGGTGGTTTGGAACCTATATCTACTTTCAGGAAAAGAAAATAGATGTTGTCTTTCTCATTAGGTCCTACAACTCCGACTCATGGGCTCTTCCACGTTACTGAAGCTTTATATCTCAAGAGACTCCATCATTTTAGATGACTTGTTTACAGTAAACTGAAGAAGGCTCAAGAAGACTTGATGCTTCTTTAAACCATTTTTCTATTCATGTAGAAGTCTGAAATCAATCACTTACACAGATTAGACCAAAATAAATGTGACTTCAGCTCCTCTTCAAAAGAACATACCTTAAGAAAGGGGAGAGGTAACACATTCATTCAGAATCTCTTTGCAGAGTAAAGGACATACCTTAAATAACTGTGGTGGAAGTGTCATAATGGCTTTTCCAGCACGTTTAGTGTAGTGTCCTCTAAATTCCTTCTGTACTGATTTTATTACTTGACAAAATCCAATTCTTTCACAGGAACAAACTTTTAATTTGGTATAGACCCTCCCGAAATGACAAAAGACAAGACACTTGTGAAATGCATGGACTGCTTGGAGTGGATATGCATCCAGGAATAAGAATGAACATAAATTTCCATCACTACTTCGGAGAACATTCAAAAACTCTTATTCCCGAAAGCATCCATGCATTTATTTCATTTAATACCATTTTTCCTCTGACTCCCTCTGTTGCTGTTCCTACGCTACTACTCAAAAACTTTGCAGGGTTTACATGGATAATACCATTTATCAGTCACTTTAGGGTTATCAAACACAGGTCTAACTTGCCATGTTTGCATAGACCTTCAGCTGGAATAAACTCGAGAAGTCCAATTCTCTTTCTATGTACTTCAGTACGACCTAGGACCATCAGAAATCAGGTATCCTATGATATTTTGAAATAGCGAATGGAAATAATCATTCTGTAATAAAACCTACAAATGCCAGAAAGAGAAATAATGAGCAGCTAGATCTCACATATGCCCTGGGGTAGAACAAGTGCTGTGCCCTTCCATCTTCCCAAACTGGCTTAATGTGATATCTGCTAGATGAAAAGCTTCCGAGTTACCCAAAGATAACTGTTTTATTTGACAGCCACAGGAGGGCAGTACTTCATATAAAATCTCTATACGATACACAGTATCTATGTATAGATAGTCCAGTAATGGACTGGACTATCGAGTTGTCCTAATACTTGCCAACAAAATGAACCTCCTGCCTGTGATTTGGCATCAAATATATATTTCCTTGCTGGTACTTCTTATCTGAACCCTTACATCTAAATTCCAATGGCTGATAAACCCATCTTGTTACAATGCAATGTTTGACATTCTGCTACAAGGTACATTGTTGGCTATCAGCATGAGGCATATGGTATAGCTAATGATCTCCTCAAAATGTACACTTAGGAAAGGTAGCAGTTTAGTTATACGTGAAAATATAAACAAGTTCAAGGAGAAGTTCACATGATGTATCTTAGAAATCTCTTTTAGATTGGGATACAGTGTCCCATCAAGATGAGAAATTCCCATGACTAGAGAGAGAGCTTTGGGCTGTTCACATTCAATGCCACATCTAATATTCAGTTTATCATTACAGATATATTCTTATGGGAACTGTTTGGCTGGAGAAGGGCATTGTTCACCCCTCTCCAAACCGCACCAGGACTGTGTTCCTAGTGTAATATGATCAAAACAGACTGATTGAGAGACTGAGTGAATTGGACCCGTTTTCTCTGGAGAAGAGAAGGCTGAGAGGGGATATCATTAACATGTATAAGTACATGAAGGGGGATTGTAAGGAAGAGGGCCAAGCTTTTTTCGGAGGTGGCCAGTGCCAGGACAAGGGGTAATGGGTGCAGCTGAAGCACAGGAGGTTCCACCTGCAGGTGAGGGGGAACTT
>JAUBOD010000471.1:95875-108109 GCA_032353885.1 Nothura maculosa | reverse complement strand
TGGAGCGGGAAGGTTGGACCAGATGATCTCTAGAGGTCCCTTCCAACCTTGAATATTCTGTGATTCTGTGATTCTGTGGTACCTGAGTGTTGTGGCAAAAAATATCGGAAATCTTCTTTTCTGGTAGTTGGCTATGCATCTAGTCATAGGCTTGAGCAAAAGGCTATCCTTTTATTTTGGGTTATAGATGAGGGTCATTTTGGTTATAGATGAGCATATTGATTTATATTACTCAAATTTAAAAATCTTCAGCAAATTTGAGTCCATTTTACCTCATCAATCTAAATCTTAAGATAAAAGGCATGGTAAGATAAAAAGGCATGTTGCTATGTAATTGCTTTTTTTTTTCAGTAAGAATTGAGTTATTTGGCAAATGTCCTTATAGACCCTTATTTCCTAGATGTCTATACATACATAAAGATGCTCCATCGTTGACCTGATGAAAGGTTTTTAGGATCATCTTATTTTTTCAGAATGCTGGGTCTTAAAAAGAGTGGAACAAATCCAAATATTCACAACATTTTGGAAAGATGCCACTTCTCTTATAAAAGCAGAAATAACAGAGATAAAGTCTATATATATTTAAAACTAGACGTAAATTTAGCAAAACATCATTTCAATACAATGTGGAACTAGAGTGTTACAGTCTAGAAACACAAAAATAGTCTCATTTTTACATGTACTTTTTTGAGGCTTCTATATCCAATTTATTAATATAATTGATACAGCAGTAGAAGAATTTTTAAATCTATTTTTCTAAGGAAACAAAGTTTCTGGTTACGTATCCGGTGGTTTAATAAAGAAATGATAAGGGAAAGTTGAGATAAACTTAACTCTTTTTCTAGTTCTGGAGTTTAAGTGCAGTTGACAACTACTACGGAATATCATTGTATATCTATGCATATAAATGTATTTTAAACCCTTTTTTTCCCATAAATGCTTATCTGTCTTCATTTTACACATCCTACTCACCTTCAGAAATCAACTGATTAATTCATAAGTCCTTTTGTGGGCTAGTAATTTTTTTAGGGATATGAATTGAGGTTTTTTTGGTGCAAGAATGAGCAATTAGTCCAGGAAAGTTTTGTGTCAGATATTTATCTAGTAGAACGCTGTCAAGTTGACTGGAAACAGTTGGAATCAAAACAGTGGATTTTAAAAGGTTTTTTTGAATTAAAAAAACTTATCATCACATTTATAAATACGGCAGTACAGGAATGTTTGGTATATACTTATATAATTTTTGAATAGCTCCACATACATATGCCTGCTTATGGAATTCATCTCACCTAGATATATACACCTTTAAACAAGCTTTCATCTCTGTCTTCCATTTTAGTTTCATCTCAATAAAGAAAAAAAAAAGCAACAGGCCCTTTTACAAAATAGCTCATTTGAGTATCTGAGACATCTGCCACATGATGAGATATGTCATATGCTCCTTTTTTCTTCTTCTTTTTCCCCTATTCAGGATGTGTAGAATGATCCTGGAGTTCAGGAGGCTCCAGCTAGTGCTTGTCCCTCTACACCTGAGCAAGGGAAGATCCAGGGACTGTAGCCGAGTTCAGCCAAGTTCATGGTGATGAAACAGGTATGAGGTCAAACCAAGGAGTCAGACTGTGGGTCAGAGTCAGAATCAGGCCTAGTGAGGGTAACCAGAGACAGGCACAGTGCAATGTCTGCTGGGCAGGCCCGAAGTGGCAAAACAGGCCAAGGATCAAGCTAAGAAGCCAGTCCATGGATCAGGATATTGAGTAACAGGATTTGTAGGCATAGCTGACCTAGAGATCCTCCTCCACTGTAGTTCAGACAGTAACTGAAGGCACAGGGTTGAGCTTAAATGGGGCCTCATGGACCCATGGGCAGGAGCTGCATGTGGATGGCTCCACTGAGGCACCTTAATCCTCAGGCGAGGATTAAGGCCTATTTAATGCCCTCAGAACCTGAAAATACTAGTGATTTAGTACCGTACCTTACCATAGTTTCTTGGGCTACAGTCATCTTACAAACATTCACCTTGCTTTTTCATTTCTCAGTCCTTTTCACTTTTCTACTCCCCATTTTTTTCATGGCATTTTTCATGGCTTCATTTCAGAGGGAGTAAGTCAAAGGACTGAGCATAGGAGTGGTAATAGCATAAAACCCAAAGATTATCTTGTCTGCAGTGAAGGCAGTGGAAGGACACATATAGGTGAAAATGCATGGTCCAAAGAACAGAACTGCAACTAACGACTAAATCCTTGATTCTGTAGCACCAGAAACCTCCCTTTGACAGATTTTTCTGGAAATGGCATATAACTGAAAAATAACCAAAGAGGACCTGTAGCAGTTATTTAGAATTCATAAAATGTATCTCTCAAAATCCACTCAATAATACCTGTTTTCAAAGGCAGGATTTCATAGTCACACCTAAAACAAATAAAGAGACAAATTCACAAAACTTACTAATTTATTTGCTAGTTTCCAATACTTTACTTGCCATTCTCCTCTGACTACTTTAGGCAGTTTCATCAAAACCTCTTTGTTCCAAGCAAGAGATCGGTCCACATCTCTGCCAGTGCTGAAAACTGCAGAGGATTAAGCAGACAGCGTGAATATCCATATTTCTATCTCATTCTGCAATTCAACTTTTAAGAACATCTGCATTCCCCATCTTTCTGTTAAGATGGGGAAGTTGTGGCAGAAATGCTTTAAGTACATTGCACCACAGAAGCACAAGCTTACCAGAAATAATGAGATCTCAGAGGCATATGAAGTTTTCTTTGGCAGAAGGACCGGGACGAGCAGCTAAAATGGAGCTAAAATCCTGGACGAGGAGCTAAAATGTTCATTCTGGACAGCTATTACAGTAAACTTTACAGAATAACTGTGGAAAGTGATCATTTAGACCATGTTGCATTGTGCCTGTGTTTTCTTGCTATCTTCCTTCTTTCCAAGGCTGTTTAGAAAAGTAGAATTTATCTAGTGCTAGCTAAATATTTCTTTTAGAAAGGTAACCTATTTTAAATGTGTCATGGCTGACCATTTGAAAATTTTTTGTTCACATTATCTTTGCAATTAAATATTTTTTGAGTAAAGACGACTCTTGTCAGACTTCTTCCCTTCTGAATCACTATTTCACATATTAGCTTGTTCTTACCATTACAAGTTTGCAGCATAAATGAATTTCATGACCGTGCTATAGGACTATTAGCACCTAGACCTGTGCACGAGTAGCAAGAAGTAAAAGAGGAAATTACTTCAAAACTTTGTAAAAATTTGTGGTTAAGCCTCATTACTTGTCAGATATTTTTACTCAGACAATGCAAAATATACAAGCAGCTGTTTAGCCCTAATACTAAGTTATTATAAGAATCTAGGCAAATGTGTAGAAGAACCTACTGTTGTTTTTGAGACCTTCCATAAGCTATGGTACCACCGTTGCCTGACACCATCTGGTACCCAGAAGTCAGAAAAATAAAGTAGTTCTTTCCCCAAACATCTTTAAAAATAACTTTTACATTATAAGCCTTATCTTGAACTGACCTTGTCTCCTATCCCCTTACCATTTTCCGTATGAAGAGGATCAGTGGGCCCCATCTATCCTTCTGACTATCCCACATAGAATGAGACAGACCAGCCTTTGAAGGTGCTTGATTCTCTCTGTTGGCAGTAGGGTCAACAGATGTAGACAACTGTCCTGAACTGAATGAAGAATCTCAGACTACTGTAATTCGATGGGTACGATCCCGTCTTTAGCTGTGTCTACAGAGCTAAAGATTAGCTCTGAGGTTAGACCTAAAGATTAGGACTGAGAGATACCATCCCTATGAGCCTTGAGAACAAGGATTCCATGCTGGTCCATATAACCCAACACGGTCAGGAGAAGACACTGAGGTGTCTTCAGTGTACCTGGTACCTGCAGGTGAAATAGAACCCACGCTGTCATCCACTGTATACAGCAGAAGACTATCAGGGAACCAGAGCATATCCTATATTGTCCAAGCATTTGGTCTGTAGATTTGCTGCTCTCCAGGGCAGTAAACACCTTCTCTTGTATCTCCCTCGAGCCATGTTAAGGTACAACATAAGTGCAAGCAAGTTTTTATAGGGAACAGAAGTGAAGAAATTAAACATAAAGTGCTTTAATTCTTTAGTTACTTCCAGAGTCCATTACATAGATCTCTCTCTTCCTCACTCAGATGATTTACTATTTTCCTTCTGGAAAGGTAGAAGTCAGGCTTCTATGTCTTTTAATGACTCCTCTATTCTTCTGGAGTATCTTAGCAGCTATAACTAATCTCTCTATGGCAACTTTGGTGGATTTTGAGCTGATTTATTCTTTCATCTTCACATTTCTCCTCTCCTCCGTCCCTTCTACCCCTCTACAGAATATTCCAGTGATTCCCTTATATATTCCTTCCTTTGCCTGGACCTCAGGTGAATGTGCCCTGTAGTTCTGGAGTTATCTTGTGTACAAAAACTATTCTTGAATAACTCTTTCTTTTTTCACTGACACATGAAAATAATGCTACCAAATTCTTTGTTTGGTAGCAACAATTTTTCCAGTGGCGAGCAATTTATCTTTCACTTGGGTCTTTTACTCTGCATTAGTCTAAATATGAAAATGCAAGGTCTGAGACAAAGATGAAGGGCAAAGGGGATGGTTAGGAAGAAGGGTGATAGGCGAATGGAAATGGGATGGAAAGGAGAGAAGCTTTTTCTCATACTATCTGCATCAGTAAATGACCCAACCAGTGTGTTAATATCAGCAGCTTTATTGTTAATGCATGGATTCAGCCTATGATAATGTAGTACTCATAAGAGAGCATTTACTTCAAAGTAAAGAAGCCCTCAGTGCAATTGTTTCCAGCATCAGGTGACCAAAAGCCTTGCAGATACCTTGGGCCATCACTTCCTATTACAGAGTAGATGGAGTTTGTCTGTCTGAAAGTTTACACCTTTGAGAGCACTAATGGGATGCTTTTCCTGGAAAATATTTGAATATTTTTGACAGCATTTATTTATTTGTTGATATTTCAATAGTGCTTAGAAGCCCCCATCCCGGAGCTGTGCTATTCAAAAAGAAACAGGAAGGAATCCCTGCTAGTTACAGCGTTTGCAGTTTCATTCCAATCAAAACATGAACTTTCAGTGTCTTCCTAATTACAGCACCAGCTAAAAACAAAACGGACTTTTCAGTAACTTTTCCCAAATGGAATTATAGTGAGAGACACTTAATTTTCTCAGCTCCGGAGAAAATGTTACCACAATTCTACACCTCATCCTTTTTACTCCTGACTTTTCTATTCCACAGTTTTCTCATGGCACTTTTCACCTCCTCATTTCTCAGGGTGTAGATGAGTGGGTTCAGCACGGGGGTGATGACAGTGTAAAACACGGCGACCCTCTTGTCCTCTGGGAGGGTGCTGGATGGGCGTATGTAGGTGAATGTGCATGGCCCAAAGAAGAGAATCACCACAGTAATGTGGGACCCGCAGGTGGAGAGGGCTTTTTGCCGCCCTTCAGCCGTAGACTTTCTCAAGGACAACAAGATGCTCGTGTAGGACAAGACCACGATGAGGAAAGAGACTAAAGTAATCATTCCACTATTGGCAACAACAATAATGCCCACAAAATAGGTGTCGGTACAAGCCAGCTGCAGCAGGGGATGGACATCACAGAAGTAATGGTCAATTTTGTTGGGGCCACAGAAAGGGAGCCTCGTGGTTAGAAGTGTCTGCACTAGGGAGTGCACAAACCCCCCCACCCATGATCCAAGCACCATCCAGCCACACGCATGCCTGGTCATGAGCGTGGTGTAGTGGAGGGGTCTGCATATGGCAACGTAGCGATCGTAGGCCATCACTGTGAGGATGAAGATCTCAGTGCAGCCTAAGAAATGTACTCCGAATAGCTGTACTATGCAGCCCACAAAGGAAATGGTTTTCTTCTCCACAAGGAAATCTGCAATCATTTTGGGAACTGTGGAAGAAGAGTAGCAAATATCTACAACGGACAGGTAGAAGAGGAAGAAATACATAGGGGAGTTCAGATGGCGACTGCTATTAACAGTGATAATGATAAGCAGATTTCCTGCCAAAATAATCATATAGAAGAAAAGAAACACCGCAAAACATATTTTCTCCTCTCCTTTGTTCCTTGAAAGGCCCAGAAGAATGAATTCCTTCACACAGCTTACATTCTCCATGTCGATCAGGTGGCAATATGCGATACAGAGCTTATAGACCTGGGAAAATAAAGACAGACACATGATCCATCAGGTTTGTTTTTTTCATTATTAAAAAAAAGGGAGTGCAGATTAGTATTAAGATAATGAATTGTTCATTTTTTTTCCACAGACATTTAATTCTAAACAGTACAAAACCTCTGCCAGGCCTTTGGCAGAAGGCCAAGGCATTATATTCCTTAACTCTGGTCTTCCAGGATTTTGAAGAATTGACTAGGTTGATAGTCTTGATTGAAGGCTGATAGCTTTCCATGGACTAAGAACCAGGCCAGAGTCTTCCCGTTGGGCACTAGAAAGCAGATGATAATAGAGCATCTTTGTCCTCTGTCAACAAAGTCTCTGACAGCAATCTTTCTAAAATATGTGTCCTTAAGAACACCTGGAACTATTTCTCAGATCAATAATTTATTGTATAATATCTTTGTACTTACCTTTATCTTATCTGTACAAATCTTTGTGCTTATAGATATACTTACAAGATCTTTGAATTCTTGCTTAGAAGGAAAGCTAATTGGTCAAAGAAGCTTGGGAAACATCAGATTAAACTCTTCACAGAAAGTATAAGGTCAACTAAAACCAGTCAGTCTCTTCATAAAAATATCCATTCTATGCAGTTCCTATTACTATTGAAACCTTTCCAATCAACTGGTGTTAAAATGCAACTTTTTAAGTCCTGCAGAATTACATTACAACCAGTTCTTCTCATTTGTAATGGTGATCTGTGAGGAAATCTATGGATTTAATTCAAGTTACTTACTGAGCATTTCAGCTTGCAGCAAATTCAGGAAGTCTCACGCAAGCAAAAAATGATCAAGTAACCACAGGAAACACTGAAACTGAGAAGAACCCAAGATTACTTTCAAACTCACAAAGCAAAGCCTAGAGAGGAAATGGGGAAAGTTAGGAACTTTTCCTAGGCTTATAGCTATACTTATGCTAAATAAAAGGTTTTCAAGCAGAAGGGTAAAATTTACATGAATGGTTCCTTTTCAGATATGTTTTACAAGGAAAAGACATCATTAAGAACAGGAGATCAATTTCTCCCTAGTCTTCTGAAGTTGTGATCCTTTCTACCCCCCTTCCTTTGACGGAGAAATGGCATAGATTTTTCAAAAAAAAGTGATAAGGATGAAATAGGCACATCTGTATGGCTGTGCAGTACTAGGAGTAAATAAATATCTGGTCTCCACCTAAGTCAGAGCATGATTTGTAGCATACCACACCAATCCCATACTTATGCAATCAGAAAGGAGTGACCAAGAGATAAGTGAACAGAGAAACTCTGAATAACAGCAGACAGCAAATTCCTAAGCTACAAACAGTGTGTATCTATGAAAGGACCAATTGCAAACTCAAATAGCTCGACTATGTATCTCTGTTAATGAAGGGGTTTTTTTTCCCATTGCCCTGAAACTGCATTTAACAAGCTGTCTCATCTCGTCTCATCTCATCATCTCATCGACTTCAGTCGTAAATGAATCTGTATCTAAGCTAGTCATATTAGACTTGACCAGTCAGAACTGTCTACTTACAGATGTGATGAATCACGTACTGCAGGTTCCTGTTTTTTACTGCTGATTGTAAGAGGACTATTAGAATGACTAATCCAGTGGAGGATTCCCTCCCTTTATGTCTGATATCTTAAAATGCCTTTTCAGCAATAGAGCAGATGCATATGACATAATGCAATCAGCTGCAAGATAAAATAAAGCTAATGTGCACTTTTAACATCTTAAAAGGGGTGAGAAATTACACCATTACCTTATTGCATGCATTCTTCCCTTAAATCTTCTTCCCTTAAATTCCACAAAAGAATAATAACAAAGTAATATAACCTGGGCTGTAAAACTAGCTTTGTATATGATTAACTAGGACATTTGAAAAGTTTCTTTCTACTAAAGTTTTCCCTTTTCTACTAAAGTCTTTCTTCTAAAGTCTTCCCTTTTGTTCAAAAAGAAAGCAAAAGGCAGAGGAAAGAAAAGCAAGAAAAGAAAGCAAAGTAAAAAGACAGACAAGCTGCAAAACCTACCGTGTCTGTCTTTAGAGATGTAATATTTTTGTGTCAAGGCCGTGCAACTTTATCTCCTCAACCTCTGTCTTCCCTGGTATTAACGTGTTAAAGCACAGAGCCTTTAAAGAACACAGAATGGCTTCTGAAAAGTTTCCAAAATTGCTTAGGAGGTGTCTTTTAATGTAGAATCCAATCCCATCTAATTTATTATTTGCTTTCCTATGCCACAAGTGTATCTCAGTGTTTCAAGAGAACTGGTCTGGTAGACTGGATGGTATCACCTGGATGTGCTGAATAATGCTTTCATATCCCATCAGCAGGAGAAAGGGCTGAGAGGAAAAGCATTTAAGTATAAATCTTCAACCCTCTCCTAGGAAATCTCTCTTGGGAAATCTTCCACCTGTAAGGCTCTTGGGGCTGGAGGTGAGAGGCATGGAGGCTTCATGAAGGAAATGCATGAAAGAAAGGGCAAGGAGGAAAATGACTTCTGTCTTGCCTGGAAAGTTTAGGAAAATATATTTTAAAGAAATTGTTGTCAGTCAATGTTTTCACAACGATATCTCAAAGGAATTTCCTCCCAAGGAAAGGCGTAACTGAATATTAAACTGAATATGCATAGGACTATCCAGCTAACACTTCTCAAGGGTCCTTTATAAAGACTCATAGTATTACGAGTTTCCCATGTATAAAGGACTATTAGGCACACTGCTTTGTCTTCCTATATTGTGGATGCTGGAACAGTCCTTTTACAATCTATGTATTTTATTTTTTTTCAACCTCTGTGTATTCAAAAAAAAAAAAGAGGAAGGGACAGAAAAACAGAAAAAAAAGTAAAAAAAAAAACCTTCAAGTTTGAAGAATAGTCTCCATCCTTTGCGGATGGCAAAGAATTACTATCACAGTAGTCTTTTAAGGGCAGATTGGGGTCATTTATCCCAGGAGTGTTTACAATTGCTTTGTTACAGAGATACAAGATGTCCTGGGTGATCTCATGGTGACCCTCCAAGTCCTACCTCACAAGAAATTTCATCACTGGAAATTCAGTGAATAAAGCTTCTTTGCCAGAATATGCATGTTTTTTTTACAGAGGTCAGTGAATTGCAAAACAAGTCAAAAAATCCTTCATTTACAAATCTGGAATCGGATGGAGGAAGTCAGCTGTTTAATGCCTATGGAAGTCACAGAATGTAACTCTGACATAGACACTCTGGGTTCTTCTGTGGAAAAAATGCCTCTGTAGGCAGATTCATCTAGTCAACTTCAGAACTGATTTTAAGGTGCAATTAAGTCTGAAACAGATATCTAGCTTTTAAACAAAATAACCTAGGGCAGACAATGCTCAGTGTCATGATGGGTTCCATCTTTCTTAACCTATGCAGTTCCAGTTAAAGGCGAACCTATGAAATTAAAAAAATGGAGCAAATAGGATGATTTATATTAGAATATCATCAATCAATATCAATCAATATCAATATCAACCAAGGCCCAAGTCAAATTCATCATTGCTCTGAACTCCACTGTGTATTTGTAGCTTATGTCTCATGAGTGTCAGTCAGGAAATTGTCTCAATTACCTTCCTTTATTCTATTTTGATTATTTTTTGCTGGCCTGAGAGCAACAGAGTTAATGTCTCCCGTCTCTTCTGCACAAAAGGCCAGCAATCTACCCAGTGAAAACAGAAATGCTCAAATAAATGAGACTAAATACTGATAAAGAACTGTGTCAGTGAAAACAGTCCCCTAACTTAAATATCCTGTTACTATAGCCTGGAGTTTTGGTCAGTAAATGAAGATTTACTGTCAGTAAATGAAATAAAAGAACAGCAGGCACTACAGAAAATTGGAGTATTGAGTAAGAAGGTAAAAAACATCTTATAATCTTTGGGAAAGGAAGAGGAACAACAGATGACAGAGGCCGGGGATCAGTCCAATAGTATCTGGCCTGCTAAGCTGGTATGACTCAGGCCTGCCAGTTTCTGTACCCATGGGCACACATGGCAGCAATTTTGCTAACATCATATTCATGTTCTTTTGCTTCCCTGGCCAAATGGACTAACAGGGGGTCACAAGTCCAAATGCTGGATTTTCTGCTACCTCCTATTGCAAAATACTTCTCTGTAAGGATGTGCTTACTAAGAAGAAAGGAGAAAGATGTTCTTCATTTTCATCCCACTTAATTTGGCACCTGATAAATGAAATACTACTATCACAGAACCTCAGAGAACTGTGACTGGGACAAGAAAAGACCGTGCATAGTGAGAAGAACGAGGTTTTGCAACTGGTTAGGGAACATTGGCTCATATCTGGGATTTTCTTTTCATAGAGCCACGATGAATAAGCATTGTGAGTTCAATAATGCACAGGATAAGGACAAGGCAAAGTGTAGAACTTTGATGGAGCTTGAAATGGATGCAGCATAGCCAGTGGTCATCTCCATGAGCTTCTGAAATAGGAAGCACCTGAGATGTGGTGAGGGATTGGGCTGAAAGATAGTATACAGTGGCAGGTAATACTATGGATGTTGTGTTGAAAGACCTTGTGACATCAGAAGTGGGACACTGTGTATTGAAGGGCAATACAAGGGGAAGTTGCAAAATTGTGGCTGTTGAGGTATCATAAGCCTGACTACAGAAAATGGTCCCCATTGCAGGACACTGTCTGAAGTAGTAGAGGGCGATGTATAGTGACAACTTGTGTTAGGAGAGGTTTTGAGGTCATGATGCCCTGCAGTGATGAGTGTGCTAAGGGAGGTTCTGCAGTGACAACAGACCCTCAGGGAAGGAGAAGTTGGTTTGAGGGAGGTTGTGAAATCAGCAGCAAGCATAATGGAAGAGGACTGCTAAATCCCCAGTCCTTGAGCAGCAGTAGAACATCTTCTGCAAGACCTCTGAAACTAGAGCAGCTCATGGATGAACCTGGGAAGCAAAGAATCCGCTTAAGAGTCAAGGTGTATCTTTGGACTCGTTTCCTTTATATCCTCAGACTAGTTTGAAGGAGAAGTAGTGAAAGAGCATTTCACAAGCTATGACCGTGAAAGGTTCTGTGCTGGAAGGGAAGGGGGAAGTGGCTGAAATCGAAGTGGCCTCACGCAACAGCTAGATATTTCCCCCAGAGAGCGACTGGCTGGCTCTTTCTCAAGACGTCACACTGAAGTGGCCGTGGCTTTTTCAACAGTGTCTAAATAGCTCAGCACCAGGATTTTATTTTGCAGTACAAGGATCCTATCTGGACTACCAGTCACAGAATTCAGGTGGCGATTTTTACCAGCAGATCTACAGCTGTCAGTTGCTGCAAATAGTCACTGAGATACCACAGAACCCACAAGAAGGTGAGAAATGTCTGCATGGATGCAATGATATCTCTGTCTGTTGCTTTCTGCCATGATTATGGAGATATGGTGAGGGGATGGGAGGAGAAAAAAGAGTTGGGGGAAAGTAGATCAAACTTCTACAGGTTAGAAATTGGCCCTAGGTACGCAGTGGGTTTGGTCATCTTCAAGATAAGGAGCTCTTCATTCTAGGGAACTTTTTTCCACAAAGAAATGCATTGCCAAAAATACATCTGTAATATAAGGTGGTATTCTTCATAGATTAAGTATAGTTTGGGTCTTAGATGATTAATTATGATTACCTAAGAAAACTTAAGTCCAAATCTACACAATAAATGTCTGGTTGTGTCACATTTATTCAGACTAATAGCTGGCACAAGAACTATACTGTACTGAGCATGTAACCTGCAGGAAGGATGTGTAATCTCAAGGGGAAGAAAGACCAGCTAGATTCAGTCTGCTGCTATTTGATGCACACTTTCATTAATTAGTTTCATTAAGGAAGAAGATTCAGATTTTGAATATGCTTTGGGGGAGGTACAAGATTAGTCTTACCAAAGTCTTATAATAGATATGTGAGAACTGTGAGTGATGATTAAGGGAATGGAACATCTCTCGTATGAGGAGAGACTGAGTGAATTGGGCCTGTTTTCTCTGGAGAAGAGAA
>JAUBOD010000471.1:48952-88980 GCA_032353885.1 Nothura maculosa | reverse complement strand
GAAGGAAGGAAGGAAGGAAGGAAGGAAGGAAGGAGGGAAGGAAGGAAGGAAGGAAGGAAGGAAGGAAGGAAGGAAGGGAGGAAGGAATCTGGCTGATTCTGAAATTACAAGAAATAAAAAGCAAAATGGAGGGCAATTTCTCTGAAATTTTCCCGCAGTCTCTACTGACTGCTCATTTATACATCTTCTTTATAATGGTATTTGGCTAGACAAATACAAATACAAACAGACCAAGAGCCTTACACAGATGCACACAAATTCCCACCGCATCCCTGAAAATGGAATCCCTGGCAGGTGATTTTCTCCCCACCTACTGAAAAAGCAACCGCAGAAGCAGAGCAGAATCAAACTGCCTCACAGCATAAAAGAGCCTTGCTCTCATTTGCTGCTCTCTTCATCCCATTCTCCTCAGAACAGTGAAAGCACTCATTCCTTTATATGGAATGGCTTTATAGCACCACAGGAGACAGAAGCTGAATCTGCACAATGAAAGATCCTCATTGTTCTTCCTCACTGAACTTTCTTCCCCATAAGATCCAATGGGATAAATTAAAAAAACAAGAGAAAAATAAGAAGGCTGATGCCAAGTCCCAGCTTCTCTAAGTGGCCATCTCAGATGCCCCAGAGTAGGAAGAGAAGCATTTCTGGGATAGGTTCAGCAGTTAAGACTTAAGACTAGCTTCAACTTAAGACTGGCTCATTGGGCTAATTACAACTGTGCAAAAGCCAGAGCCATCCTATGCTGTCCTCAAGTTCATGGAGAGCTTCTGCCTCATGAGCTCTGCCTGTGGGATGGTGGGAAATGGCACAGTCTGTAGTACCTTGGCTTTCACATTGGGAGAAACCATTTCTTCCAGAACCTGGCCATTGCTGACTTTGGGTATTTGCATTGCCATCAAAATAGTTCATTATCTGGAACACGCTGGGCTACATTTCGACAAGAAAGACATTGAGGCACTGGAGCATGTGTCCAAAGAAGGGCAATGAAGATGGTGAAGGGACAGGAATACAGACCTTTTGAGTAACTGAGGGAACTGAGATTATTTAGTCTGGAGAAGAGCAGCTTCAGCTGTGACCTTCCCGTTCTCTAAAACTACCCAAAAGAAGGTTGTAATGAGGTGAGGGTCGATCACTTCTCCATAATAACTACAGAAAAAAGGACAAGAGGAAATAGCCACAAGTTGCACCAGGGGAAGTTCAGGTTAAATATTAGGAAAATTTTATACACGGAAATAGTAGTCAAGGATTGGAACTATCTGGCCAGGGTAGTGGTGGAGTCACAGCCTCCGGCAGTGCTCAAGAAACGTGTAGATGAGGTACTTAGCAATATGGTTTAGCAGGCATGGATTTGAATGTGTTTACAGTTGCTCTTGATAATCCTGAAGGTCTTTTCCAATCGTAATGATCTTGTGATTCTATGATTCTTACACTGATTGCCCCTCTAGCAACTGCCACATACTCCTCCTCACCACTGGAGTACCAGACTTCCTCTTTTGAACACCCCTCATACTGGTATTCAACCTCATCCTCTTCCTCACAGCCAAGTGTGGTTCCCAGCACCTCCAAACAAGGAAGCTCTCCATCATGACTATGCTCACCATCCTCTTCTTCCTCATTTTTGATGTTCCTCTGAGCATCCTGATCCTCTTCTGAAGCTACAAATTTGTCAGCAGATGTTGACTTGATCTCAGCAAGATTTTTGGCTTTGTCTCACAGACACATCCAGGAAATGTGGGTTACATAAGCTAACAGCAAGGTGTATTGCAAACTGGCTGAGTGACTGAGCTCAGAAATTTCGGATATTGGCACTGAGTCGACCTGGAGTCCTGTAGCTAGCAGTGTCCCCAAGGGTCAGTATTAGGTTCAGTATTTTTCAACTTATTCATCCATGCCCTGCATAAAGTGGCAACCTCAACAAGTTTGCTCAAGATACATGAGAGAGCTGTGCTGCCATTCACAGAGCCCTGGACAGGCTGCAGAGATGGAGGGAGAGAAACCTCATCAAGGTCAACAAGGGCAAGCACAGGGCCCTGCACCTAGGCAGGAATAACCCCAAGGCACCAGGGCTGGCTGGGAGCTGACCTGCTGGAGAACAGCTCTGCAGAGAAGGACCTGGGAGTCCTGGTGGACGTTAGCCATGAGCCAGCACTATGCCCTTGTGACCAAGAAGGCCAACGGTATCCTGGGTTGCATTAGGAAGATTTCAGAGGCCACTGACTCTTTTCTTCTTAAAAGAACACATGTGATCTGAGATGGGGTAAAATGCCAGAAGGCTGGAAGGACTGAAAATAAATGTCAATGAATATAAATGCTAAGATTTGGGACAAGCTCCTGTCACTGGTGGCCAGTGACAGGACAAGGAGTAATGGGTATACTTGAAACATACAGAAAGTTTCATCTCCATGTAAGGAGGACCTTCATTACTGAGAGGGTGACAGAGCTCTGGAACAGGCTGCATGTTCTGACAGGTTTGCAACTCAAACTTGCCTTTTCCAGGGACATGATGGGTGGAATTTGCCCCCTCAATATCCCTCAGGGCTGTTCACAAAGAAGTCACTGCACCAACTCAAATGGAGGGAGCACTAAGCTCATGAAGTGTGGTTGCGTCTGAACACAGAGTAAGTTTTAGGACATTCAGCGATGCTCATGACTTCTAATCTTCTCTATAGAGGAAATGACTCATGGAAGGAAACTTCTGAAGATAAACAGAATAGAAAAAAAAAACAGTTTTTAACTGACAGAGATTCCTATTTTGTATAGATTGTTCCTGCTCTGGCAATGAGATGATTATTATCCTCTAGTAATGGAGTGTTTTCTGCTCTACATGGACATCATGCATATTTGGCAATATATTTTCTCACTCTGAAAATCGCTTTAGCATGTTGCTTTAGGATATGTCTGCACAAAAGCTGTGATATGCATTAGAGGAGCAATACACGTATCAGCCATTTGGTGAGAAACTCCTGATTTGAGAAGAAGCAATAATTTCATCAAACCATGTTGGGGCCTTATAGCCATTTTAAAAGAGCATGAAGCGCTGCGGTAGTATGAGGTGCTGCAGTAAGCGGAGTAGATGGGGTTACTTCTGGTCATTGTTCTATGAGAAACGCTGAGAAGCAACCGACAGGCTGCTGTTAGAACAGGATGGAACAGGATTTTCTGCTAAAGAAACGAAATTCTGGGAACCAATAAGAGAGAAGGACTGGCGCGTGGACAGCACGTGTCAACCAATCATACTCTGTATTTTAGTGCATGGACAGCATGCCTATGCCTTCTGATGATATATAAGGATACTTCTTTGCTGGCATAAGAACCAGCATCATATGGGTGTGGATGGTTCTCCCGTCTCGCATAATATGGGCCGCGGCAAACTCATCATATGTGTGGTACAGCCCTATTTAAAATATTGTTAAAAAGAACCCTAAGTACAAGACAAATCATAGAGAAAAGAAATAAAGAGAAAAGAAAAAGAAAATGAGGACTGGACCAGGCAATTTTTTTATGTCAGGCACATGAAAAAATTTGGCTGAAAGATTCAATGTGGGCTGAAAAAGGACAAAAAGAAATATCATCTAGTCCACCCTCCTGCTCAAGCAGGGTCACCTAGAGCACATTGAACAGGATCGCATCCAGGCAGGTTTTGAATATCTGAATCTAAATTTTGAATATGAAAGGAGACTCTAAAACTTGTTTTCCTTTCACTTCCAAGTATATTTGTTTTCTTCTTTCTATTCTCCTTACACACTACCATGCAGGTCCCCTTAGTCCTACATTTTTTGAGAAAGCCTTCAGTTTCCAGTCCTGTCTTCTTCCACTCTGTCTTCCCATAAGCTTCCATGAAGGTCACCCTTAGCTTCCTGGCAGCTGAGAATTCATGCAGGGCTGAAATGGCATTTCTTTACTCGTCCAGCTCTCCATTTTCTGCATTCTTTACAGAATCTTTCCACGTTTCCCTTCTTTCCTTTTTCCCCAACCCTCTTCCACTGGATCAGATGGTGCCCTCCCTTGTCCCTTCATCATGTCTCCTTCTGCAACATTCCCCGTGCCAAGTTTTCCGTGCAGGTTGGTCATGAGCTGTGAGGACGGCCGTGCAATATTATGATTGCACGGATGCACACCTGAGAGGGATTTATGTACCCTTGTCTACCGGCAGACAACTTCCCTTGTGCACTCAAGTGGTGATGCTGGGAAGCAACAGGAAAACATGTTACTCTGCCAGTCTGATTCCAAGGCTTCATTTGCATTCCATTCTTTTCACTTTGGGTATAAATAGTTTGGGAAGCATCAGTCCTAATGGGCAGTGTGACCTTTCCTCCATATTCAAAGACTTCTCATTAACTTTTGGTGACTATACACAAGTTAGATGTGAGCAACACGTTCAGCAGAATGAAAACAAAACAATATTGTTTTTTCCACACACTAAGGAAAATCACTATCTGGAGGCCAAGTGAGGCAGGAGAGAATTGGGAAGGTTTTACAGCATCGTGTATGGCATAGCTAATGGTGCTGTAGAAGAAGAGGGCGATGTGGCCATTTTTTACTGACAAGATCTCTGGACCTAGGACATGTGAGAGGAAGCTGTCAGTGATGTGATGAGATTGTGAGGAGGGTGTCCCGCTCGTGAAAAGTGATCTGTGACCCACGGTTTTCACATTGGGAGCCAGAGAGGAGGCAGAAGCAGAGTCTTGTGGCCCAAGCTGCTGTGACCTGCTTGATTCTCCTGGCCGTGCTGGCGCTGGGGGTCCTCTTACAACCCACACACTGGTGCTCACAGGGAGAGCGGCCATTTCAAAGGAGTAACAGGAGGTAGGAGGCTGGGGACAGGTCTGGAATGGTGGGTGGTGTTGGTCACTAGGCTCTTTCTTGGGGCACGAGGCTTGGGTGGGAGGAAGGGAATCTTTGCTCAGTGGAGTTTTCTCCTTACAACCAACCCCCACCCCAGGACAAGTTGGTAGCTCCCACATTCTCCCTTTCTCCAGGATCCCTCCTCATTGCTATCCCCTGCTTCCAGTGATTTCACTCCATCCCCACTGCTCTTTTTCTCTCTCTTTCTCCCAATATCCCTAGCCCCTAGACCTCCAGCCTGTCTCCACCTCTCCCTGCAACCCCAGGACAGGCTACTTTAGGCTTTTCCCAGTCACTCATAGCAGGAGTAGCTCTTCCTGCCCCAGCCCATGACCTGGTGTGAGGAAAGGTGGGAGGGAAGGCGAGTGCTAGGAGTGTTGATATCCCTGATCTCCTCTCTCCTTCCTAGTCTCTTCTAGGAGGTAGTGGCAGAGTGGAGAAGGACAAGACGACACCCATAGCAGGGGCTTCAACATGGGGGACACCAACCCAACAGATCTTTCTCTGACCTCTTTGGACACAGGATACATAAACTCTGTGGAAAATACTACAGTTTCATGCTTTGTGGGGCAACCTGGATTACTGGTCTTTGCAGGGGTCTGCATGGGGATTTGTCTGTGTGGGCTGGGGGGCAATGGGATAGTTGTGTGGTTCTTAGGCTTTAACATGAAGAGGAACCCCTCCACTGTCTACATCTTGAACCTGGCTGTTGCTGACTTCTCTGTGCTTCTTTTGTCTTTTCTGATCATGTTGGCAAATTTTTATGTCCACGGAATTTGTTTTCATAATCAGAATGCCATTTTTGCCTTCTACTTTGGGGTGGATGTGCCATACTACTTCTTTTACCTTACCAGTCTGGGTCTCCTGACAGCAATATGCACTGAACGCTGTATCTCTGTCCTCTTTCCAATCTGGTACCGCTGTTCCCGCCCAAGGCATTTGTCAAGCATTGTCTGTTGTGTCCTTTGGGTTTCTTCTGTACTCTTTACTTTCTTAATTCTTTCTAGCTGCAGCAATCCTCATGAATTAACCTGCGACAAAGCATATGAAGGCATAACTACTGCAGTTTTAATCATTTTCTCATCGCTCCTACTGTTTTCCAACCTGATCCTGTTCATCAAACTTCGATACGGCTCACGGAGGCGTCACCCTGGCAAACTCTTCATTGCGATCTTACTCAATATTCTCTTCTTTTTTGCCTTTGGGCTTCCTTACAGTGTAGAGACAATACTCCTTCTTTATCATTCGAGTGAATTATTACCTGAAAATCTGTCTTTCTTGCTGGTATCTCTGAACAGTAGCATCAACCCCGTCATTTACTTCCTGGTCGGGAGCTATCGTCAGCGTCGGTTTGAGATCTCTGTGAAAGTTGCCTTCCGCCGCGTGTTTGCAGAGAAAACAACATGTGAGGAGGGCAGCCAAGACCTCAGAGATACTGTTGCAGAGAGCAGCATGTAGATGCCTGCTGCCAAAGCAGGAGTAGAGCTGCTGAACTCCACAGGCAGGAGGAGATGGAGAGTCCTGGGACGTGCCTGGTGCCCCTCTTGGTGTCTGGGAGGTCTCCCAACTTGGGGGGCCGCATGAGGAGCCTGGCACCAGCACAAGCACACCAGCCTAGCAAAGTGCTGCTCTGCTGGACCTCGACCTCAAGCACTGCCTGTATTCCCATTTGCAGCATCCAACATGCCTCTGCTTCATGCCTAATAAACTTTGTTGTTCTTCCACCAGCAAACTAGTCTTTGTAGTCTTCTTGGGGCTCAGCAGGCAGAGTCTGAGTCTTTTGCATTCATATGGCACTCTCAGCAACCCGTGGCTGTGATTTCCACAGAGCTGTGTTTTGAACTTGCATCCAAGTTCATGTCTTTTTTATTTTTATTTTTTGACACCATCTCCTCATCAAATTTGAATTGGGGAAGAAATATTCCTTCTTTCCTTCCCACAGAAGTGAGTAGACCTCACTCAGAGGTCTTTTTCTTTCCCTGCCCTCTTTTCCTTTCTTCGTGCCTTTCCCACTTCTCCTATGGTGTTGCTGTAGTGGGGCGTGAAACTGCATCATGTGTAGTGTGTGTGCAGTCTGTTGGGATCCTCACCGTTCCCCTGGAAATACCTAGTTATTCATGAATGACTTTGGGCCCTAATATCCATCTCATGCTGAGGCCTGATGCCTACTCGGAACAGCAACCACTATGCGAAGACAAGTGCAGCACATATGTCCCATACTCAAGGACAAAACAGAATGAGGTCTACTATCCATGCAGTTTTACAAGTATCTTAATGTTACACCTTGCAAGACCAAAGCTTTGGAGTTAGCAGATCCTTGCCCGGTGACTGGAATGACTGGAACAACAAATAGGGATGGCATAGAGCAAACTTTCCAATCTGGAAGGTAAAAATACTTCACCCTAACAGCTTTTAAAGCAGACTCATCAGCAGCTGGATGGTTGAGGTTCTCGTGCTTCCCAGGGCTATTGAAGGAACATCCGCATCATGTCAAATATTTACACAGCAGAAAAGGATCTGGAGGTTTTGGTCACCAGCCAGCAGAACATGAGCCAACAGTGCACCCAGGTGGTCAAGAAGACCAATGGCATCCTTGTATCAGAAACAGCATAGTCAGCAGGATTAGGGAAGAGATCATCCCAATCTACTCGGCGCTGGTGAGGCCGCACCTCAAATACTGTATTCAGTTTTGGGCCCCTCACTACAATAAAGACATTGAGCTGCTGGAGCATGTCCAGGGAAGGACAAAGAAGCTAGTGAAGGGGCAGGAGCACAGACTGCATGAGGAGCAGCTGAGGGAACTGAAGTTATTTAGCTTGGTGATGAGGAGGCTCAGGAGCGACCTCATCCCTTTCCACAACTGCCTCTCAACTACGTCTTTTACAGAATAACTACCGATAGAACAAGAGGAAATGTTCTCAAGTTGCACCAGAGGAGGTTCCAGTTAGATATCAAGAAAAATTTCTACACTGAAAGAGTAGTCAAGCATTGAAACGGGCATGCTAGGAAAGTGGTGGAGTTACCATCCATGGCAGTGTTCAAAAACGTGTAGATGATGCACTCATCAATAAACTGCTGAATTAATTAACTACAGAATTAACAAGTTAGGCTATTCTAAAGAGAATGGATTAATCTCTGCTTTCTGGTTTGCTTGTTTTTTTTAATATTTAATGAGCTCATAGATTTCTTTTTCGTACAGTATGCTCTCTATTGTAAATTTGAGAAATCACAATGAACTATGATAGCTCGGGCCCATATTGTTGTAGTGTTTTCATTCTTTTCACTATCCACATCTTCTACTGCTCCTGACTGAGCTCTCTGGACGGTCTCTGTAAACGGACTCTGCCACCAGCACCCTGCTCTACTCACCTCGATCAGATCTCTATGGGATCGTGACTCATCAGCGAGCGCATTGTTCATCTGGCCTAGGTTCATCTTCAGGCCCTGGCTGGTACTCCCTCATGGGACAACTCCCTAGTATTATTGCCTCAGAAACAACATCATAAGGGGAAGGAGACTTATGAAGGTCTACAGGAGCAAAGAGAGCTAATTGAATTGGCAAAAAAATACGTATCAAGTTTGGAAAGCAGATGCAAGCACAACATCTGCCCAAGATAGGAGAAGAGCAATAAGGAGCAGCACCTGCAGGTGAGGGGGAACTTCTTTCCAGTGAGGGTGCCAGAGCAGTGGAACAGGCTGCCCCGGGAGGTTGTGGAGTCTCCTTCTCTGGAGGTCTCCAAACCCGCCTGGATGCCGCCCTGTGCCACCTGCTCTAGGTGCCCGCTGGAGCGGGAAGGTTGGACTGGATGATCCCTAGAGGGCCCTTCCAACCTTGTAGATTCTGTGATTCTGTGATCATTCATTCTCGCTACTGATACAAATCCTACGGAAGCCACCACGCCTATATTGAGAGCAGGTACACATAGCACATGGCTTCATGATAGGCTGCATTACTATGCAGCAGGAGCAATGTCCAAATCCCATGGGTAGGTCAGCTCTTCCCATTGCATCAGGGGATGGTTCAGAGATGGGTGAAATAGTAGAGACCCATGCTGATGGCACAGGTGCCCTGAGAATCCGGCCTGCACATAAACACCGATGCTCATGGTGCCGTTGAAGGATAGCTGACTAGCCCTACAGTCTCTCCATGTGTGAATGACACCTATAGCTGACCGCTACTTCAGTGCCAGTCTACAAACTCCACTAACTTCTGCCTTATGATCTAAGAAAGGTCTAGTTGGACCTTCCCTTTCTCCTAGCTCTACAACACATTCTTGCCACTCTTTTCCCTCCATCCTTGTCTCCTGTGAAGCAGGTGCTTACAGAGCATCGGGTTGGGACTGCTCTTCAGAATAGGGGCAGAGACAGAAACTGTCCTCTGTGTGGGAAGGGGTGCATGGCCAGATATCTGGGAGACATGACCTTGACTGACCATGCCTGGGACAATGACCAAGCTACCTGGCATATTCCTGGAAAAAGATTGTCTCCATTTCCTGCTCAGAGTCACCTTTCAACGCAAGATTCACCAGTGGTCATCAAAAACCTCCCATCCTCTCCTTCTCAAGAGTCACTGCCATGAAATTATCTAAACCTCCGGAAATAGCCAGTGGTAAAAGGGTACTGTGATGTTCTTCATGACACAAGAACACAAAAGACGCTGTCGATAAAGGAGGATGCTGGCTTCAGCGGATAGGCACAAAATGGCCTGTTTGTGAGGGAATATTCTTCCCTGGCTGCCAAGGGGCTAGACTCGGAGCATTGTCTGCCCACACACATTACAGCAAGAATGGCACTAAGCTTTAATATGAATTGTGTGGCATTTGTCTGAGGATTCAGCCATGGCATTTCACTGTGCACATGGTTCTTGTTTCCTTGACATTTTCCAGACATACTTCTTCGTTGTTTCTTGAAAATCATAGCTGCAAACACGTAAGGGTATATTTGCATTGCAAAATTGCAAAATCATTGCAACCATTGCAAAAATGAAGTATTTCATTAAAGAGTTTTGTCAATAACTGAATATATCCAGAAGAAACAACCTGAACTGTTGTTTGACCTGGAAGAAACTCCCGCCATAACTTTGGTTTTCTGGTTTCTTTCTGGTAATATCTTTAATAACTTTTTTCTTTCAATGGATTTCATATATCGTATATCCATATTTTAGGAATAAAATACTATGGGGACTATGAGACTAACTCAGCTGTAATTTCAGCACACCATGGAAGTCTTCCATGGATAGCTCGCTTCAGTGAAAGAGCTTTGATGGACCTAAGACTCCATCACAAGAGAGACAGTCTCTAGAACACTGAAACTTCCTGTCATGCATGCCAATATGTAATAGTGGGCAGAGAGGGAGGAAGGCAAACCCAACATGACATTTCTCTAGTGGTCTCATATCTGCTTGTGAGACCTGAGAGAGCTGTGAAGAGGCACAAAACTATATCCAGCCCCCATGAAAGAGCAGGAAGAGAATGTCAGAGAGTTATCCCATTCCTCTCACAGTCAGACTGAACCTCAGAGAAGGAAATCTTTGTTCATGAGGGCAGCAAGAACAAGCGATTTCAGCATGGAGGTGGCCCTGTTCTTCATCTCAGATTTTGTTATGTACCATCACTGTAAATGAAACTTCAGCCCAATTTGCAGGTGAAAAAAAGAGCCAAGATCATGTATGAAAAATAATGGATATCTCTTGGACCAGAAAGATAAAGGAGTGAGCAGTCATCTCAGCATTAATGGCTCTGATGTGATACAGGAAAGTATTGCTGAGGTATCAAAGCAAAACATACAGGAATCTGGGGAAGGAGAAGCAAAAAAAACACAAAATGTCATGAAGGCAAAAGTGATTTGTCCAGTTAATGAAACCTCCCTGGGAGGAGGAAGATGCAGGTGGAAAGGAGTCCATTCTAAGTGCCACTTGCCTTTGAGAAGAAGCCAAGCATAAAAAGGACAGTCCCTTTTCCTTGTCCATGGATCCAGATGGGTACTATTCCATTTTTACCCACAGAAAGCTCAGCTATAATAATCTTCATGCTCCAAACCAGGCAGTGTTATTGCCCTCTCAATCATTATGAATGGAGTGCTGCAGGGTGCTGTCCTCTTTTTCTCCCTTCCCCTTCTCCCTCATCCTCATAGGTGACCAAAAACTGGGCAGGAATTGGCAGTGCTGACAGCTCCAATATTGTGCTTCTCTGCTTATTCCAGCTCTGTCAGGCACAACTTCTTCTATAGTAAGTATGTTAAGAAACCCATTGAGATGCTGCCTTTGAAGGATAAATGTATCATGCTAACACAAAACACATGGTCATAAAGAAAGGCAGTAGTCAAGGACAAAAGAATGGCCCAAGAAAGAGGGCAGAGACAATAGCAGCCAGATGTCTTGTCAGTCTCACAATAGACAATAAGGATGAATTTGGGCCAACTTACAAATATGTGTATGTCAGCAAAATTGACTTTATAGTGAAGTAGGGAAATGAGAGGCCCTCTGGGCACAACTCTTCTGGTCCTAGAAGCAATGTCTATAGTAACACCTACCCCTTTATACTGACTATGAAGGAAGTCCAGAATGATGGCAGCAGCTCTGATGGAAACATCTTCACTGTGGACACAGAGGAACTCAGAAGAAATCAGCCCTAGATTCACACTGAGTTGAAGACACCATTTCAGATGTCCTTGGTCAACTGAGGCATCCTCAAACAGCAGGAATTAGATGGAGGGTTCCTGGAAAGCCTTCTTGCTTCTGGCAAGGCAGGTGGAAGCCCAACAGGTCTCAAAGAAAGCCTAAAGAGCAGTTCAATTCACACTGTAATGCTGGTATTTGGCCAGGTAAAAACACTCTCCCTTCTCCAGGGTTGATTTCCCTGATGGAAATCAGAGGGTCAGAGTTCCTGGAGCTGTAAGTAGCTGCAGTAAAAGACGAACAGCATCAGCACAGGGGCCATGTTGATTTTTGCCAATATCTGCTCGCCTGTTGCCTCAAGATGGCAGCAAAGGGGCACAGAGCACGGAGAGTGACGTTATTTCCTTGTTCTTCCTTTTAAGGCAGTCACCAGCAGAGACTGTTCTGCCCTCCCAGCAAATGAACCCAGAAAGCAACACCAACCTAAGCTCAGGCTGTGGAGCTTGAGAGGAAATGGGAGTATGAGCTTGTAACTTAACTGGGAATTTGTCATAATCTTTACTTTCAAGGTTAAATCGTTGTGAGAAAAGTGTGGTTTCAATAATGCAGGGGGGGGTTAGTTATGAGTAATGCATTCCCAGCCCTCATGGTGGTGCCAAGAAGTTCTCAAAAGGTGTTGGTTGCACTCTGTGATCCAAGGAAACGCGGCTTGTTGCAACAGAGCGATGTTGGCACATTGTCTGATTCGTGCGTTTGTTTACAGCGTGTTGTGTTTGTTGGGATGTGATCCTTTAAAAGGCTGCAGCTGGGCAGGAGAAAAGCTGCTCATGTCATCTCCATTGCTGCTGGAACAAGCTGTGAGCTGGAACAAGTCCCTTGAGCACCAAAGAAGACCCAATGAGCATCTGCTGCAGGACAGGAATCCAACAAGAGGTGCCCAAATAGAGACCAAAATGGGAGTAAAAGATCTACTTTCCTAGGCAGAGGCCGCAGAGTTAAGTTTTTGTATACACTTCTGTCTCATCATGTGATTCTTCTCATTTATGAAGTTCACCATTTGAACTTATGCCCTAATAATATTGTCTTCTGAGCCTCAGACTCTTACGAAGGATGAGCAGGGAAATGCACAGTGCCCCCATCTCCCTTGATGGTTGTGGCCTCAATTCAGGAACGTGGCTTATCAGGCCAGTTCTTCGAACCTTGTTGAAAATGGCTGTTCCTGCAGGCCTGGAGATGCTTTCCCACAATGAAAATATAATGAAGACGTCGTTCATGCTAGGAAAAAAGTTCCTCATCCACCTCCTCCCCTTCTTCTATGACTATGAATAAATATCTGTGTCTGATAATGCATTTTTTTTACCCTATGCAAAGGGGTTTAAGAGATGTAGATTAATACTGGAGTAGAGAGCAAACTGAGAGTAAAAAGGGAGGAAAAGGGAAAAAAAAAAACTTTTAGCTCTTTTATCCACAACAATGATGCTGATAAAGCCTTTAACTCATGACTTTTACTTGGGAAGCTCAAAAGCACAGCCCGCATGTTTCCAGATGTTATCAGTCACATATGGAAACTATACATTATATCCTGCACATTGCCGCATTTTTGCTGGTAGATTTAGGATTCTGGACAGCCACTATGAATAATGGAGGAAGTGCTGGGAACCTGATCCAGCCAAACTCTACAACCACTTGGCTTGGGATCCAGGATTGGAGAGACGAAGACAAGCAAATGTAGTTTGTATCCTTCACAAGTCAGGAAACCAATTCCCAGTAGCTACTGTCTTTCTTCACTCTTTTTCTCCAACATCTTCTACCATTTCCCCTCCGTATTTTGCCTGTTCTTCTCTATGCACTCCTGAAAATTGTGTTCTGTCTAGCGCTCCCTTTCTACAAACATCTTTAAAGTAATTTCTTCACATGTTACAGAGACTGTCCCTTGTATTTGAAATGGGTGTCTTTACACAGTTAATCCCTTTGGGAGTTCCAGGAACCATTTTGCAAGTAACTATTGCCAAGCTCATAGGATGTTTGAGATTCAGGAAAGGAATTCAAAATATAAAGCATGTATATATGATCTGAGAGGAGGGATGCTCCCATCCTCAGTAGCCTTTCAAAATATGAAGATCTCCATACCTAAGTTTTTGGTTTGCCTCCTGAAGCATACTGAGGGACTGATGCATACTCTCATGACTGATTTTCACAGCAATCATCCCCTACCCAAGGTCTACTGAACATAGGGGAAAGAGTGGAAAAGACTAGGAAGAAATAGAGAAATGTGAATGAGCACGCTAAACTTTCTGAGTTTGACAATAGCCTGTGGCTAGGGATGGCAAGGAGAACAGGTGCCCCTATAGGAGCTGATGGAGAAACATGTCAAGGGTAGAGATGAATTTAAAGAAACGTGTATACCTACACCCATAAGGGAGATATAGTAAATCTTAGACCATGAATAGGTCTCTGATCTAAGCTAATTATTCAAACAACCTCTATAGCTGAAAGTGAGAGAGAGAGATTGGTACCTTTGGTGGCTAGTTCATACTGTCCTAAATGGGACTCCAAAGCATCAAAGGCAAATTGGTCATGGAAGATGTTCATCTTCCTCTGTGTCAAGGAAGTATGTACAGCTGTAGGACAAATGATGGACTTCTAAACAGCTAAATGAAGTGAGATGAGTTCTACCACATCATCATTCTGAGTTTCTTGTTTTTTATTAGGGAATTTTACAAGTTGAATTAATATGGCTTGATACCTTGATATCCATATCTCTACAGTGCTAAATGGTTGATTTTCATGTTAGTCTATATGGTGACATGCTGTTCTGGATTGTGCTGAGTGAAAAAGCCAAAAGACTGATAAACTTCCATCACTAGAGGTTGGAGAGGCCACAGTGTCACGTTTCTGGGGTCACTAGTCAATCATTTCAACCTAACTTCAGTCTGCCCAGCGGACAGATTCTCTGCCTCTGTCAGTCCTTACCAGCTGCATTTTCCCAACCTTTCCCTTGTGTTCATATTCAAGTTAGTGCAAACTTGTGGGAAGTCACACCAAGACACAAATTCAGCTCAAAAGCAATATTAGCTCACAGACAAATCAGAGCCATAGAATTATAGAATCATAGAAAAGACCTTCGTGATCACTGAATCCAGCTATAAACCCATCACTACTAGGATCCATCTACCCATACTGCCCATCTACCCATACTACCCATCACTACCACATGCTAAATCATGTCCCTAAGTGCCTCGTCTATAAATCATATCCCTAAGTGCCACATCTTCAAGCATTTCTTGAACACTTCCAGGGACAATGATACCACCCAACATTGTAATAACTTGGGATAACACATGGAGTGGGGAGGAACACAGCTAGGGACTGAGGAGCGCAGAAAACATATTTCCCCATTTTTACCTGGTGAATATCTGTGTCAGGATAGAGGGATTCACTGCTCATGACATCACATAGATTTCTCCATTATTTTCCCTCCTTCTCATATCCTCTTTCACTTTGAAAGTCCGGTCTTTATAGGGTATTCAGGCTTTTGGAGTTGCTTTATTTTAACCATACTCGTCTTGGAGTTTTGGGGATGAGGAACAGACAAAGCAGAGCTTTATGCAGACTCTGGTCAGAGCTCCAAAATATCTTATGCTCAGGCTAACCATCCAGAAAAAAAATTGGGAGGAACTGCAGCTAACAGGCAGTTCCAGGGAAAAATCAGACAGCACACATAATGGGCAGATGAAGCTGAATTTATAGCGTTGTCACCAGAAGCAGTGCACTTTGGGGAAACCCTTCAAGCCATGATTGCAAACACATGCCTGCTTACCTGCTAATGAAGCCGAATGTGAGGTCTACACATGTTCTTCACACATCTGCACTTGCAAGGGATGCACAGGCAAAACTTTGCCGAGGAATTATTCTGCACTGTTGTAACAAAATCTCTTATCCACCAGTTTAGCAAAGTCACCAAAACACACCAGAGTGAGCTGTGAGCTTCTGTGGCTCTGTTTTAATAGAAAAACAAGTCACTTTTTAAAACAAAGAAAAGGCAGAGTTACTGGATAGGGCAGGTGCAAAAGAAAGGTTTTGGTGGCTATTTCATCACCCTCTCCAGGATATTCATCAAAGCAGTAGTCTCCATGTCACTCAGCAAGTTGTGTTGCACCAACTCCATATAGACACATCCAGACCTGTGATGATCATCCTCCTTATTTGTCTCATGGGACACCTCTGTCCCTAGAGTATCTTCCCTAAGGGTAATGCTTAAGGTTGTCTTCACCATGTTGTCTCTAGGAGTTTCACTGCTATTTGGGGGCCCTGCTACATCTTCAAAAGCTCTCTGGAAAGCATCTCTAACAGAGGCCAAGAACTTCATCTCTATACCAGGAATTAAATAACAAGGTTGATCCTGCTGTTAATACAGGCAAGAGAAAGGGAAGTGTCAAAGACAAAACCAGAAAAATCAAACAGCCTCAGTAAGATCCAGCAACCAAAGTCAGCAGTGGTGAAGAGGAAGAAGACGACAAGGAGCAGAATGGTAATATGGACTTTACCTGGTGAATATCATCAACTGCAAACAACAACAATCTTTGGCAAATAAGAGTCAACTAGAAAGGATCAAGAGGAACGCAGATAAGATGCAGCTCAGAATGAAGACTATGAGCACTGTAGGGGAGAAATGCAGTGTTACAATTAGCAGGAAGGAGAGGGCCCAAAGCAGGACATACACAAAGTCTGCCAAATGCTGGGGGCAGTGCCAGTGCTAGTGGGCTGGGAGTGCTAGTGGGCTAGCAAGAACAGAAAAAGGCATCACAATATTGATGGCTGTCAGGACATAGACACTGGTGGTGAAAGTAAAGCGGATCATGATGTTCAATAGACTTGTTACATCAGAGAAGTCACAGAATCACAGAATCACAGATTCTATAAGGTTGGAAGGGACCTCTAGAGATCATCTGGTCCAACCTTCCCGCTCCATGTAGAGCATGTGGCATCCAGGCGGGTTTGGAGACCTCCAGAGAAGGAGACTCCACAACCTCCCTGGGCAGCCTGTTCCACTGCTCTGGCACCCTCACAGTAAAGTTCCCCCTCACTAGTCCACAAAAGTCCACAAAAGCTCTCTGGGCCATAAGATATCCCAAGGGCAGCAGCCTTGAGGAGGAGGAAAGCCACGCTGGTGACGGCCAGGTTGAGGATGTAGACAGTGAAGGGGGACCTGCAGACATGGGAGGTGAGGAGCCAGAGGACAGTCCCATTCCCTACCAACCCAAACGGATGAGCAGTGTGGCAGGGACTTCATTGAAATAAGTGAATTCACAGTCAGCCCCGTTATAGTCATCGTCCTTATATGAGCCAGTCTTCAGCAGCCGCCCCTCGTGCCAAGCCCTGCTACACATCCATCCCACTGTATTGGCTCCAGCGGTCAGGGCCAGCGCTTCCCACAGCAGGGAACACATGCTGTGTTCATTTCAAAACCTGCGTTGCACCATCTTCTCCCCCTCACACAGCTGGAGGAACAAGGAAATACAGAAGGATATTAATGACTCTGCTATTCACTACATTAGGCTTTCCAGATTGTTGCAACCATGCCCCAAATTCACAGAAAAACTAAGTGGAGGGGCAGAAAAAGCAGCAAGGGACAGAAGGCTTGGAGAAGACATGACCTGAGAGAGCTCAGTATGACACGTTTGGTGCAAGAATACACAGATGAAAATACAGCTAGGGAGATGCTTCCTTTCTAGTTTTTGACAGGACAGATCTGGAGAAGAGGAATGATAACATGGGACTTTCCTTAGAGTTGTCAAAATAGTAAGAGACTTTCCTCGGAGTTGTTAAAGAGTAAGTGGTTTTGGGAGGACATTGCATATGGATTCTTACATGTCTAATATTACAATTAATATTATTAAGCTGTTAGATTCCACTCAGTGAGACATTCTTTCATTCTTTTCAGTATTCTCCTCCCACCTTTTCCCACCACCTTTACAGATCCAAGTTTCCTGGAACTTGTTATTCCTCTATCATATTTGCTGCAGTATCATCAACAACCTCAGAACCAATTACATGAGGGCACATATCAGGCTCAAAAAAATATACCTGGAAAAGTCTGACTTTCTTTCCTCTCACATCCTGCGGAACTTGTTGGAGTAGATATGCTTCAGAATTGCCTTGCTTAGTGCTGACCAGCCACCATCCCTATGACAGGATCTTCACATGATGATTTTTGGAATTACCACTTGGAAAATGGACACAGTAAACAAGAATGACTCTGTTCATGCAGCATCAAGCAGAGGGGATCTCTCTCAGATCCTTTCACAAGCAGCTTTTCTAAGTACAAAGCAAGCAGATTGTCAGCAGCTCTTGCAAACAGAGAGCTGTTTTGTAGCATGTGAGAGTATCAGGGCTTCATTATAATATCTAATCTTGATCTTGCACAGGAAATAACTAAGTAAAGAGAGTCTCTGAAGCCAGACCTATGGGAAAAGCAGATAGCCTCTATGTCATGTTCCTCTTTCCGTGTTAACGCAATCCCAAACCCCAAATTTTCCTCTCTTCCTAATGGATGTTTTTTTCTCTCCTGTCTTCCCAGGAATCATGTCTTTAAGACCTGGAACTACAAGCCTGTTATCCCTGTAAAATTGATATTTCTGATTCACCTCTAGATTTGTCACTTAGATACTCCCCATCACAGTGATACCTTCTCATCAAATGCATAGTTCTCCACAATGCGTGGACATTTATTTGTTGCCTAGGGTTCTTCATAGGTATAAATAATAGCACTTTCCAAAAGCATCCTGAATGTCCATCCTGTGTCTGTACTGGCACGGTGCTAATCACAGGAAGTTCTTGTCTCTTTCTCTTTGCTCCCCAATTCAAAACTCCCTTGGAAAGTAAAGATTTGATTGTTGACTAATGCTATCAGCAACATCAGACAGGCCAGGCTGGATTTCCTCTGTAAGACTGGTGCAGAGGGTGCACAGCAGAGGGAGCTGAAAATGTCATTTCTGTCCCTTCCTATTATCTTCTGTGATTCAGGAACTTTTGACATTTGTGTTAATGTATGCTAATGCTTTTAGTATCACCCCAAGGTCCCAGAATACACTAGAGGCAGGAACATTTGGAACAACTCTTCTCAGAGGAGGAAACATGGTACAGACTTGGACACGTGATTTAACCTTGGAGAACAGGAGAACAAATGGCACATGACTTTCCAACCCACATAATTTCTGCAGTACAAGCCAGTGGGTTTCTGACGCTGTAATTTTGAGAACAAGAAAGGGCACTCAAGGGGTCAGTGAGGGTAGGAATTACAACCAACCTTAAAGTCCATAGAAGTCAATTTTATTAATTGCCTCTGCAGCAGTCTTCTCCACTGTTTAGGGATCTATCTTTTCTTCAAAGACCCTTTCAAGAGCGACTTTGACAGATCCCCTGAACCTGGACTTTCCATAGCACCCAACTAGTACATAAATAACTGGATCGATGCTGCTGTTGATGGATGCCAGCAACAAGGAACTCTCCATGGCAAACTTAACATGGACAAAAAAGTTGAGGAAGATCTGGGCACTGAGTGGGATGGCGAAGAGAAGGAAGAAGAAGACAGCGAGGAAGACAACTGTGTACATCCTGTCTGAGTGATGTTGCCGTGAGCTGTGCTTAAGCTTGATGACAAGGATCACATTGGAAAGAATGATAAAGGGAGTAAAAAGGCAAAAATTGAGAAAGCAGAAGATTGCAAGAACCATCCAGCAGTGCTCACAGCGAGCCAAACCATACACGACGTACACGAGTACAGACAGCACACAGGCAAGCGTCCAGAGCAGGCAACCCATGACTATGGATAAAAGTCTGGGGCGGTGGCATTGGTACCAAAAGGGCCAGAGTACACACAGACACCTCTCCACACTGATGGCTGTGAGGAGATACAGGCTAGCGCTGTATGTGAGTAGAACCATGGAGTGAAATGGCAGTAGCACATGCGAAAGCTTTGGCTGAAAACAGCTGAACAGGGGAGCATGATATATCATGAGGAACACAGAAGTACAGATGAGAAAAAGGGAATCTGCAATGGCTAGATTCAAGAAGTAGGGAGTGAAAGGGTTCCTCTTGATGCAGAAACCAAGGAGCCAGAGGATGGTGCCGTTCCCGAACAGCCCACACAGGCAGATAAGCAATGTGATGCTATCAATGACAATTTCAGGGATGTGGTCTGCAGGTCTTCCAGTCCTGTTGTATCCATCCTCACAGTCCAGGTTTGTCTCCACTAAAGATGGGGATGTAGGTTAATCAAGCCCAATGTTGCTGGAGTGATTGTTCATCTTTCTTGTCGTCTTGTACTCAGCTAGAAAAAGGGAGGAAATGAAGGGGAAATCAGTGACACAGTCTCCTTTACTGTGCTCCTCTGGTTATTCAGTCTTTCTTCAGCTTCGTAAGCTACAACATCTAAAATCCAAAGAAAATATCTATGAAGTGCCAAAGAACATAAATATGAAGAAAGTAGAGAAATCATGGCTAGGGACGGTGCAAAAAAATTAGGGATAGAAGGAAATTAAGGGAAGTGGTTGAGTCTAAGAACAACTAAGGCAAAGAGCTAGAAGAGATTACAGAATAAAACATCAAAAGGCATGTAGGAACTCTTTGCCCCTTAAGGACTGAAAAGGGCTCAGGAGGTGTTTGAAAAGAAGTTAAAGAAAAAGGGAAAAGCTGAATGTTTTTACAATAGGGAAGAACATAAGCCGTGGCTTCCTTCTCACCATGTACATGGGACATCCAAGCAGGGGCAGATTCCTTGCTCCGTCTTGATAGTCGAGAGCTACAAACTCCAGATGTGTCCGTCAGTCAGGCACATGAAGTTTTAAAAGGTTGCCTTGCCAAAACTCTCCCAGATGTCTTCTGGTCACCAGGAATAAGGTAACTCTATGGTAAGGTTCTTAGAGCAGTCCTTGCGCTCCATCTGATTCCCTGTCCCTTCCACAGCTCTAATCTGAATGGAACCAGAGACCACAGTCCTTATGGTTCTTGTAGAGAAGGTTGTCTTCTAGATAACTGGACACGTCAGGGCTTGGTCATCACTTCTGGGAGCAACGGAAGCATCTTGACAAAGAATCACCCTCCCAAGACAGATATTGCAGCTCATTGCTTTAAACAATTCCAGTTTCATGTGTTGCTCAAAACTGCCCGTAGTATTTAGCATGAAATTTTTATCTTCCTCTTTGCTCACTCTCTTCTGTGCCCAATCACAGTATCCCTTGGTCTCCTCTGTGTCCACCTGCAGTGTCCCTGATATTTTTTTGATTCATATCTGTGTGCATATCTACTCATCACTACGGTATAAAAACTCACTGGACCTCATATTCCACCAAGAACACCAGGGAAATGAAACAACCTGCTGCTCACTGACTGTCCTTCTCTAATGTTCAGACAACTGACACAGCAGGTAGCTGTCTACCTTGATACCCTGTCCCATATATCTCTTCCATGCTTTGAGGTTGCAGAGACACAGCGTGAGTCATGCAAAGGGATTCGTGACTTTTAAAGACTGATTTCTGTGGACATAAGCCTCTTCTTCTCAGTGGTGCCATCCCTTTAGATATCTAATTCAGGACAACAGAGATTGGCCCTGTTTCATGCTTTCTACCCTACAATGTATTTCAAGAAATAGGTCAGATGAAAAGTAGAATAAATCACTGTAGAAAATAGGGTCAGGAGAGGAAAAGGCAGCCCAGGAAGAATGAAAGCAAGAGAATCATTGGCTAGAGCTTGAAGAAGAGAAAGGAAGAACAGCCACGTCCATGGCAAGGAATGGGGCTTTAACTAAGTATTTTAGGGAATCTCACAGTTATTCTTGGTATTTCGATATCAGCAATGCCAATGGCACTAGGAGAACAGATCAAAATGGCCCAAGCTACCATCTTCCATGAGCATTTTTTGTGTTGGTCTGTCTGTGTTTCTCCACAGGCAGAAGGAGAGGATGGGATGTAGAGGTATAGTGAATGCTGACGTGATGTCGTCTGCTCCAAATGCAGCTTTGATGTGACTTTAATAAAACGGGCGGTAAAATATTCATGACAGTAGTTGCCATTGTCATAATTTGACGTGCTCCTTGGACTAATCTAGAATCTTTAAAAAATAATTTTTGCTTAAACAATAATGAAACTAGAACAAAGGAGACTTTCAATACTCATAATCTGTTTTGTTAGACTCCAGTTTTCATCCCATCAACGACTCCAAAATTTGCAAGTTGTTCCAGCCACAGACTGGTTTTGAGTGTTATTTTAGCCCTTCCACAGGTCACAAGCTTAGAGCACTGCCAGGAATAGGGCCATGTCATGCCACAACTTTGTTTTCAAATGGAGGATGTGAGAGAGAATTAAAAAAAGGGAGAGATTAAGGAAGGAGTAGAAGAACTCATAAGCAGGACAGTGAGAGCATGGCCGAGTATAACAGTTGGGATTTTGCAGAAATTGGTGTGGTGCATTCCTAGAATGAAACACTTTGCCCAGCTGACACAGCTTTTCTTGCTCAGACTGATAATTTCCCCCTTTTGATATATCCAGACTTGAGCTGGGCATTGATCATTGGTGGTAGAGTCATGCTGGGCTCCTAACTCCAGCTCCTTGGACAAGTGCCTCTGCCAGGTACATATGCTGATTTCCTGGACTATTTGGGAATATCCCATCTTTGTTCATCTCACCAAAATTTTAGTATTGAGATTGCGTATGTTTGGGAAAACTTTCCATCAGCACCATTTCATTCTTCCTGTTTCACAGCCCTTAAGCCTTCCTCTAAAACATTGTGTGCAGCTGGCCTCATGGAATCTTTTGTCCTCTGAATTCCTGAATGCCCAGACTCTTGTGAAAGAAGCAAAATAATAAAAAAAAAGTTTGAATCCATTCGTTACTATAGCCCTATCCACATGCATTTCCGTTTGGTGTAATTATTTGACTAAGTTCCTAAATTATTCTAAATAAGGTTTTAATTTTTACGCAGTGAAGTCTGTCAGATCCATCCTGCTGAACCATCACACGCAAGGTTGTGTATGGTATGAATATTAGGTTGTATCATCCCTGAGCATAATTCCTGGCGAGTGGATTCCAGACACACAATAATGAGTAAGCCACAATTATGATGTGAATTAGCCCCCCTCTCTGCACTTCCCCAGATGGTAGCCACTTATGGGTCAAAATGTTTGATTCTTCATGAAACTGCTACCAAATACACATTTCATTGGGCTTGCATGTCTATCAGTCTCTATTAAGTGACAATCTTTCCATTTCTTCCCTTCGTAAGAGCGTCACAATAGAAGGTGTCTGCAAAAAATACAGAAAAAGAGGGAATATTTGTTTTTCCTGACTGGCAAGAAAGACACAGCAACAAAGAGGTCACTTCTGCTGTAGAAGCAGCATTCTCATCCAGTTCCCTTGGAAAATCCCTTGGAAAATCACCATGAACATACCGCTGGCCTGGGGGTGGAGGGCCTCAGACACAGTGAAACTTCTCCTCTAGTGGCACCAGCCGTGCTGGGGTGAAGTTAAACATTTCCCAGTGTGCTATTGTTCCCAATGGGATTTTTTGACCCTGGTTTAAGTGTTTAATTTGAGTTTCTTCCATTTATTGGGAAAAAAAAAAAACGGTGCAAAAGGGACACCATAAAGAAAACCACGTCAAAAGAGTTTTCCTCCCTCCCAAGTCATGCGATGCTCTAGAAATGATCTCAATGACAGATCCACTAGTTCTTTTTCCAAGCATTCGTGTTTTGTCTGGTCATTGTCATGGCTATTTGTTTATCTTATTTTGTGTTTTACCAAACAACACAGGCTATTGGCTCACCAGCACTTCTATGAGTCACGCTTTTCTTTCCCAAGACCAATGCACAGAAAACGACTTAATCAGCTTATCCCTGTAATATGCCCTGGATTTACTTTCTATCCTGTTTGTTTCTGTATAGCGCTGAGATAAAATTCCTCCTTTCTTCAGGCATGCCTTTTCCTGCTCGCCCTGTTATTCTTTTCTCTAACCACACAACTGATAACAAACCCACAAGGGAAAAGCAGAACATGGACTCAGTCTTTTACCAGCTCCATCTGCAATATCCAGAGCCAGCTGGACGGAATTCCAAACCACAACAACATATGTGTGAACTGAATGTAATTAACAAAAATTCCTCTGGTTGAAACTCACGTTGAATTACTGGGAAGAATGTCAGCAAAAACATACATGCTGCAGTCTTAATCTCATTCAATTTATTTATAACATCTTGTTATGACCTATCTAGAAGTCAAAGAGAACACGTAGGTTTTTTTGAATTTATAGCAAATTTAGAGACAATTTTAATGGAATTATAACAAAAGTATATAATTTATAAAAAAGAGTAATCCTTTCACCCAAGATTTTTTAAGTAGCCTAAGTAACAGTTAATCATCTTATTATTGAGGTTCCAAATGTTTAATTGAATAGCCAAGCTGTCTAAGCTTGTAATCACTACCATTGCCAAATTTATAGCCATATTTGCCCCAAATGTTCTTTCAATTACAAGTCCTTTGGGCTCACTAACTCCCAATTCCCTCTTTGAACATTCCCAGCATTTGCTGTGGTTGTGGCTGAAATGTGAAGGATGTCCCAGGAAGACATTCCACCCCTCCAGAGAAATGGTCTTGGATCATCTAGGAATTGTCCCCCTGTTGCAGGGGAGATCCCAGAGGTTAAAAGAACAAATTGAATGGGAATATGTATTGCTAGCCCAAAAGCACCAATACAGCAAGGTTTACCCTAAAAACATCAATCTAGAAGTAGCTTTTTTAATTCTGAAGTCAATTACTCAGTTTTATGCTATCTAGAAAAGTCCTCCCGCATGACTAACAGGTTGTGTTAGAAGCAGTGCAGCTGCATTGCAGCTCTGTCTCCCCATAACTCCAAAGCCTGCTGTGAAATCAGATTTCCTTGGGCCAGAGGGAAAGCATAATGCTCTAGTTTCTTAATTCATCCTTTGATTCTCCAAGTGAGTGTGCGTCTGCACTGATCTACTGGTTGGCGCTTCCCGGCTTCTGCAGTTACAGAGAACTCTGTGTGGTTCTGTGTAATTCCTGGAGGAATTTCAGCTGCTGTTGTTGTCTTTCTGTGTTTATGAACTGCACAATAGCACCCCTACATCTCTAATTTCTCAGGCCCCTACATCTCTAATTTCTCATTTTTCTCATTGAAACTTGTCTTAGAATGCATAAGGTTGGAAGGGACCTTAGAGGTCATCTAGTCTTAATGCAGTTGGGCTGTTGTTCTGGATTTCTCCAGGGCAGCAGTCACGCAGGTGCAGCCAGAGCAAGCCAATGTCAACCCTCTGTCCTGAAAAGCTCCTCGCATCATACAACAACTCTGTGCTATAACTAATCCTATGGTTTTCTAATGGTTTTGCCTACTTCTCTGAGCACTATCTTGAAAATTTGATCCATACGTTTTGCAGGGAATATGGGGTTTTTTTCTTTGCTGTAATGCATGCATAGATTTTGCTCCCAATGCTTCTAGCCATGCTGCCTAAATATGAGGCAGTTGTTGCCCTCAGCTTCCATCACAGAAACCAAGAGCCACAAACCAAGGAGACCTGAGGAGAAAAAAGGTGTGTGAAGACCAACCTGCAAGACCATACAATTTACTCCATACTGCCAGTTGTTCTCCACAACAAAATATTTCTTTATCTTTTTGATAAGAAAAGGCTTGCAGGTGCTCCTCTGCCTCGTTGAGGGCCTGCATCTCTCCATGGGCTGCAGAAGAAATCTAAACTTCTGGATAGTTATAGAGAGAGGTGGTTAAAGAGAGAGCAAAGCAAAAGTCTGAAATGCTAAAATTAGTAAAATAATGGGGAAGCCCATCAGAAATGAGTAAGAGAGTGCACTAAATAACAACATAACTAAAGGTTAATAGAGCTGGGCTGAGAAGCTATGAGATGAAGCTGCCACAGCTGCTAGAAGAAGAAACCACAGTGTCCTCTGCCAGTGACCAGAAGCCAGCCTAGGAATTTCAAAACAGGAAATGGGCTCAACAGATGTAGTAAGAGAAAAAATGTTCTTATGCAAGACACAAGGGCAAATCCATGAAGGCAGCTCACTATGCATGTCCTCTTGAGAAGACCTGGTCACACTCCGTGCTTTAGTGTTTGAAGAAAACTTGCAGAAGGCAGGCATGGTGCTAACACTGGTGCAGACCTGGCCTGGACCACTGAGTGACATGCAGGATGGGACTATTGCCATCTTGAGACCTCACTACATCTCTTGGGTTTGTCTTAGCTGGTGGTAATAGATTTGGTTTAGGACTAGCAGGTCACCAAACTCATGTCCAGGAATGGTTGCTGTAACGGAGCTGCCCATCCACATAACTAGGTTCTTGCAGTAAGCCTCTGAAGACAAGTAGTATAGAAGGAGAGAAGAAATCAAGGAAAGAGAGGAAAAGTTGTTCTTAAAGCCACTCTTACTGTTAGCCAGAGATTCCAGGCAGAAAAGGAAAGGTTAAGGAAATATGTCTGAGGAGAAAAAAAAACAGCATGTGGCCATGCTGGGATGGATGAATTCTATGCCAGATATGCAGAGCCAGATGGTTCTGGAGCTTGAGTTGAGATGTTTTGGGCTTTGGTAGTCACCCTCACCTGACTCTGTCATCCAGATGTTTATTACAGTATCTGGAGAAAAAAAAAGGCACTACTAAGCCTTGATGGTTCTCTGTGCTGAGCAGATATCTACAGGACAAGGCAGGAGGGATGCAAGCCAGGTGTCTGCTGGCACATGTGTAATGACATTGGAGATGCCACTAGCGACCTCCCTCACTCCTGTTTGTCCCTCCAAATTGGCATATATCCCTAGCAGGTCCTGTGTTTAGGGTGACAACACTCCGTGTCGTACTCCCACAAGAATCTCAGACAATGAGAGGTCACCTGCAGAGAAGTAAATAGAGTCCTGAAAGTGGACATTTCTTTCTGGTGAATGCAGAGGGAGCTCAACTGAAGGTGATTGAGCTGTTGCTATCCTAGCATCGGAGAGGCACATGCGTTTTCATGAAGTCCATGAATCTGGAGAATCCTACCACCAGGGTTAATGAGACATTTCCATACTTTCAAGCACAAATATGTACACCTGTACAAGAGAAGAACTCTGCAGATATCTGAGTGATAAGGAGGCGCCTGAATAGCCAAGGATATGCCAAGAGCTAGCCTATCCTCTGTGTCATTGGAAAATCCATAACTGATTCCAACTCAGATTTCCAAAGCTTCAGAAAGAGCAGGAGCTCTACTTGAGCAAGTGGGAGGTGGAGACTGTTAAGTGGGTGTGGGGCTAGGTCGCTCTTGCCATTTCTCTTTCCCTGAGTTTTCCTCAGCAATAATTTGCAATTTTAACACATGACACAGCTTTGATTGGAAATAAATTGCCAAGATCCTTTTACATTTACATGGGAAGAAAAAATCGTAAACCACTAAGCCAGGAGATAAAAGGAATATTCCCTGGAGCTGAGAGATTGCAGCTGTCAATTAAGAGTGGGCTTGAGTTGCATTAAACAAGAAGACTAGATGTTTTGTATAAGGGGTTCTTCTTGAGTTGTAAGAGCACATTAAGTACAAGTTAAGCACAGGTTATGATATTCACATTTAATTTTGCTGTTTTTGTGAAGATTCTGAAAGAAATGTTAGTCTTTTTGCACTACCCTTTCTTCATGTCAATAATTTCATAACAAGATGAACATCCCTTTCCAAAAGAAGTGAAAATGATAATTGCACATACTCCACAAATCTTATACTTCTGCTGAAGACACCTCAGCTCCTGATAAATCACCACTTCCAGCTGGAAAATACAAATTTCACCACTTGGAAAATAGAAATTTCCAATAGAAATAGAAGTTCTCCAACTGAAGCTTTGAGGATTCAGAATGATGAGTAATTCAAGACCAGCTCTCCTAGTCTAAAGGATTATGCAGGCACCAAAGTCAAGACGAGATTTAGGGAAGGGTATGAAAATAAAATGTGAAAAAGATAACTAATTATCCTGGAGGTGTTTCTTGAAAAGAGAGACAGCAGAGGAACATTTGCTTTATGCACTGACATAGCAGCCAATGGAGGCTTGTGTTCAGGGTCACCCATGAGTCAAGACAGGAATGACCGTGGGCAGGAATGGGACGTACTCTGAAACCCTTTGAAAATAAGTTACTTTATCTGGGTGAGGTAGACGGCAGAGGAGCCAAGGGATCACCTGTGGGGTGGTGCATAGCAGCTCTGCTCTCAGTGGCTTCTCATGTGAGTGAAGAAAACGGCAACATCATGGAGAGAGAAAAGGCTCCATCAGGAAAATGGAGGTGATTACAGGGCTCCATCCGCCTAATGCAAAAATTCTCATTTTGTTGTACATTTTTACTTTCAAGTTGCTCTCTATAATATTATATATATATATATTATATTATTTATATATAAATAAATATATATATAATATATATATAAATAATTTTTATATATATGTAATATATATATATAATCTTTCTTATGGATATCAAAAATGAAGGAGAAAAAAAAAGATGCTGTTGAGCTGAGTTTGGCCAATGCTAAGACAGAGACATCTCACAGAATCATAGAAGTCAAACTGATACCTGTCCTGAGCAGACTCAAACTGTGTAGTTTTTGTATTTCTAATAGCTGGTTATCCCAGTATAAGTTCCTCACTGCAAGTTCCCTCTCAAATTTCAGCAAGGCTCTTGACACCCTCAAGGACACCCTTGAGTCCTCCTGGACAAGCTCTGGAGATGTGGGATAGATGAATGGACAGTGAGGTGGATTGAGACCTGGCTCGATGGCAGAGCTCACAGAGTGATCAGTGGTTCTGAGTCCAGTTGGAGGCCTGTGTAGGTAGCAGTGTCCCCCAGGGGTCAATCCTCTGTCCGGTCCTGTTCTGTTTGTTCATCAACGACCTGGATGAAGGCATGGAGTGCTCCCTTAGCAAGTTTGCTGATGATATCAAACTGAGGAATAGCTGATAGCCTAGAGGGCTGAGATGCTCTCCAGAGGGACCTGGACTGACTGAACAACTGGACAGTGAGAAACCTCATGAAGTTCAACAACAGCAAGTACAAGGTCCTGCAATTGCGGAGGAACAACCCCAGACACCAAGACAGGCTGGGGACCGACCTTCTGGAGAGCAGCTCTGTGGAGAAGGACCTAGGCGTAGTGGTGGATGACAAGTCGACCATGAGGCAGCAGGGTGCCCTGGTGGCCAAGAAGGCCAACAGGATCCTGGAGTGCATTAAGAAGAGCATCTCCAGTATGTCCAGAGAGGTGATCGTCCCCCTATACTCAGCTCTAATGAGGCCACATCTATGAGGAAAGGCTTAGAGAAGTGGGCCTGTTTAGCCTGGAGAAGAGAAGGCTGAGGGGGGATCTGGTCAGTGTCTATAAATACCTCAAGGGAGGCAGTGAAGAGGATGGGATGGTCTCTTTTCAGTGGTGGCCACTGATAAAACTAGAGGAAAACTAGAGTTCCACTGGAACTTAAGAAAAAATTTATTGACTGTGAGGGTGCCAGAGCCCTGGAACAGGCTGCCCAGGGAGGTTGTGGAGCCTCCTTCTCTGGAGGTCTCCAAACCCGCCTGGATGCCGCCCTGAGCCACATGCTCTATGTGACCCTGCATGTGCAGGGACGTTGGACTAGATGACTTCTAGAGATGCTTTCCAATCTTAAAGATTATGTGATTCTATGAAATAAGCACTTCTGTGGGTTCCCGTCTGTGGTGGACGATTCACAGAATGAACTCTTGTGAATGCACATTTCACTGACTCTGGAGGGAGCCTCCCTGATAAACTTAAGTATTTAAGTTTTTTTAAGTCAAGCTAGAGAAATCCCAACCTTTATCATTAAAAAAACAGGGAATCCCAAAACACCGAATACTCAAATTAAATAGGTTTCCACTTCATGTGCGTTATTATCATTTTTATCAAACTAAGAAAATTAACAAAAGCAGAGAGACAGAAAACAAGTTCATACTACATCCACAACTAAACTCTAGGAAGATTTGTTAAATATTACTAGGGGAAAAAAAAAAGACCATTTCTTTATGAACTCTCTGTGGTAATTTGAAAAGACATTGATGTTTTCAGCTGTCCTTGCCATACACAGCAGGGAATTCTCAGTCTCTCTGCTAGCTGATATATATTTGTCTATGTGTTCCAGCTGAGAGGCTGGAGGGAGATGGATGTAATCATTCCTGAGTTGAACCTGGGGTTGAGGCTACAGGTCGCCCCATTCCAGCCAGTCTGCCCAGGTAATTGATGGCTAGGGAATTGCCTGCCTCCTTCCCACTCCAGCAGATGATGATTATGAAACATTCCTGTATATCAATATGATTCAGAGCGCTATATTTAGCCTTCAAATGAATAAAAAAATCTTGAAGTCAGCACGCAACAATCGCTCAGGAACAAACACGTAACTTCTAAGAAAGGAGATGTGTATGCATGTAAGGATTTTTGTAAGATAGACGGAGAATTTCACTTCTGGATGGTTAAGATAGCAGAAGAATGACTGGAAGGCTTCATTCACAAATTCTCCTGGCTTTGCTGATGCGCTGAATTACAAATGCACACAGACATATGCCTGTTTCCAGGCTGTCCGTGGTCCATCCCCACTTTAAATTCAGCATTCAGAAATGACACACACTAAAGATGTTTTTTCACTGCAACGGCTGCTTAGGGTGGTTGTGGTGACTACTGTGGTTTTGCTTGTGTTCAGTAAACGAAGATGTGGCTGACATTAGCTTAGAAGAACAGAAACTGGCCAATCTAGAGAATGGACCATGCGACTAGTTTTACAAGGGGGCCACTAGTGTAGTCAAGGGAAATTTTTATTTGGAGATGAGCAGGAGCTATGGAGAAAGAGAATGGGAATTGGAAGGAGTATGACTGTAAACTGAGATGTATGAGGAACGGCAGGGCCCAACGTGCCTCACTAAGTCCAGATGGAAATATCAGCAAGGGCACAGGGCGAAGAGGAAAAGGGTCCGAAGTCACACAATACACCCTCGTGGTATCCATGGGATTCGCATATTGCATTCAGCTCATGTCATGGTTCCTGCAGAATCACCTCATAGAATGGCTGCAAGGTCCATGGCCCATGGTCCAAGGGCAGGTGACCTCCTGCTATCTCCTGAGCCATAGCACCTTCATGCAGAAGTAACACTAAGTGCTGCAGTGCTAGGCCACAGATACCAGAAGCAGTTCACCATCTGATCCATCTGTTACCACCTCAGGAATACTCAGGAGGGTGAATAGACATATCAATGAAGAGCTTTCCCTTGTATCTTCTGATTAAGGTATGAATAAAGGAGTTGATGTTGCCTTTGGCAGAGCCGACAGGACAAGCGTATCAGTGGGTTAAACCAAAGGAGGTCACAGGCTGCAGGAATTTTTGAGCAGTGACTGGAACAGTGAGGAAGAAAAAGTATTTACATAGTGAGCTTCCCAGCCAAGAGCACTCAGAACAATGTCAAACCTCAGGGAACAAGATCATGCTGGATAGAACCAAGAGCAGAGCCAAACTGAGGAAACGGAATGCATACATGGAGCTCAGAGCCAGTCATCAGCTTTCCAGCATGTCAAAAGCACATGGGAAGGACACTAGTCCTTCAAAAGGTCAGGAGAAAGCCCAGACCAAGGCATGAGCAGAGGCAACAGCTCCAAGGAGGACAGGAGACAGACAAGCACCTCTCCTTGCCAGGGGAGTTACAGACTCATGCTGTGTGACCACAGAATGCAGCTCAAGTGACTTCTCAATGCCAGAAGTGCTGCTGTCTTAAGAATACACAAAGAATTGCATGACAGAAAAATGATGAAAAAATGATGAAAAAATCAGTTTTGAATGGGAGGATGCCAGAGCTGGCAACAGCCACATTCAGAGTCCCTGGGGTGAAGGAATTCCTTCTAACATGGTTTCTGTGAAGCTACACACTGATCCTGTTGTCCATATAGGCACATTAGCCAGCTCCAATGGTGTGTGCCCCAGAAATACCCTAACAATAGACTCAAAGAACAAGCTATGAAAAAAAGGGGGAGAAAGGCAAGTGGGACATAACAGTTTGGCCCATGGAAGGAAAAAGTAAAAAAAAAAAAAAGTAAAAACATGGAAGGAAAAGTAAAAAAGGAAATATGGTAGCAGCCTGAGGAGGGGTCTCTAAAACGGCTCTTGTCAATCCTTCCATCCTCCCCTGCCTGACTTGACCTTCCAGTTTGTTATACAACACCAGGATCATGGCAAGACTTGATTTTTAGGCCATATGTCTAAGCTGGAAGGATCAGCAGGCAGAACTAAGCCTTAGGGGAGCATGGCACTGCAGGTGTAGCCCTGTTGGCCTTGTCATAGCTTGTTACTGAGGAATGTTATATAGCTGCTGTGGGTTGAGCCGAGGCATGAAATAATCTGGATGTGAGATTCAAAGGATCTTCAGAACGCCAACCACAGCTGTATGTCCCCAGCTTTGCCTTTAATGTATGTAAATTTGAATGTGGAATAGCTAAAACCACAGCAATACATTGCAAAAACCTACCAACATTTCTATGCTTCAAGGGTCTACATGTAACCTCGTTCCATAAATGGAAAGATCCTGCGAGGATAAGGACGGATGTATCCAGCTTGGGAGAGAGTGCCCAGAAAGGAAAGAGTTAACTGTAATGGGCTTTCCCATCTGTCCTCCCCTGACACCTCCCAAACCATTACTCCAATTGATCCCCAGCATCCCCAGCATTTAAATGGGCAGGTTTATCACACTGCAATTAGAAAAACCACCCTGTTTGGCAAGTGTGCTATATTTTTAAATGATTAAATTAGATTAAATGAATGGGATGATTAAATGAATTAGATTAAATGAATTAATTAAAAATTAAATGATATAAATTAGTACATAGGAAATAGCATATGTCAAAACCATAGTTTTTTTTGATTATGAAGATACATTTGTAATCAAAATATTACAAATGTGCATAAGATGCAAAAGTGCCTTGTGCTTTAAGTGTGGAAGTGTTTTATAGAAGTATCCTGATAATGTTAGAAACATATAGCAATAGTATAAGAAAATACTGGTGCACACACCATGTTTAATCTTTATTTTAATTGATAAAGTGATCGATAGTATGTGATCTTGTAATATAACCCACATTGAAGAAAGTGGCTTTAGTGATGGAAAAATCCTTAGAAGATACTCTAAGGTTACAGAAATCATCAAAACTAGAATTATTTGATGGGATAAATTTGGTGTCTTTAGGGGTAAGTTGGATGCCTTTACAAGACGTTAGGAACACCCTAAGGCTACTCCAGCAATTAAACTTGTCCGTGTGCCTATCAGGGCTGAGATTAACAGCACACCACAGTAACAAAGACATCACAAGCTGCTAAGGTAATAGAAGAAATTCTATTAATAGAAGAGATTCAATAAAAGATTGTGATTCTATCATCTATGATCTAATTCTATGATCTAATGATCATAGGATGATAGTCATTATTATTGGAAAAGAAGCAAAAATAACTTAGTATACGGGAATAGGGAGCAGGGAACTCCCACCAGCAATACCATGCTTCTGGTATCTTAACAAGATATAGGAAGGGTGAACATCACTCCAGAGAAAGTGGTAGATGCTCAAAAGCTGCTGTGTAGTCATTGTAATTATATTATTAAGGGGAATTACCAATAGATAGTCTGCAAAATAAATGTTATTGTACCTGTAACCTGGAACTGAAAATTATTGTTTGTTGCACTGTCTAGATATCAATTAGCGTAAGAACAAATGCTGATCATCAGCTCTGCTTTGAACATGTGTTCCCTGCTACCCGGGGGAGGTTTTAATGATAACTCCCTCCTTTGCCTGGAAGGGGAGTTGCTTCTGAGAAGCACATAAGCACTCTTGTGATATCTCGTTCCAGATGTTTTTGTGCTGGAGGAGTCCTCCAGGCGTGTACAATATTCCTTCGGAAACACATTAGGTGCTGCGGAGCTGAAAGCGTCCTGCAAAGGATGACAAAGAGGAATGAAGAAGCACGGAAACTCTCAAGTAGGGAGAAGATCCAAGTGAAAAAAAAAACCTTGCGAGACGATAGTAGCATTTAGCAGAAGAGCATTTTTAATCGAACATTTACTAGGACTTTCACAAATTCACAAAACTCTGCTTGCAGAATTTCTGGCAACAGGCACTTCCTTTGTGGCAAAAAGATGAAGATAAACAAAAACAAGGAAGCCGAGCTCTGACGTAGCCCATAGTTATAAAACTCTTCTCCTCTCCCTTACAACCCACTCTGCGGTTCTGGAAGGCTCCTGTGCACACTGCGGAGAGGACTTGTGGGGAGCACGGCGAAGAGAAGACCAAGGATAGGAACGCTGGGGATCTCCTGGCACCTCACGGAGCACACTCTTCCTCACATATCTTCCCTGGGAGATCCGAATCAGGACATGGATTTGAAGGGATTGTGAGATGTGGAGATACTAACGCTGATCTGCCCAAACTGAACTAGTGAGACAGCCCGTCTCTGCTGCTTCACCAAAGGGAACAGTTAAGTGTCCTGTTTTTCTTCCTCCCTATCTCACTTTTGCTTCCTCTGGCTGCCACTGCCAATAATCGAATCCCTTCCATGTGCTCCTGGAAACTCACAGTGCTCTTTCCTTGTGCTCTTTGCCTGCCTTACCCTGCCTGCCTTACCTCTTTTCCATCCTGTTCTGAGGATCAGTCCATCCCATCACACGTGCCTCTCCATCCCCACAATACCTGTCGATCCTGTCCCCTGGACATGTGTTGGATGCCTGCTGTGTGTCCTGCTTCTCCAGCATGGGGAGCAGGCGAGGGGCTGCCCGGCTCATCTTGGAGTCACTAACCCCATTTTCTCTGCCCACAGCCCAGAACCCAGATCACGCCGCCGAGCCCGACCTTGCTGGGCATGGAGCTGACCCACACTGACCTGCCGTCCGCCGAGCCCACCTCAGGGGACGGGGACTATTCCGGCTGTGAGATCGACACCTCCGCTGTGCTCCTGGATGGGGCCACGCTGCTCATCTGCCCGTGCGGGCTGGTGGGGAACGGCGCCGTCCTCTGGCTCCTGGGCTTCTGCATCCGCAGGAATCCCGTCACCGTCTACATCCTCAACCTGGCCTTTGCCGACTTCATCTACCTTCTCTTCATGCTCACCTCGGCCCTCTTGTACATTGTGGAGAACGTTTCCTGCTTTGCTTTAAAATTCATGGAATACCAGAGGCCGCTCTTCCTGCTCTCTCTCTTTGCCTACAACATGGGCCTGTATCTCCTGACGGCCATCAGCATTGAGAGGTGTGTGTCTGTCCTATGTTCCAACAGCCACCACTGCCGCCGCCCCAAGTACTTGTCAGCCATTTTGTGTGCCCTCCTCTGGGCTCTGTCCATCTCTGTAATTGCTGCAGTGACTTCTCTCTGCCTGTCTCACCCACGTGAACACTGCCAGCTGGCTCTCGTCTCCATGTATGTCCTCAATTTCCTCATCTTTGCCCCATCCATGGTCTTCTCCAGCACAATCCTGTTTATGAAGGTCCAATGTGGCTCCCAGCGGCAGCACCGTGGGAAGCTCCATGCTGTTATCTTCTTCACAGTCCTCTTCTTCCTCCTCCTTGCTCTTCCCCTCAGCATCCAGAAATTCCTGCAGCAGTTTAACTACAATTTTGGCCCTTCCCAAGTTGTTTTCTTGCTGGTCTGTATCAACAGCAGCATCAAGCCATTTATCTACTACCTGGTGGGGAGCTGCAAGAGGCATTGCTCCTCAACCTCTTTGAAGGTCGCTTTCCGGACAGTCTTTGAGGAGCTGCGAGATAACTCAGCATGCAGTGAGGATGCTACAGTGGACACACTAGCCCCAGTCTGCTAAAGTCTTTCCACGGTTCTCCTTCATACCACTGATGAAGGATGAGGGTTTTCTTAATTAACTGGATTCAATGAATTTGTCTGTATTAATTTCCCTATGGTTGCCCGTCAGCAGTGTAACTTTTCTCTAGAAGAAGCCAGGGCTGGACCATGTAGAGGGTCAATATAGGGAACGAAATTCAGTGGGGAGAACGTGCATCGGAGCACAGCTTTTCTGCACCTCCATCATTCCCAACCAGTTCCAAAGGTACTATTCCCCCGCTCCGAGGACCACGTTCCCATCTCACACAAGTAGTCAAGTAGTGCATCTTCTGGTGGCTGGGGTAGACACTGCATTTGTGAAACCCCAACCCATGTTCATAGTTGGGTGTAAAAGGTAGTCAATGCCCTAAGCTCTTTCCCCCTGGCTCACCTCCTACCGCATGCAGGTTGTCCCAAATTTTGCTCTCCTCCTGTTTCTAGACATACTGAGCTGAGAAAGCTGCCCCTTCCGATGTCCCTCAGCCCTCAGCTCACAGGGAAAATCCTCTCCTATATCTCTCTGCTGCTTGATATCAATAAACAGCATTGCACAGCCCTGAGTTTACTCGAGTTTGTGTCCAAGCACTTGCTGCTTATCTGGAGCTTATTCTGGGTTTGGTCCTGGTGGGAGGAAGGAGAAATGAATACAGATGAGCCTTCCTGCTTCGTACTGAATTGAGGAGGCAGGAAAGTGGTGGCTAAGGAGTTATGCAATGCCTCTGGACCAGTTTACTAGTTTCACACAAAATATCTTCCACAAATTTTATTTAAAAAAAAGTTACTAGATGAGTCCAATGGCAATGATTCTTCTTCTGAAATTCCCCCTTGCCTTGATCCTGGTAGGCTGGAGTATTTCTTTTTCTTCTCTAATATGTGGAGGGAATAGAAGGGGGCACAAAGGGAGTGTGGCAAGTAGGAGAGAGCTGAAAGTCAGCCAGCTGCCCTTGCAAAATAAGGAGTGCTGCAATTTCCCTTATAGAATCATAGGAACATTATGGTTGGAAAAGACCTTCAGGATCATTGAGTCCAATCATAAATGCTTCAACATCCTGCCTGCTAAGCCATGTCCCTACGTGTCTCATCTATACATATCTTGAACACTACCAGGGATGGTGACTCCACCACTACCCTCAGCAGCCCGTTCCAGTTTGACTACTATTTCCATGTAGAATTTGTTTGTAATATCTAACCTGGACCTTGAATCTTCATGTAAAATCAGTTATGAAATAAAATCCCAGTATTTCCTCAAAGCTCACAAAGTTCTCACAACTATGTGTAAAATGTGTCAGGCTACTTTCCGTCCTCACCAAGGAAGAAATGCTCTTCTAAGTGCAAGCAGCTTTTCTGGAAAGGTCTTTGCATCAGCAAAGGAATGATGAGCCTACAGTGGGCTCAGGGGCTCTAGGAACATGGTGCAATGTTTTATTTTCACTATGGCCTCCATGCCTCATGCCTCTACATTACTGTCAAGCTCTAAGCTGTAGAAAAGCATCCTGTTATAGGGAAAGCCACGGGTGCCCTGGGTTAATCCACCAAGGAGAGTTTTCTAAAATGAGAGTGGGAGCACTCTCTGAAAGTGGCCATCCTGCCAGACACTTAAGTCATTTAAAAGCATGAAGTTAGGTAGGGACATCAGGAATGTGCTGTGAACTGTTTTCACAGAGAAAACCACAAGAAGAATCACAGTCCCTGTGGACACCTCACGTGGGGCTGCAGGAAGACTTATTTTGCATTAGTAGCTCCATGACACGCTTGTCTTTGCTGGGAGGGGTTATATGCACCTCTGCCTTGGAAAATTGAGCTGGCACTCCATGTGACCCCTAAAAATGCAGAGGAACTGCTTGGAAGTGTCAGTGGAGAGCATTCATCCTCTTTCACACCACAACCTGATGGGGGAGGATGCTCAGACAGGGAAAGCAGAAGCACTGAAGATTCATCTCCCATGGTCTGAGTGGGTCCTCTGCAGCCAATAGGGTCTTCTTATCAAATGGAGGAAGAACCTGAGGCACTGCTTGCCAGCTGAGCACTTCATGCCACTTGACTGCAGATCAGCACAGTAGCAATTTCAGCACTCTACTCAGGACAACTGATAGAAATTGAGCTCCTCTAGGACCTTCACCTCTCTTTTGCGATGCAGAGGTGTCATGGATCCAATTTCACTTTGATAGCTCTGCAACGGTTGCATAAAGTTGAGTGGGTTGATTTTGGGCCACCAGGGTAGGCCAGAGAGCTGCTCTTGATCCTTCCAAGCATAGCTGCCTTGAGGAGCAGAGAGCACAGATGCCATGCAGGGGCTTCTGGAGCTGGGCAAGGGAGTGGAAAGGTATTGCCCACAGCTGGGCAGAGGTGTGTCAGATTGGCTCCAGACCAAGCACCATCGGGCCTTGACTTGCTTTCCCCCACTGCGCTTTAGGAGGCAAACGTTGCCCATCTTTGATGTGCCATGCAGACACTGCAGAGCTACAGTGCTTACCATCCTCGCTTCCTTGCCCTCCATCACATCCAGGGCTGGTAGCTTATCAGAACAACCTCACGACGTTCTGCATCTCTGCCACCCTCTTTGAAAGCCCCATGCCCTCCTATTCCCTCTACTTTGTCCCACATCCCCCTTGTCCTAAACCCCACACCACCACCCTTCTTGAGAGCTCCAGCACATCCTGCCCTTCACTACTAGTTCCTTCAGGTGGAGGAACCATCCTCCATGAGAGTCCTTGAGGTTCTGGTGCCATCCTGTGGCCTGCTTGCCTGCAGCTTCTACATAGAGTTTTTCTAGGGCCCCATTTCTCCACCAGCTGGGGAAACATCCACACTGGCTGACAAAGAAGCCACCCAACACTCATCTCCAGGTGGTCCTCAAGTGCTGTTTCCTTCCCCAGGCTCCCTGATTAGGTTAGTGTTGGTAGGGTCAAGTAGCCTCCACCTTGCTCCCCACAACAGCTGCTTTACCAGGAGCCACAATTCAATGCACCCAACATGATGCCAAGGAGAGAGGCTGGCCAGGGTGCCCCACAGTCCTCTTCATCAGTGCCTCTCCTCGGAGTGGATGGGCAAGGGAACGTGGAGATGTGGGCGCTAGGTGGAGTGGGCACATGGTTCCCTTGCCCCAGCAAAAGGTGGCTCCCAAACCAGGTGAAAGGAGAATTTAGGCTATACCTACACTCTGGCCTGGTGCCCCTCGGCCTGCTGCAGTCTGGCTTACAGGTGACATTCCACAGATGCTCTGAGTGGTTCTAACCCCACAGTGTTGTGGATGAAACTGGATGTGTCCCTGGCCACCCATAGAGCCGCTAGAGAACCCCCAGTACCTCAGGAGCACTTGGACACGCACACACGTACAAAGAAAATGCAGACTGAGGATGCACAATGCTATTTATTGATGTCATGCAAGAGCAAGAAACAGGAGACGCGTATTTGGATGAAGGGAAGACCATGAGCATCAGCAGAGCGCTGCAAGGGGACAGCAGGTCCCTCTGCCCTAGTAGGTGCTGGAAACACGAGAAAGAGCAGAGCATGGGACAGCCTTGGAGGTGAGACGGGGAAGAAGAGCTTTGGATATTGATTGTATTTCATGCTATCTTTGAACGTGGGTCTGGGGTTTTCAAAGGCAGCATCTATCCTAGGAAGCAGTAGAGGAGCTGTTGGACATCTTGCAGGACAGGGACACGGTGTCCTGGGACACATCTGTGTCCAGAGGAACAGTACCTCTGGAGCCAGCTAATGGGGCCACACTGCAGTGTTGCTCCTCCACCACCAAATCTCAAAACCCTCCTTCCCCAAGAGACTGCCCCAAGTAAACGCACCTCCTCACAAGAGCTTCACTGAAATCGCCAATATCTTGTTTTCACACTGGAGGGCAGCAAAACCCTTCGTATTGATCCCTGCTCTCTTTAGAGCTGAAAAGCGGGAGGAAAGCAGCAGAATCCCCAACAGAACACGCCCAGTGGAGAACTCGGCGTCTTGTGTAGAGGAGTGTGACAGCAAACGGGAGAAAAGTTCCTGAGGAACTGGTCATATGGATATGTTGCCAACTGAGCCACCTGCCTTCTCTTCAACTGGCACAGCCAGCTTGGCCACAGTGGGCTCTTGGCTGGCAGTAGTGGTGACCACTGTTTCTTCAAAGACCCTCTGGAAGGCAACCCTCAAAGAGACCAGGGAGCAATGCCTCCTGCAGCTCCCCACCAGGAAGTAGATGAATGGGTTGATGCTGCTGTTGATACAGACCAACAAGAAAACAACTTGGGAAGGGCCAGAATTGTAGTTGAACTGCTGCAGGAATTTCTGGATGCTGAGGGGAACGGCAAAGATTAGAAAGATGAGGACTGTGAGGAAGATAACGATGTATAATCTCTTGTGTTGACGTCGCTGGGAGCTACACAGGACCTTCATGAAGAGAATCACGTTGGAAATGACCATGGGTAGGACAAAAACGAAGAAAATGAAGACATACATGGAGACGAGAGCCAGCTGGCAGTGTTCACGTGAGTGAGACAGGCAGAGAGAAGTCACCGCAGCAATCACAGAGATGGACAGAGCCCAGAGGAGAGCACACATGATGGTCGACAAGCGCTCGGGGCGGCGGCAGCGATACCAGAGTGGGAACAGGACAGACACACACCTCTCAATGCTGATGGCCGTCAGGAGATACAGGCCCATGTTGTAGGCAAAGAGAGAGAGCAG
>JAUBOD010000470.1:55354-72216 GCA_032353885.1 Nothura maculosa | reverse complement strand
TGGATGGGCGGGGCCACACAGGGGGCGCTGCCTGGAGGCGGGGCCACTGGATGGGCGGGGCCACAGGGGGGAGTGGCCACATGACGGGCGGTGCCTCCCGGGGCTGAGGCCACATGGGGGGTGGGGCCGCGAGGAGGTGGGGCCACAAGGGGGCGGGGCTTCGAGGGGGCGGTACCTCAAACAGCGCCAGGTTCTCCTCCCGCGGCGGTGGAGGCGGCTCTGTGGGGGGGGTGGAGTCAGGAGGGCCCCGGCGTCCGGCTTAAAGGGGCCGCGCACCCGGGCTCCAGGGCCCCGGCGTCCGGCTTAAAGGGGCCGCGCGCCCGGGCTCCAGGGCCCCGGTGTCTGGGCGCACCCGCGGGGGCGTCGCTGCTCTCGCGGGCGCTGGAGGCCGAGCTGGGCTCCGGGCTGGACGAGGCCGACGGTGCCGCCATCTTGGCCGGCGTTACCACGAAGCGCACGGACGCCATGATGGCTGCGGGGGTGGCGGGAGGGAGGAGGAAGTGGCGGCGGGCACAAAATGGCTGCTGCTGGCGGAGGGGAGAAACCAAGATGGATGCCCTGGCACCAGAAACGGCTGCCTGGGCAACATGGCGGCGCCCCAAGATGGCTCCCGGGGCAATATGGCGGCGCCCTGGGATGGTTGCCATGTCCAATATGGCCGCCTGCCAAGAGGGCAGCACCCCATGATGGCCACTCTCCAACATGGCTGCCCCCATGAGGAGGGTGGGGCTCTGGGCGGCCATTTTGGGACCTCCTCCTCCATGTTGCTGCCCCGGCTGCCACTTTGCAGTCCCTGGGGACCCATTTTGGGCTGAAAATCCCCATTTTGGGGTAAAAAAACACATGTGGTATGAAAAATATCCATTCCTGGCTATAAATCCCCACTGTGGGGGTAAAAAAAACAATTCCCCTTTAGGGTAAAAATATGCATTTGAAAGCAAAAAAACCCAGTTTCTGGTAAAAATGCCCCTTGGGGGTAAAATTGCTGCTTTCTGAGGGTAATAGTCCCCCCTTTGGGGGATCCGTGGACCCGTTTTTGCTCCCAAACTTCCCATTTTGCAGCCCCCAACTTCATACAAAAAAACAGTCCCAAAATCTCAGTTTTCAGGCCCAAAATGACCAAGATAACCCCCCAATTCCCTTTCTTTCCCACCCCAAACTCTCCTTTTCCAACACTCCATCCCCCAAACAACCATTTTGGGGCCCAAACTGGCCATTTGGAGCCCCAATTCCCTCTTTCCAGCCAACCCCCCCAACTTGCAGCCCCCAAAGCCCCCTTTTTCCCCTCAAATCCCACATTCCCCCCAAAAACACCATTTCCGAGCTGCAGACTCCCATCTCAGCACCTCCCCCATGTTTCTGCCCCAACCTCTCATTTTCCCCCAATCTCCCCATTTCCTTTCCCCAAGGTGCAATCCCCCTCCTTTTTTTCCTTCCCCAAAACTCCCTGTTTTTACCCCAAAATCCCTCCATCCCCCTCCCCTCGGCAGCACCGCGTTACCTCAGGGCGGGGTGGAGGGGGAAAGGCCGTGACGTCAGCACGGCGACGTCACGGAGGCCACGCCCCCTCCCCACTGCGGCGGGAGGTGCCGCAAGGGGCGGGGCTTTAGGAGGGGGTCACGTGGGCGCCGTCACCACACGCAGCCTGGTCACGTGGCCGGCATCACTTTTTATTCTCGCGCGCTACAGTGCGACCGGAAGTCCCGCCCTTTCACCCCCCTCCCAACATCCGGTGAACTTCCGCCTCGGTGCATCCCGCACGCCGCGTCCGGGCAGACACGCGGCGCCGCTCGAGGGTTCCGCATCGCGATGGTTCCGGGGGGGGGCGGGACTTAACGGCGCTTCCCGCTTCAGAGCACGGGGCGCGGCTGCTGCGTGGGCAGCACCCGGAAGCGCCGCTTCAGCGCCAGCCGGTGCCGCGAGTATTTGTCGTCCGGGGAGAAACGCGCCGGGTGCGCCGAGGCCGTGGCGCGCCCGTCCGGGGCCGATTTCTGCACGGACCGGAAGTGCCCGTCACCAACGCGCTGCCGCTTCCGCCCTCACTAGCGCGCAACGTGCATCCCGCTCCCCCTGCGCTTCCGGTGGCGACGGCGCTTCCCGTCCGCCACTCCCAGCGCCGCTTCCCTTGGGTTCCGCTTCCGGCTCCCCCTTGTATTTCATCCCCCTCCCCCCAACCCGGTCCCGTTTGCCCAGACCCGCCCTCCCCTCCGCTCCCTTCCCGCCGTTTCCGCCTTCCTTCGGTTCCACTTCCTGTGGGTTCCCCTGACCGCTCCGCTTCCGCATTCTCCCGGTTCTCCCCCCCGCGCCGGTCCCGTTTCCGCTTCCGGTCCCGGTACCTTCAGGGTGTAGACGCGCTCGCCGCGCTCGTTCTCGTAGAACTGCAGGAACATGGCGGCTGCGCGCGGGGCACGACGGGAAGGAGGGCGGGGGCGGCCGCGCGCGGGGCACCACGGGAAGGAGGGCGGGGGGAGCTGCGCGCGGGGCACCACGGGAAGGAGGGCGGGGGCGGCCGCGCGCGGGGCACCACGGGAAGGAGGGCGGGGGCGGCTGCGCGCGGGGTACCACGGGAAGGAGGGCGGGGGGAGGAGCGGCCGCGGGGAGCGCTGGGAAATGGAGTCCGCGGGGGGGACAATGAAGGGACATTGGGGACAATGGCGGGGGGCGGGGGACAGAGTCCCGTTCCCCCATCCCTGTTTCCCCTTGTCCCCTGCAATGTCCTGTTATCCCCATTGTCCCCCCATTCTCTCTCCATTGTTCCCAATGTCCCCCTGTTATCCCCATTGTCCCCCATAGGTAGTTATTCCAATGGGAATATTCCACCTTCTCAAGATGGGCGACTTTCATTTCATTAATTTAAATTTTGGGATTTCCTTTATTCCCATGTGCCGTGACCCTGCAGAGCTTGGGGACCTGGAGTGTCCCCTGGAGCATTGGGGGCAGCTCTGGGCTCCCCAGGACCAGAGGGACGTGGAGCAACGAGAGAGGGTCCAGCAGAGAGCGACCCGGATGATGAAGGGACTGGAGCAGCTCCGGTGTGAGGAGAGACTTGAGCGCATTGGGCCGGTTCTGCTTGGGGAAGAGCAGGCTGAGAGGGGATCCCATTGACCTGGACAAGCTCATGAACCTCATGTCCGGGCTTCCCATAACTCATGTCCGGGCTTCCCATAACTCATGTCCGGGCTTCTCCCTCGGTCTCTGGGCACCCGGTCGTGTTAGCAGATCTTTCCTCCTCGGTGATTCCCGCTGTGCTCCCGGCCTTGTCCCCATTGGAAGGACCCCGATGCTCCCCGGAGCTTTGGGCTGGCTCTGTACGTGATCACGGCTCCGGACGCTCTGTGCCACCGGAGGTGACGGGATTTGGGCTCGCTGAGGATGCTCCCGTGGTGTTTGCCGGCACTTCCCGGCTGGAGGGGCCACCTGGATGCTCTGCGCTGCCCCTGCCCATGGCATCCAGGGCGGATCGATTCTGCACCAATTGCTGCGGGAAATCCCAGCTGCTGGGGGGGCAGATGCCAAGGGCATTGGTGCCAACTGCCCCGCTGCCGGGGCTGAGGCCGAGGAAGGGGTAGAGCGTCTCCGTGTCGGGTATGGACATCTCCACAATGGGGGCCATGACAGACACGTTGTAGAACACGAGTCTCCCCGCGTCCCCCTCCAGAAACACCCCGATGACGAGCGCCTTCTCCTGCCCCTTCAGCCGCGCGTCGGCCTCAGGGGGGCGGTACCGGCCCCCCGCCCTCCCCAGGGCCCACACGCCGTCCTGGGGTCGCTCCTCGGCCTGCCCTGGTCCCACGCGCGCCCTGGCGCCCTCGCTCAGCACCCCCAGCTCCCAGTCCCCCTGGTCGCCCACCCACACCTCCCAGTAAGCGCGCTGGGACGCAAAGCCCCCGCGCCCCACGGCAAGGCGAGGGGCTGCATCCCGGGGTGAGGGAGGGCATCGGATGCTCCGGCCGTCCTCCGACACAAGGAGTCCGGGGTGCCCGTGGGTTGGGTCCAGCGTGACGTCCACTGTGGGGAGAGCAGAACGTCCCCCGTGGGACGTGCTGAGCTCCAGCAGAGCCCATGGAAAGAGCAGCTCCCGGCCTTGTCCTGCCCATGCGACCCATGGAGAAGTGTCCTGGTGCCACCCACCATCCTTGGCCTCCCCAACGCACAGGGAGATGGGGCCGTGATCCAGACGTGGCTCCGTGGGCACCTTCCATCCACCCCCATCCACGAGGAGCGCAGTGCCCACGGGTCACGCCGGCGCCAGCACTCACCCTGGTAGCTCCGAGCGCGTCGGAATTCTGTGAGGGAAAGGAGGGGTCGCAGTTAGTAGAGGGACGGTGATTGTGGTGACGCAGAGAGCCGCGGCCGGCGACATCTGGGGTGGGTTTGAGGAGCAGGAGAGGATGGGAAGGGACCTGCATGGCCCTGGCCAGCCCGGGGGCTTTGGGATCCCCGGCAGCTCCTGGTGACAGACAATTCCCGGGACTGGCCGAGGAGCCGGGCAGCGCTGGGAGACAGCGTTGGGATTGGAGGTGCACGAGCGGGTGCAGGAGACCCCCCGGAGTAGGGCAGAAAGCGTCGGTTCTTACCCATTTCTTCCACGGTTCTCGCTGAAACGGAAGGAGAGTCTTTAGCAAGCGTGATTCCTGCCGGGATCCCTGCGGATCCCGTCCCCCCGACCGCTCGCTGCTTGTCCCCATTGACCCCATTGATCCCATTGACCCTCCCATTGACGCCAATGTCCCCCCATTGACTCCATTGACCCCCACTGACCCTACTGACCCCATAGCCCCATAGACCCTCATTGACCCCATTGACTCCATTGACCCTCCCATTGACTCCATTGATCCCAATATCCCCCCATCGACTCCATTGACCCTCCCATTGAGTCCATTGACCCTCATTGACCCCATTGATCCCCATTGACTGTATTGACTCTCCCATTGACCCCATTGACACAAGTAACAACGCTGGGCGGCTCTCCCAGGTGAGGACAACTCATCCTGCACACGGATTCTGGGAAAGAGGCCTCCCTCCGTCCTTCCCTCTCTCCCTTGGGCATTGCTACGTGCCATGGGACAGACGGTGGGAGCACCCGGTGAACCTGGGACGGTGCCTGGCTCCGTGTGTGGTGTCGTGCATGGACCCGCTCTCCAAGGGTGATCCCTGGTCACCCCCAACCCATGCAATCCTGGAGGAGATGCCTCGATGGATGGGAAGGGAAATCCCTCCCCATGCGTTTTTAGCGGCTCCTCTTTTCCCTGTGGATCTCATGGATCTCACCTTTCCACGCCCGAAGATCTTCCAGCTCTGAAAGGGAAGAGGAGAGGTGTGAGGGACCCAGCGCCCCGTGGAGGCCGTTCCCCGATGGGCCAGCACGTGGGGACACCAGGGGCTGCTCGGGGACCTGAGCAGAGCCCTGGCCCTGCTGGCCCCGGCGAACGGGTCTAGCTGGGCGGTTGGGTGAGCAGAACCCCAAGGAGACCCCCAGTACCTGACTCCATGGTCTTCATCTGTTGTTCTGCAAGAAGAAGAGAGACGTTGGTAGCGGAGCAGAGCCCTTGGGACAAGGGCTGCCAGGCCAGGACTGGGGCGGATCGGGAGCTGGGCGGATGGCAGAGCTCGGAGGGTCCTGATCTATGGGGCTGAGTCCAGTTGGGGGCCTGTGGCCAGCGGTGTCCCCAGGGATCAGTACTGTTCAACATGTTCATCAAGGACCTGGACGAGGACACTGAGTGCACCCTGAGCACTCAGGATGATCCCAGTGGAGTGGCCGACGCTCCGGAGGGATGCGCTGCCATCCAGAGGGACCGGGACAGGCTGCAGAGTCGGGCAGGGAGGAACCTCATGAGGTTCAACAAGGACAAGAGCAGGGTCCAGGAACAGCCCCAGGCACCAGCACAGACCAGGGATGACCTGCTGGAGAGCAGCTCCATGGAGAGGGACCCGGGAGTCCTGGTGGACACCGAGTTACCCATGGGCCAGCAGTGCCCTCGTGGCCAAGGAGGCCAATGGGATCCTGGCTGCATCAGGAGATGTTGCCAGCAGGTCGAGGGAGACGATCCTGCCCCTTTACTGGTGAGGCCGCACCTGGAATATTGGGGGAGTTCTGGGCTCCCCAGGATAACAGGGACACGGAGCTCCTAGAGAGGGTCCAGTGGAGACCAACAAGGATGATGAAGGGGCTGAAGGCCCCCACAGCCTGTCCCACGTGGTGCCTTGAGCTGATTCCCAGGATCTGCAGAGCCCGGAGCGGCAGGAATGACTGGGAACCTCCCCATGGAGACGCTGCCCATGGCGCTGAGGAGCCTGGTGCCGGCTCCGAGCATGGGCACCATTCACCACCGAGGGACACGGTCCAATGCAGATGGGTTCCCCACACGGCACTGGCACCGCCGACCTCATGGGGAGCACAAAGGGGCACAAGGCAGGGCAGGATGCCCAGGACACCTACCCCTGCCCACGAGAGCTTCATCCTGATCCCGTTTCCTCTCATCCTTCTTCCTTATAGCTGCAAGAGGAGAGGTTTGTCAGGTGGGACAAAGCCTGGAGAAGCAGGTGACTGGGGCAGGACTCATCCCTGCATCCCCAGGGCAGCAGGGGGAGATCTCCTGGTCGGACACACTCCCACCAGCCTGGTGTGTGTCCTGTGCCAAGGGACAGGGCCGGGGACAAAGGAGGGGACACAGGAACATGGCCACCATGGGTCAATGACCATGTTCTCTTGGGGTTCCTCACCACGTGGTTCCTCGGGGGGGAGTACGGGGGGGTCTACACGTAGCTATGGGGGGATTTACCCCCTGGGGGAATTTGGGGGCAATTGGTGACACGGGGACAAGGGCAGGGACACAGGAACATGTGCCCCCCATGGCCACCATGGGGCAATGGTGGCATCTTCTTGAGCTTCCTCACCACGTGGTTCCTCATAGAGGTAGGTACGGGGGGGTTAACACGTAGCTATGGGGGGGATTTGCCCCCTGGGGGCATTTGGGGGCAATTGGTGCCATGGGGACACGGGCAGGGACACAAGAACATGTAGCCCCCCATGGGTCAATGGTGGCATCTTGGGGTTCCTCGTCACGTGGTTCCTCGGAGCGGGGGGTACGGGGGGGTCAACACACAAGCTCTGGAGCCCTTTCAGGGTTGGCGCTACCAAGACGGGCTCCACTCACCGCCGGTGCCCCACAGACACCCTCAGTGAGCACTGCCTGCCTTGCTGGCGCGGGCCCCACTCGCTCCACCACCAACCTAGGTTCTCATGACCAAGGCATCCAACCCGTGGCCGGGTTAGCCCTGTCCCTGCCCATCCCCATGGCCGGGTTAGCCCTGTCCCTGCCCATCCCCATGGTCTCGTGGCCAAGATCTTGGTGGCTCTGGGGCCAAGGAGCAGCCCAAGGCGCTTCCTGGCCCTTACCTCGGTGGACACAGAACCCTGCGGCCACAAGGACCGACAGCAGGACCAGCACGAGCAGCACCCAGAAGGCGGCCTGCCAGGGCGACGGGCGAGGGAAGACGTCTCCTGTTATTGCCCAGAGAGAAGGTGGAAACGTTCAGATCATTCCCATCGTTCCGATGGCAGCAGCTCCCTCCAGCCCCCAGCAGCCGCAGCCTGGGCTCCCCGAATCCGGCATCCCATTCTGCCGGTGTCCTGCAGCAAAGGACAGCAGGGGAAAACAGGGGTTCTTCCTTCATCCATCCCAACATTGCTCCTTTGGAAAGATTTCCTCCAAGTGGGAGCCCGCGGCACGAGGATTTGGAGGGGCACAATGCGGGAAAGGGAGCACGCTGGTGTTAGTCCTGGGGATATTGTGTTAATCAGGGGAGACCCCCCAGAAGTCACATTGGGGTGTCCTCACAATCCCTTCTCTGCCCATTTCGTTCCTTCCCTGTCCTTGGCTGTGTTGGTCCATGTTCTAGGCTCACCTGCAAGCTCGATGCCCGCGCTCTGCTCCGCGCCCGTCAGCGGGTTCTGCACCGTGCAGCGGATCTCGCCACCTTCCACCATCCCATGCCTGGGGACCCAGATGTGGCTCTCGAGGGCGTAGAGCTGCTCCCGGTCCTGCGTCACGGTCGTCCTGGGCTTCACCTCCACGGCGTGTGCGAGCCAGCGCACCTGCGGCTCCGGGAACCATCCCGAGGACTTGCAGGACAGCCCGAGCCCGGCGCCCGCGGGCCCCGTCACGGCCATCCTCACGGGGGCAGTAGCTGCAGGAAGAGGCAGCAGGATTCAGGTAATGCACTGGCTGGACGCCCTACCCCAGCCTGTAGTCGCTGCCTTTCTTGCCCACCATTGGGTGATTCCCTTGGGGATGGAGCGGGATTCACGGTGGAGGGTTCCCTCCTGCCCAGTGGCCTCCCTGGCTCAGACCCCTTTCCTCCTTTTCACCTACTATCGAGCCTTGCAGCTCTTGTGGGGTTCAGTGATAACTCCGAGTCATGCAGCTCATCCATCCCCTTGGAGGCCTGGCTCCCCTGGCTGTAGCCCATCTCCCTGGGCTTCTGCAGGCAACGCCTGCAGCTGCAGAAGAGCCCGGAGCGCCCGCGCGTGCGTCTCACCTTGTACCTGGAGCTCCAGGTTGGCCTCGTGGCTTCCTTCAGCGCTCTGCACAAGGCACTGATAAAGCCCAGCGTCCTTCACGCTCAACGTCTTCAGCTTCAGCGAGAGGTTCCCCCTGATGAACTCGTCGAGGAACAGCTCCGTGCGGAACGCATAACCAATCCCGTGCAGGTTCTGCTTTCCTTGGTCCATGTAGCTGTGCAGAATCGCGGTCTGGGTTCCGTATTTCCTCCAGAGCAGGTGCATGTTCGAGAGGCGGACGGGAGGTGAGAGTTGGCAGGGCAGGATGATGTCTTGTCCAAACACCCCAACAACTGGTTCCTGGGAAGTGGAGAGCGAGGCTCCACCTGGAAACACCAGCAGGATTCATGGGATTAACCCTAGAAACCCAACTTGGATGAGCTGAAACAACCTGGTGGAAGACCCCGCACCCCGCGTTACACAGGGCATCTGGGTAAGGATCATATCAAGAGCCTTACTGGAGCTGGAGAACATGGCCGAGAAGACCATCCAAAGCCATGGGTGCATCATCCTGAGGGCAGGGACCTGCGGAGAGAAGGAAGGGGTGGGAGACGCTCCGGGACACGCAGTGGTCTCACACTTGGCAAGTACATCAGGGTGGAGGCACTGAGCTGCAATCCGGTGACACCGTTTTGCAAAGAGGGGTGAGATCCCATCACCGGCACCGTCCTGCCCTTCCAGGTCTGCAGGAAACACCCCCATGGATGCATTAGAGAGGCAGCAGCTCCCGAATCGGTGTGGGGCTGAGCTGGGGACTTGTGTTGGTGCCCATCACAGCTCTTGGAAGGACGGGAGGACAGAGCGATCCCCCTCATTAGCCCCAGCGTGGGGAATGCATTTTGGAGCCCCCTGCCATGGCTTCCCTTGCTTGGGCTTTGCTCTGCGTGCCCTTCAAGTAGTAGGGCTGCTGGTGCCGTCATAGGATCCCAGATTCATTATGGTTGGAAAAGACCCTCAGAAGGAGGACAACCATCAATCCATCCCACCACCCTGCTGATCCATGGCCCTCAAGTGCCTCATCCGCACGCGCCGTGGACAATGACTCCACCACTGCCTGTCCCAACGCTCGACCGCTCTTTCCATGCAGATTTCTTGGTTGGTATCTCATCTGAAGCTCCCCTGGTGCAACTTGAGGCCATCTCCTCTCGTCCCACCCGTAGGTATTTTGGAGAGGGGATTGAGCTTCACTACAACCTCCTTGGTTCAGCCCAGACGTTTTATTGCTGAGATCAGAGAGGTGCCTGCAAAGAAAAGAGCTTCCCTCCCAGGCCAATAATCCCAACCGTTGGAGGGGAGTGATAAGAGATAAGGTGTTTGGAGCCGCAGGTTGGAAAGTCAGCCTCGCAATCAAGGATCTGGACTCTGGAATTGCCTGCCCCGCCCAGCAGTGCAAACAGGGAGTTGCCTCCATCCCTTGGACAGGTCCGTGTCCAGGAGAAGGAGGGAAGGAGGTGGCAGGACAGGGATGGGAGCCCCTTTAGACCCCGGGCAGACTGGAATGAGCAGGAAACCTTTGCCAAGGCCAAAAAGAATTTAAAATAGAGGTTCTTTGAAGTTTAACAATCTTCCAAGTTTGCTGAAGTTGATTGGGTTGGAGTTGGTTGAAGTTGAGGAGGTTTCAATGCCCATTTCTCTTTCTCCTTCAAAACATCCCCTTTTCTCTCCAGAGACACTTGCTGCACGAGAAGCGCCGAGAAATGCAGGAACGCGAGAAACCACCGGAAAACGCGAGAAACCACCGGCAACCTCACGGCTCCAAAGCAAGTGCTTCATTCCCACTCCTCCCGTCTGAAGCGACCACAGCAGCGGGTGCACGGACACACGGTGGTGGGCACTGCCCCATGGGGGGTGAGCCCTAACCCATGGGCCCATTGTGGGCCACGTTGGGTCCCCTACGGAACAAGGGAATGTGGGCACGTGTGTTGGGACGGGAGAGCCTCCGTCCATGCCCCCGCGCTCTGCAGCCCTCCGTCCCTACCCCAGGGGTGGCAAGGAGACCCCCGTGACCGCCTCGCTCCCAGCAAGGAGCTGGTGAAGGTCTCTGTGCCTCTGCTGCTGTTGGAAGCACTGGGATGGAGAACTCCGTGCTCCATATCCCTGTCACCAAATAGGACCTTGACCTTGGCACGAGGGGCAGACGTGAAGCCAAGGGGGTCATGGAGCCAAGGGAGTCATCCCTGTAGGGATGGAGGAGGTGAGATGGGGAAGGACCTACCTGGAGCGCTCAGCACGGCCCTGTAGGGATGGAGGAGGTGAGATGGGGAAGGACCTACCTGGAGCGCTGAGCACGGCCCTGTAGGGATGGAGGAGGTGAGATGGGGAAGGACCTACCTGGAGCGCTGAGCACGGCCCTGGGGTTAGTGGGGAGCCCACGCAAAGAGCCATCCGGCCAGGTCCTGGTTCCACATGGAGCACTCGTGGAGAAGGAAAGACGGGCGAAGCGGGAGGAGGAAATGAGCTCGTGATCCCTGTCCCAGGGAAAGTGAAAGCCCCTGGGCCTCGTCACTCATTAACCTGGCAGGTTTCCAAGCGGGAAAACGTCTTGGAAGGAACCAGTGGTGAGGGCAGCAGCACCAGCCTCCCCTCCATGCAGAGGGGACATCATCGTTGCAAGCAGCTCCCAGCTGGAACTCCGATTCCCAGGCTTTGGGACAAGCGCCATGTCCTGCAGGCATCGGAGCTGCCGAGGAGCCGCATAGACATGACCCCGAGCTGCCTGACGTGGGGTGCAGGTCCCCAACAAAGAGCATTCGATGTGGTGGACGCAGTGAATCCCCTGCAGCCTCCTGTCGTCGTCTCCAGCAACATCCGTCCGGTCTCTTCGGTAGAGATGCGGTGGTTGGGACACACCAGAAAGGAAACGGTGAGAAGCAGCAGCAGCAGCAGCAGGAGGAGGAGGCGGCGGGACGGGCTGGGGAGGAACCGGAGCGCTGCCTTGTCACAGAGCATCCATGCCGCTCCGGCGGAGCCGCAGCACCGCGGCCATGGTCCTGCCGCTGGCGCTCCTGCTCCAAGGCGAGTCCCTGGCCGGGTGGGCTACGGAAGGGTGGGCTGAGATCCCATCAGCAGCACTGGGTTTTTGTTCCCTTTTGCCTACACTTTGGTCGGAGAAGGGGCTCTAGGGTGGCCACGGCACATGGAGAAGGTGCTGAGATGGCTGCGCTCCACAAACAAGACCAAAATAGCAGAAGTTGACGCTGAAGACGGGTGGGGAGTAGCGCTGTGGTTGAGCAGCTCAGAGCTAGCCAAGCTGTCGGTGAAGAGGGACACGTCTGTGATAGACACCATGGCAAAGAGAGCGTTTCCACCAGCACCTGCAGCCCTGGACGCTCCAGCCGCAAGTCTGGCCCATGGGAGATGCTCTCCTCGTCCCAGGACACTCAGGGGTGTCCCGTCTATCCATGGGGTGGAACAGCCCAAGCAAGGTCCAGCGCAGCACTGACCTCCTTCTTCTTTGCTCTCCCCAGCTTGGCAAGCTGTGGGCCAGGAGAGCTGTGGAGCTCCAGGTCAGTGTGTCCCCATCCTGCCCATGTCCCCGTCCTGCCCGTGTCCCCGTCCTGCCCATGTCCCCGTCCTGCCCGTGTCCCCATCCTGCCCGTGTCCCCGTCCTGCCCATGTCCTCGTACTGCCCGTGTCCCTGTCCTGCCCGTGTCCCTGTCCTGCCCGTGTCCCCATCCTGCCCGTGTCCCCGTCCTGCCCGTGTCCTCGTCCTGCCCGTGTCCCCGTCCTGCCCGTGTCCCCGTCCTGCCCCGCTCGCTCTCCCCTCCTTTGGTGGGATCTAACGGCTTTCCCACCACCCCTGGGCATTGTGGGGCCTCTCTCTGCTTAGGTCTCTTTGCAACAAGTCAGTCAACGGGGTCTCCTTTGCAACCCTGTCCTGCTCCAGACTCTGCTCCTGTTTGAGCCCCATTGGTGGTGGCATCGGGTACCCAAACCCTATCCCCAAACCCCTCTGCCCATCAGGACCTCCTATTCGGAGCAGTGTGGAACAGGGATGCGATGTCTCTGTGGAAGGAATTCCTTGCCTTGCAGCAAGAGCCTCCAACAGCGACGGACACCCCAACCCCAGCACCCAAGCTCTGCCACAGGGGAGGTGTCTGAGGTCCCTTTTCCCCCTGCTCTCCCCCATCCCAGGCAATCTTCCAGCCCCCAGCATCGCCGTGAACCCCGCGGCAGCCCGAGTGGGTGACGCCGTGCAGCTCCAGTGCACGGTGCTCACCAGCAGCCCCGTTACCCGCGTCATCTTCTGCCACGACGGGAGGGAGCTGAGCGCCAAGAAGGCTACGGACACAAAGAGCATCTACAACCACAAGGAGAACGTGTCCCTGGCCAGCGCCGGCAACTACTCCTGTCGATACGAGGTCCGAAACAGCACGAACCAGATAGTGCGGTCCCAGCACAGCCACGTGCAGAGCCTGCATGTCCAAGGTATGAGAGGACCTGGAAAGTGCCGGGGCTCTCCCTGCCCCATCTCCTTCCTCAGCCCTGGAAAGTGCCGGGGCTCTCCCTGCTCCATCTCCTTCCTCAGCCCTGGAAAGTGCCGGGGCTCTCCCTGCCCCATCTCCTTCATCAGCCCTGGAAAGTGCCGGGGCTCTCCCTGCTCCATCTCCTCCTTCATCAGCCCCGTATCGTTTGCTCAGGGGAGCAGCCCGAGCGCCCTGAGAGCGCTGCAGGACCCAGCGAAGAGACAACCCCGCCAGGTAAGAGGGACCATGAGCTGCGAGCGGGAGCTTTGCCCTGCTTAGGGGCCCAGGCAACTTCTCCCTCCCACGGGGCTTCATGTGTGGGGTGAGCTTAGGCTGGGGACCAGTTTCAGTTGGGTCCTTGGGTCCCTCTTCTGCACCGTGGGGTTTGGGCTAGATGACCCTTCCAGCCCTAAGCATTCGCTGACTCTGTGATCACTTCAGCCCTGCTCCCCCTTTTCTCCTTTCCCCACCAAAACCACTGCACGGTTCCCCATGAGCAATGGGAACCCTTTGGGACCCACAGGCCAGGAGGAGGCCAGCCCCTTCCTGATCTCCAAACTCAACGGGGATAGGAGAAAATGAAGTGAAACCAGGGGAGTAAAGGTTGGTTTCATGTCACCCACCACTTGCAGCTCCTGCCGCACCACTGCTCTCCAGTTTCCTCCTCGTCCTGGGCGTTTCGGTTCCTGGTGTCCTGCTCCTGGCTGCGCTGGGCGGTCTGCTCCTGAGGAAAGGTCTGTTGGAGGGGACGGTCCCCGCACGGGGTGAAGGGTGGGCAGGACTGAGTGTCCTGGGCAGGACGGAGCGGGCGGCCAGGCTGTGGGAGCAGCCCAAACGCTCTGCACAGAGGGAGGACAAGTGTTTGCTCCTGCAGATTCACTCCTCTCCTCTTTTGCAGGGGTTCCTGGCGCTGGGACCAAGAGGTAGGAACCAAAGGGGTGCTCGGGCTCTCCATGGGGCATGGGAAGAGCCAGGAGCCACAGAACTCGTGCAGTCCTTCTGGAGGGAGGTCCCTGGCAAGGCCAGGCTCTTTCCTCCTCCTGTCCCTTCTCCTTCCAGACTTAGAGGGTGGGGAAAAGCGTTTTCCTTGAGCAATTCTGGTCCTACCGCTTGCTCTCCTGTACCTTAACAAGGTCCTTCCAAGGAGAAGCCTGCAAGATGCTCCTCGTGGCTGTCCAATTGTCCTCCCTGCTCCCTGCCGCTCTCCGCCCTGTGTTTGAGGATCCTCTCCACCTTGTAGCCCTGGTGTCCAAGTGTTTTCCAGGGTCTGGGGTGGCGGGCAAGGCACAGGACCATGTCCGTTGTCGTTGCTTCTTCCTCCCTTACAGGGCCCAGAGCAAGCAGCGGGGCAGCCCGGAGGATGAAGTCCAATGTAAGGAGCCTGAAACCTTGGGGAGACCCCGTGGTTGAGGGAAGGAGCCTCTTGGAAGCAGGAACGTGGTGGGAGGTGCCACCACACGGCTCCTTTGGGCAATGAGGACCAAGCACATTTGGGACACAGTTGGGAAGGGCAGGAGCAGGAGGTGGAGGGGGGTATTCTCTCCTATGGGGCACTGCTAAGGCCACGTCCCGGGCTGGGCTTTGCCGTATGGGAATGGTGAGGCTCTTTCTTTCCTCTCCCCAGATGCCTCCGTCAGCGTCGCCCGCGTTTCCAAGGTGAGTCTTGGGTTCCAGTGGCCGGGAGAAGCTCCCAGTCCCTGCCGGGGCCCTGGGAGGGACATTGGGTGGCTCCTACCTTGGAGCGCAGCTCTGGGAATGCTTCCCCTGCCCATGGAGCGCAGCTCTGGGAATGCTTCCCCTGCCCATGGAGCGCAGCTCTGGGAATGCTTCCCCTGCCCATGCAGTGCAGCTCTGGGAATGCTTCCCCTGCCCAAGCAGCTCCCAGGCTTCCAGGGCGCCCCTCTGGCATGGAGCGATGCTCAGCAGTGGCCCAGGCTTCTGGGCACACATGTTTTGGGGGAGCTCTCAGCAAACCCGTGCGTGTCCGTGCACCAGCGAAGCGCTCGGAGGCTTCCCGCTCATCCCGGGTTCCCTGCCCTGCTCCACGCTTGCAGGACGGGATTCACAGCAACAATTGCCCCGTTGCATTCACAGCCAGAAGATGCACCCACGTACGCAACCGTCGCACCAGCTTCCTCACCAGAGGCACCCACGTACGCAGCCGTCGCGCCGCGGAGGGGCCGGCACCACTAAGGCCTGGCAGGAGGATCTCAGGAGCACATGGCACCACCCAGGCAAGCCCCATCCATGGAAGACCCCATGGAAGACCCCATGGAAGACCCTGTCCACGGTTCTCCACCAGGCGCGTGCACCCAACACCGTCCCTGCTGGGCGTCCCCCTTGGAGGAGCGTTTCCCTGCATCCAGCCCCTGCTCCACCTTCCTCCTCCTTGGCCTCACCTCCATCCAGGAGCAAACCCCATCTCCCCTGCCCCGCTGAGAATCGGCCCCTTCAGACATTTGGCATAAAAGGGTGAGAACCTGAGAGGAGTGGAGAAATCCCATTTCTGGCTTTCCTTCTTTCTCTCATTCTTTCTCTCTTTCTCTCTGCAATAAAATCAACTTTTAATGAAGAAAAACTCCTGCCAACGTACAGGATGTTTTCCACCTGTGAGTTTTAATTGCAACCGAATTGCGTGTTTGTTGAAGGCAGATCAATGATAGCCCAAAAAAGGGTCATTGGGTTTGTCAGGGAATGAATTATTGCCCTTTTGATCTGATGAGAATTTTGAATCTAATTTTCAGGTTTGAATTTAAGGTGGTTTTTCTTCCTCCCCATTTAGCACAGAGTGAATCTATTTTGCTGCTCAGAGGCGCCCGTTGCTCCGCTGTCCACAGCCACCACAGCGCGCTTGCAAAACCCATCATAGAGCCCAAAATAGAAAACCAAAACAGAGCAAAATCCCCCTTCCTCACGCGGCCCTGAGCTGCCTCCCCTCGTGTCGCTGGGCTGCTTGGGACAGCTCGGCGTGAGGGAACAGGTCGTCCAAGAGCAAGCCCAGACGTTGCAAGGACGTTACGGCTTCCACACGTTGCACGGAGGGGTTTTGGCCGCTGGAAGCATCGCGTTGCCTGCAAAGAGCCGGTGTAATTGCTGGGAAGGGGCACAGCGTGGGGAATGCTGCGGAGAGGGAGCAGGGCTCCTGCTCCAGCAGCATCCCCTGGGGGTGCATGAGGAGGAGGTTGCAAAGAGCAGATGGATCCAGACTGGGATTAATGGAACTCCTGGAGCCCGTGGGTGCTGAGCGCCGTGCAAGCAGGTCGGAGCTGCATCGGAGCAGCGCGGAGCTCCAACCAGGGCGTGGGGCTCAGGCCGATGCGGCCGCTCCGTCCTGGCCGCAGGCGTCTGAGCCGCGTCCGCACGCGCTGGGTGCGCTGGGTGCGCTGGGCGCACTGGGCGCGCTGGGCGCGCTGGGCTGCACGCGCTGCTGCCCAGAATAGGGCCCTGGGGCGCAGGGAGGAAATGGCGACCGAGGCGCGAGCGGGAGCCGCAGCCCTGGGGGGCTCGGGCTCTGCTGCTGCCTGCGGGCCTCTGCTCTGCAGTGGGGCGAGGATGGAGAAAAGGAGGAGAAGGAGGAGAAGGAGGAAAGGGAGGAGAAGGAGAGAAGGAGAGAAGGAGAGAAGGAGAAGGACAAGAAAAAAGGGAAAAAGTGAAAAGAGGAAAAGGAAAAGAGGAAAGGAAAAGAGGAAAAGGAAAAGAGGAAAAGAGGAAAAGGAAAAGAGGAGGACAAGGAAAAAAGGGGAAGAGGAAAAGAGGAGGAAAGGAGGAAAAGGAAAAGAGAAAAGGAGGAAAGGAAGAAAGGAGGAAAAGAGGAAAAAAGGAAAAAAGGA
>JAUBOD010000469.1:4255749-4280518 GCA_032353885.1 Nothura maculosa | reverse complement strand
CCAAAACATGCGAGATGCAGCCAGCATCGCAACTGTGCTGGCAAGAGCAGCGGAGAGAACGTGAGAGCGGGCACTGCAGGTCACAAACGAGGGACTCCGAGCCCTCCCAGAGCAAGCGAGCTCTTGCTGAAAGGGAATTTCTCGTAGGTTGTAAATTTAACTAAAGTAAACTCTGCAGGGACAGAACATAAACTTTCCCATGCAGCATCCACTCACTCAAAAGCCCACTGAAAATAACTCCAAGTGCAGGCCTGAAGCAGCCTCATGCTGCAGTTTGCAGGTCCTCTGAAACCAAATTAATACTTAACAAACTGCACCGAGTGCAAGTGCTGGGGATTCAAGCGTTCCTTACAAAATACCCAGTGCCTTTATCAGTGATCTCATCCAGCAGAAGTACAAAATGAAAAGCAGGGTCTGATCTGTCCCTCGTAGGAGGGAGCTCTTGTGGACAGGGTTCAGCTTTTTGTGTCAAGGGAAGTTCACTTGGAAAATCGCAACGTTATTCCAGTAAAATTTCAGGAACCTCCCACGGCACACGGCTTGAGAAGCACCACTGACAAAATGAGCTTCTCTCTCCTCTTCTCAGGCCACAAGTTACAGCTTCTAAAACGACGTGGGCAAATAGGCCTCAAAACCAATCCTGCAAACCTGGCATTTTCCCAGGACAATTCCCACAAAACCCAAACAGTTCATTCTATGCAAATATTGTACTACTCAAGCACAAAATGTTTGAGAGAGTTCTCCTTTTTTTTTTTTAAAACACAATTTCCATATCTTCAGGGTATCTTCACAGTATCATTAAACTTTGCTTTTGCTGGAAAGCAAATTAAGTAATTGGATTTCCTTGATTGAGAAGATTTATCCCGGCCAAAGTAAAAAACATGCTCTGCCATTTAAAGCAGTGCTCAGGGAGCGCACTGCTTGCGCTGCTATCCAAGTTGCTGGGTGTACAGTTTTGCCTTAGGGATTAAGGGAAACAGTACAGCATACAGAAACTCTTAGTTCATTATTTTACATATTGTAATCAATTATGATTCTGTGAGTTATTTTTCTATTCTCCTTTTTCACCATTTATTCTCATTACTCCAAAACGGAAATATTCTGGCCTGTTCCACTGCATAACACATGCAGCAAAATGAAAGATTCCAATCATATTTTTGTTGTAACCAGCATTTTGCAAACTGAGATCTGCATCTTCTTTGGCTCTACATTATCTTTTTTTAACCATGCAGCACATAGAAAGCAGAGTCATTTGACAAAATGAGTAAATGACTAGCAAGGTGAATCTCCAGGTCTTAGCTGGCACATACATTAATTTCAAAAAACTTTTTAAAATATTATATGCTTTACAGGTACACTTTCTATGCAGTGCATTCCCTTGCCCTGATCTGGCCTTTTTAAAGTTTCCTTCACATTGTTCCAAATTGCTAACAGACTCTTGCTTTGCAATTGTTTCAATCTGTTATGATCTACTTTTGATTAAGAATCCATACTTCAGTAATAGAGAATAAGTGGGACCGAAAAGCAATTATTTTAAACTACAGTAGTTTGACAATAGCATGGAAAAAGGTAAGAGTCATGCTACTTGATATTCCCATAAAGGAATTTATTTAGAAAGTTATTTAGAAAGTCTCTCCCATTAGACTTCTCTCAGACATCCGACAGATGTTCTCTGAAGACTCTAGCTAGAGGGACTGAAGACGTTACTGCCTGCAGCAGTTCAGCATTCCCCCTTGGCTCTTCGTTGTTTTGGCTGTCTGTAACTCCACCTCTCCTGCAAGGCATTCAAATCCTTCTATTCTTAGCAAATTACAGATATTTCAGGGTTCTACACAGAATGAGGGACATGCCTCAAAATGCAAGTGACTGCTGCCAGGTTTGATATCAAAGCCTGGAAGAGCAGTATGTCCCTGATTCCTACACATACCTCCTCCACTGCTGAAAATCCTGTCCTCTCAGCCCACTCTTCCTGCCTTCAAAACTAAGACACTTCTCTGCATTTGTAACTTCATTTGCCTTTGGAGGAGAGAGAGGGACACTGTTTCTCTAGAAAGAGCAAAGACCACACTATGACTGAAGCTGTTAAAGCAAGAAAATTATGAAAATATCAACAATAATACTGCTAATTATTTATATAATTAATTAACTAATTAATTCTAACACAGCTTTGCCTTTGCTGCATAGCCTTGAATCTGAACTATTAGGACCTGAAATGTTCGAATGGATGAGCTGGCATGAGGCGAAGTTCCAATTTATTTAACTAAACATTTATTTCTGAATCTGCTGCATTTTTTTTTCCAGCTGATCATTACTGACACAGTGAGGCTGCTATTTTCCCTCTACCTTCAAGAACGCAGCACATGATCTCACCAAGGGTAAATACTGTTTCTTGTACCAATCGGTGCAGCCCGCCGTGGAGCGGCAATGGCACCACGACTCAATGCTGCAGTATCCCCTCAGCAGCAGCCATTCACACCAGGGCACACGAGAACACGACTAAACCCAGCGTAAAAAAAGGCACTAATGTTCTCAGAAGAGAACAACTGAACAACTGAAATACTGACTATTCATAAAACACATTCCTATGTTTAGGCGCTTAAAACAAATCTCCACAGAAGAGATAAATTACATGACCTGCATAGTCAAAAAAAATAAACCAGAGCTGCTAAATGTTCACAAGTGATCCCATACAGAGTTTGGAATTTGAAATCTGTAGGATTTGGAGAACCACACAAAAAAGTGATCATAGCCATCGAATTAGAAGGCAGTGTATTAGTATACAGTGCACCTATCCCCTTTACTGACAAACCTTGGGAGAACAGAGCACGTATGGTAAGGTAGAAACAGTCTGATTTGCTAAGAAGACTGCCCAATTTTCTCAATTTTACGTCATCAACACAAAATCTGGCTTTTGACAGATGTAAACCTGCAATTCTTCTGAATTCTGAATCTCTGGATTTGTCAACCATCAGCTTACACAATAGCCAAGCCGACATACAAATGTGTTTGAGAGGAATTTAGCAAACACTTAAATGAAGAAGTGTTTGGACTGCTTAATTAGAAGTTCTTACTTAATAAATTCTTTGTTTGAGACTGGATTAGCAGCATAAATATAGTTGTACAGGCTAAAAAGTCTCTCCTTGAAACTGCATCACATTCTATTAAGAAACTTTCAAAATATATTAAAGCACCCAGCACACAGAATATTCATTACTTAGGACAAAAATACAAGGCTTAAGGCTGGAAACATGGCTTAAGTATGGCATTAGATACTGGACAGTCCTTCAATGGGCCTTCTGTACAGGCTAAGTGTAACTTTAATTTTGGGTGGCATATGCTATAGAGGTCATTTATTTGGTTCCTAATATAAACGCATATTTCTGTGCATTTATGAAAATCTTAAGGGTCTAAGGAAGCTAAAGTCTTTGATACCCGACTGCCATATTCACCTTAACATTAGATGCTAACGTAGTGGTGGTTCCTCTCCCACCAACAAACAGCCATTTGGCTCGTTAATGGCCTTCCCTGGACACAGAAGTGGACAAACAGGCCAAAGCTAAGGAGATTAAATGAAAAGCCTCAGTAATACAGCAAAAGATTTGCTGTATTTTGTAAACATCTTTCAAATGTAAAGTGCAGTGCAGCGTTCTCGGTGCCAGATCACTACTCAATTACTTCACATTGTAGACGTACCAATCCCCTAATTGCACCTGCAGGCACAAATCATTTTGGCTGACTGCATTTTTTTCTAATGAGAGTTTCACATTCCCAATCTGTTTAGCACAATGAATCGCATCCTAGTAAGATGTAAAACTGCCTAGAGTAAGCAAAAGAATGTTTATCCATTAAGCATTCATACCCAGTGTATTACATTGCAGTTAATCACGTCATGGCTTCGAAAATCAGACAGTTTCTATTTCCAGAGGAGTTTAGCCTCCTTAATGCCTCCTAATATGGTATGCGGGGTAAAAAAGATGCCAACATCAGCCAGAAGCAGTGGGTCTCTGGTCTGCCTGCATAACTGGGTTGAACATACCAGCTGTAATTTAAAAAAATAGCATTAACCGAGCAGCAAACAGAAGATTACAAATGTGAATGTAAAGGGTGGCTGACCAGATATAGACAAAGAGAAAGAAGGATCACAGGGATAAGCCAGTATTAATGAATAATGCTAGCTCTGGATGAGATTACAATAATAATGTCACAATGTGGGGATTCAAAATAAAAACATTTAAAGTGACACAATTCAATACTGTTTTTGACATTTTTCAGCTTTAGGATTTTCTGTGACAGCAGGCACAACGTCTGACGTTGCTCTAGTGAAGTCAGGAGCAAAAATGACTTCACTGACCCCAAGGGAAAAATCTGAGTGTCCATTAATTTATGTTTTACCTCTTTCAGTTATGATAACCTCTTTCAGATAGAAAGAAATAAAATGAGCACAGAAATTATGAGCCTGCTAGGGTTTGATTACATGAAGTGTCTACAGAATTCTACTCTGCGTGTGTCCGATTTTACTGCGTAAGTGCAGATTTTATAGGCACATTTGCTACATATCAACTTGTGACGGCACTGAAATTCTGCAAAATTTCTGCAAAGTGTATCTAGCACTGGACCTACAGAACTGGCTCTCTTGGAAATGCTTTTTCAGAAATGCATGGACCTTGGGCTGCTGTCACTGAATTCTATCGTGAGGCCCCCATTCTTTTGCCAGGCTGCTCCTCGGGAGAGCCAGGCACTGTGGTGAGGCTTGTTGATGGTATTTTACAGGCTTTTCTTACCATGTCTCAAAAAGGCAAAGCAGAAGAGCTTTGTTGCCCTGCTGACACCTCCTCCTTATGCTGAAGGGTGCCCATGAACCTTCCCTACTGATATCTGATGGGAGAAGAAAGAACTCAGACTCCTGTAATGTTCCTGTCTTCCGGCATGAAGGAACAGAGCTTGGAGAAGTTGCAGGAGTGAAATGATGGACAGTTGGAAAACACATCCTTTAGCTATCTGTCCTTTAGCCCGGTTGCCCTGAGGAAATGGCGCCAGGCTCTTTCCCATCCCTCCCCCCTACTGGGCAGCAAGTAAAATGGGAGAAGTTGAGCAGCTTCAGACACGCTTGAGGCCTCCTCGTTTTCAGGATGCTTCTCTCTCTGTAGTCAGACAGTGCATGGGGAATGCACACATGCTTGCAGGCTTTCGTTTTGCTTTGAGTTTTCTTTCCATGGCAATATCATGCTTTATTATTCTGGGGTTGGCCTAGCATCTCCCCACGTATAGCTACGTTTGGGCAAGGTAGAAGATGCGCCATGGCCACCTATGTCCATCACTGGATCTGAAAACAGCCACAGTGATAACTGTGTGGCCCACCACTATCCCTGTCACATCTGAGCAGTGAAGGCAGCCACAGAAGCAGACACGACCAACAAGTTTCTAGGCCTTTGCTGTTGCTTTTCATCTTCCAGACACAACTTCTTGAACCCCTGGAGATGGAGAAACAGAAGCTCAAGACAAGTACTCCACCTTCATGGGGAAAAATAAAATAAAAGATTTAGTTTGCTTTCTCAGAGGGAACAGTGTCCAGATTTGTCCAGGCAGAGAAGAAAGCTCTAATTATCATTTACAGAAAGGAAGACTTGTAAAGCTACAAAAGGACCTCTCTACAGGGTGCATGTGTAGGGAACACAGCAGATGCATTTAGTGGCATTTAGTGGCACGTTACTCAGTTTTTGAGTTACTCACTAGCTGCAGTCTACAACGTACAAGTGAGTATTGCTGTCACTCACAGTAACTGCATTCTGCTTGCAAACAGCTGCACATCCCTTTTGAAAATAGAACAGACACCGTTTAGCAGAAGCTGGGCACACTCTAGGTGACATTAAAATGGGATTAATCTGTGCATGGCATGCTATGAACCCAGTACAGTGAAGCCCTTCAATAAAAGGATAGTCAATCCTATCCAAGAAATAGGATAGTCAATAAAAAGTACATACTCAAACATTTCTACAAATTTCTGATGTTTAAATATTTTTCTGTAAACTAAAGTTTATTGTCAAAAGCAAAAAGCAAGATTGTGACTGTTGTGAAAAAATGACAGCAAACTATTCTTATTAATAATATTAATAATTAAACTTTTGTTGATCATACATAAGGAAAAGTGTGAAAAACACTTTTAAAAAAATCTACAAGTCCTTTCTAGTTTTATTACTAACTTAAGAAAACCAAAAGCAGTGAAGTTAGTTAGCATCCACTGGAAGCAGGTGCATTACTTTATACTTTATAGGATTTAGAGTACATGCAGCTCCTTCTGCTGCACTTGCTTAGGAGAACCAAGACACTTTCAGTAATAAAATACCAACAGTAACAGTAATAAAGACACTGTTTTGGATGAGAGAGTTAGAAACAGGTAGTGTGGGAAAATATAGATGTTTGTGGACACCAAAACAGTCTGCCAAGCTGGTCAAAGGTTAATCATCTAGTTAACTGTAATTCAAACCTTAATGTTACTGATTAAACACTGAGATTCAACAAAACTTCCACAAAAGAGCACCTTTTACTTGTGATAATGAGAATGTGTGTTGCAAGTCTCACCAGCAACTAAAGCAGCAGCATGCAGACTCTTGAGGGAGAAAGAAGTGATAAGATTTTAAATTGTAACTCCAACTCTGTACAGGGTAGGGCACGCTATCCTTCACTAGGCTTTCCAAATGACATTGTATTCCAAGTGGATGCATGGTTTTGCTATCAGAGAACATCAACAATACATGGTTGTTGCGGAATATTATGTAGATATCTCATAATTTCATACTGGCAGTACAACAGGACTTTGAATTAAAAGCAACTTTAACCTACCACACATGCTTCTCTCTATTATTTATATAAAGATAAATACATTGTTCCTAGTTCTATTGTTCTCTACAAATTGTTTTATCTGACTGACTGGGCAAGTCTCAGAAAAGCAGTATTAATGCAATCTTACTTTACCTACATTTATGTAGCTCATCTGTTTTACCAGAAGGGCAGCTGTCATAATCTGCTTCAAATTCTACCTTCGACCATTGAAGGGCCACTGTGATTTAAGCATCTCTGCCATGGCCTGAGCCTAATTTCATGTCTGATAAATGCTCAAAAAAGGCAACACAACACAAACTATAATTGTTATGTCTCTATGTTACTACAATTAACTAGCAGCAAGTAGATTTATGGGAAAACTATCACATGTCTCTTTAGGAAAGAATTTTTATTTTGTTAATCCAGTAGGCATTCCTGGGACTATACGGGTGGCATGAGGAAACTGATTCTTATGTCTCAAGGACTGTACTTATTCTACCAAAGGTTTAATTGTCTTATGACTAATACTGATTTCTGTCAAATAGCTCAGGACAAAAGTCTTCCCACTGAATAGTACAAACAACTTCAGGATTATCTGTGTGCCTTTCAAAAATGCTTGATTATATAGCGGATTAAGTAGCTAATGAGAGACTACTGATGGTGATAGGGCAATTACCTATAGGAAAACTCTTTGTGTTGAATACCAGGAAAGGGCATCCTGGTAACTCTCTTTCACAGAAGAGGTCCTGAATTGACTGCCCCTTAGTCGCAGAAGAGCTCGTCACTGTCCGGGGCAGCAAAGCACCGTGAGCCGATCTGCCCCACAGTACTGTGCTGGTGTGACGCACACCCCACCAGGCTCCCCATGGACATGACAGGCAGAGCTCACACTGCTCTGCCTCCCGAGAGCATCTGTGAACGCAGGGTGGAGGCATCAACCCTGCCCTCCCGCTCCAGAGGTGAAGGGACCCTCAATAACCCTGGGGTGTGAAGCCAGGGGTGCTCCTGGCAATGCAGCAGGCACCATCTTGTAGCAGGCGCCATCTTGCAGCAGGTGCCATCTTGCAGCAGGTGCCATCTCGCCTGCTCACCTCAGAGCCACACTGGGAACACGAGGCAAGCACATCACTTCCATGCACTCCCAAGGCTGCTAACAATGTGCAAAGTGCTTCTTAAGTAATGGTTATTAAGTCAAATGGGATAAGCAAAGGAATAAATGGAAACCATAATCTCACCATAAATTATATTGTCCTTACTACTTTCTAACCCATTACTAATAAGGAAAAATAAAACAAACACTAAATTACACATTACACACCTTGAACCAAAGCAACAAAACAGAAAGAGGCCACTATTAAATCTGGCTTAGGTCTCTAGACAGCAAGGCAGGCTGCATATGTTGACTAATAAAGAGGAATACTGGTGTTCTCCACTGATTTTGTTTTCACTTTGGTCTGCCTTTTCGGTTTGTCTTAAATGATATTCTTTTAAAAAAGACAATTAATATTCATCCAGAACTAAGCACATTTTAACAATGGACTCATATGCACCAAAAATCTGACATAATGCCCTTGCATTTAAAATGATTTCTTTCTGGCCTGCAGTTTGAGTCTTCAGGTGGATGAGGCACCCTGAAAGCAGCTTTGAAAAGTGATTTTACAAAATGCTCTATAAACCATCCAAGCTGTTCCTGACAATGTCACAAATTACAATGGGCAAAGACTCAGCATTTGTATCACATAGCAGCTAACAGGAGATTGAAGGTATGTATTTAGTGTGGGGCACTGCCTACATGACTGCATGATATTGGAGAAAAGTAGAAATTACAGCTCAGAAGCCTTTTTTTGGCCAGAGGGGTTGTAGTGGCACAATTTGCTGCATGAAGCTCACAATCTGAAAAGGCAAAATTGAAACTTCAAAAGAAGAACAGTATCTTTTTGGTGAGATTTAGCAGTACATCTAAGAGAAACTGAGTAGCAGAAGAATAGAGCTGCTCAGAGGACTTGGTCTGGCAGACAGCTGAGTATGAACCAAACACAAAGCGACTGAAAGAAAAAAGTATTGTGTTCTATACAGCCCTCACAAAAATAACTACATCATATAATATATGATTGGGACTTCCAAAAAAAAGTGTTTTTATTAATCACATTAGCCATTGTTACACTCTGATCTTGTCCTCAGGAAGATATTTGCGGGTTTTGCAGAAGCAGGGAACAGGCAGAGCCCTGTATGTAGCGAGGGGCAGCTCAAGGGCACAGAGCCTGAGGTCTCCTGCTTCCCTCAGCACCCATCCCAGTCCCTGCCTGGGGAAGCAGGGGGCTGTTTTCCTCACGGTCTCCACCACAGAGCTCCCAGATGGTGGGCAGAGGGAAGGCTCCTTGGAGCAGCTGCCCATGGCCCGACGGATGCTCCTCAGGCTCCTCCTTGGTGCTCATGCAACATCAGCCTGATGCTCCTGGGCAACTCTGAATGCAAGGCAAACAAATCCACAACACTTCCTCCAGTAAATGTGAAAATGTTCATGCCAAAAACTACTTTTTTTCCCCTATAAACTGAAATAGCACTTTATATATCTAAAAAGAGACAGTCTAACTCTGGTGACACTCAGCAATTCTGGAAAGTTCCTGTATCATTTCCTAAAACACTGTGATCACGCAAACGTCTTCAAAATGTTCAAACTACAGAAAATTGATGTTTTAGTATCAAAATGCTTCTTTAAGTCATTTCTGGGATTTAATGGGTTCATCTCTGTGTAGAAGCATCTTCTGGACTCTTAATTACTGAAACAGGTAAAAGAGCACAGAAAGCCTTAGAAAGATTTTTCTAAAGGGATACTGTTGATGTAAGCTGTTCTTTGATTTAAAAAACAAATATTAGGAAGTTCTGAACTTCTATTACAGAAGTGCCAGTGTAAACTATGATCTTCCAAAAAGTTGTTATAACAGGAAAGGCGCAGGAAAACAGGCTGTAGAAAGCGAAGCTTTCTGTAGGTCACCAAGGCATGTTGGAGTATCTGGTCTCACCTACTATGTACAGAGTGAAGCCTTTGCCTGCTACTCTACAGCCCTCTAAAGCAAATTAAGAAGCCTGCAAGGAACTGGTGAGGTGCACAGAAAGCAGAGAACATCAAAGGTACAAGGCAAAAGAATTAATTAGCAGCTAACTGCCAGAAACAGTCAAAATCTAAATTTATATTAAAAGTAAACGTCCAGTTGTGCCTATTTAAGGTAAAACATTTATACTCTACCTGCAACCAATATATTTCTGCTGAGAGAAGAAGGACAAATTTGGGGCAATTACCCCAGCCTCAGCTGGCCTGCTGAGATGCTTTCTCTACATGGATACAGACACATTGAGAAATGGATAAAATAGGCAACTAATGGATCTGGAATTACTGCATATTGCCTTTTGCCAGTTTTGAATTCAGTTTGTTTACCATTCAGAAAGTATTAAAAAATTAAAGCAAAAAAAGAATGACCTTTCCTCTCATTAGCTAAACTAGATGGCTCTTTGTTAAAGAAACAAATGAAGAAGAAACAAAACATTGCAGAGATGTGGCACATAAAAGCAATGGCTTTAAAACCCATGTGCAGCCCATCCAGATGCTCTGCCAGGGCAAGCCCAGGTCCACCTCTTCTGGCACACAGAGCCAAAACTTGGCCAAGATTCAGAATATCTCAAGTCACTGCTATTTCAGAGCTTCTAGCAGGGCCCCTAGGGGCTCTCAACAGCTGCATACAGACTACAGAAACCAGCCCCGATATAGTAAGGAGAGTCCAAAGAGAGACTGAAACTCACTTCCCATCCAGATGACTTCTGTACCATCATATTAAAGCAAGTGCCCTGAAACGAGTTCAATTCCCTGAGAAATCCATTAACATCGTGTCAGTTTAAAAGCACTCAGGGCTGACTTCCAAAAAAAAATCACAGATAAATCTCCAATTAATTTTAACACAATCAATAGCGAGCCAACATCCATCCAGTGGTTTGCAAGTGCCTGCTATTCTAGCATGAGAGATTGCACCTAGCCAGGAACCGCAGATATAGGGTGAACTGGGAAGTTTTAAGGATCTCCCCAAGGTTCATCAGCTTTTAAGGCCTTACACCTTGGGACCAAAGAGTCCCACAAAGGGCACAGCTCTATCTGTCCATTTATTTTAGGGGACTTCTTCCCCTGTTGCCAAGCTTTGCTAAGTCAGTGCAACAGGGGTCTAGTTCTGCACACAGGCTCTTCCCAATCCTGAGCATCTGGAACAATATGAAAAGGTGACAGGCATTTGAAGCAAAGTGGACAGCAGAAGTTTCATATCTAAACATGCAAAAAAAGATAGTGTGAAGATCTTAACAAACTCCCTTGTGGTCTGCTACCTGATCTGAACATGTGAAGGGACCATAAGGCGTAACACACTGCTGCAACTACAAGCAATCTGTAATGCAAAATGATATTCTGTATTTTTATCACTAAGCACAAATAAAACAAGGCTATGCCCCTTTCTGTGAAAAATTAGTGGAAAAAAGTTACTGTCTTATAAACAACCAAGTGATTTCCTCCTTTAATGCCTGCCACAAAAAACACTATTCCCTTATTGCTTATTTTTTAAATTCTTCTTTAAATTCTTCAATTCTGTCAAATGTACCAAACATTTAAAAAGTCAAACATTTAAGCACAACTTAATGTGTGTTTTCTGCATTTTAGAACAGACATTAATTCTGTGTTCTTGGGTAGGTTGGATTAATTAATCCCTTAATTAAATATATGCAAACAGAATCCAGAGAATAGGATTTATATTTTCAATCACATTCTGCTTTGTTACTTATCTTTTATTAAATCTGACGTCTGGAAGTATTGCATGTAAAAATATGCATGGCAAAATCCTCTAGCAAAGTCTTTTGAAACCAAACAAAAACAGATTTAAATATGAATAATAGCAGTGATTTTCAAAAAAAACAATTAAATGCAAAAGTGTTTTATAAAATCAAGATTTAAGGCATTGCGCTTGTGTATTTTATATTTATATTATATATGATTATGTATTACAGATAAAGCAAAGTTACTCTGTCACCTGATTAGCAAACAGTGCTCTTGTAAGTACATTAAGCACAAGACGTTGCTGAGGGCAGAAGCACCAGTGCTGGCCAGCAAGGAGCCCTCATTCCGAGCTCCTGCCCTCACAAGTTCGTTCAGGAAGTTTTAGGGAACACACAGGATCTACTGGGCGAGATAATCCTTGGGATAAAAGGCGTCCTCATATTTCTGTACAGCTTCACATGGTAAAAAACTCTAGGAAAAATGATAGTTACCTATCCTTCTACATACTTCCCTACAAAATGGAATGAAACTCCACAAATATCTCAGGAGAAGAAAGGGAGGGCTGCAAGATGAAATTAAAAGTTGCAGTATCGATGTCCTTTTCTGGGGCACCAGTTATTAGCCAGCCCTGTTACTTCCTGGTGCACTGAGTGATTTACTCCAACAGCAGTTCCTGGGAGTTCCCAGGGGAGACAGCGGAGTCTCCCCAGGCTCAGAGATGTTCGGGATGTGCAGACAGAGCCCTGGGCTGCTCCCTCCTCCTGGACCTGCTCTGCGCAGGGCAGCTGGCCCAGACCCTGCCCTGGGGTCCCCTTCCAGCCCAGCTACTCTCTGCTATTACTGTGTGGATGGACATGGAAAACGGTTTGGTGTGTGTGTGCGTGTCAGGAAATCCCCATTTAGAAATGCCCTAGAGCACATTGAGATAAATACCTGAAAAAAAAGATCTTTTATATCCTTTTCTGAAGTGTTTGCTAAAAATACCATATAACGCAATTTTTTCAACCACCAAGTTCCTACCGTTGTTAAAGGTTGTGAAGCCTTCAACAGTACTGGCTGTACAGCCTCTTTCTGCTCCTGGAAATTAGGCTGACAAAGTCAGACGCTCCGTTCAATTGTCTCTCCTGCTTCCTCAAAACACACGTGCAGTCTGGCCCCTGCTCTGCAGTAGCAGTTTCTCCCTAATTTTGTTATTTTTAGCTGCTCAGCACTGCCTTCCTTACGCTACAGATGTGCTACTCACCAGGCAGCTAGAGATCTAGCTCAATCCAGAAGGAAATCAGATGACCAGGACTGCAAATATCATACTGGGGGCACTCGAAAAACCATTTTGTACCTTTGATACTGTAACTCATTTTGTAAATAAGAAAGCTTTTTTTTGTTGTTGTTAGGGACTATAACAAATGGAAAATTAGAATTCTCTGCACAAAGGAATAGAATTCCGATAGTTCCTCAAGAAAGTAAAGGCCCTTATTACTTCTCTTTTAAGCAACTGCATGTTTTTCCATGTATTTTCTCTTACCTTTGCTGTGACCTTGCGAAAGGAAACCTAATGTGCTTGTCCTATTTCACCTGTATTTTTCTACTTGTGATCCATCTGGGATGATCCTTTCCTTGTGACACTCTTTTTACCCTTAATGTAATGCAACCAATAAATGCCTCCTCACAGAAGCCTTCCACATCAGAGGCTTTAAAATGCTGCTCTGTAGAATGGGAGCAGCTCACAAAAGACATGAATCAATAGGACACATCAAGAAGCATGAGCTTGGTCTGCAGAACGATTTTATTTTTTATTTACAAAATCTCTAAAGGCTGTATAGTAATTCAGCTCCCCATCTTTAACTTCCAGGTGATAAAAACAGAGCTACCCATAAAAAAGCAATTTTCTACCTTTCCACATACCTAGCACTGCGCATGAATTTTTTTTTGTATTGTTTTTTTTTTTGCTATACTTCCAGAAAGCTTTATTTGGATTACTTTTTATTTATTCTATACCTATTGCTGGAAGTAAAATATGCTTATTTTATAGATGGGTATAATTATTTAAATTCACCTAAAAGGCAATAAAATGAATACGAGTAATATAGAAGACTGATTAGAAGAAACCTCCATATTTGTATTCCATAGTTTATTGGGATCTAATCAGACAATAAATGACAAATTAAGAAAAGCTTAATCTAGTCTTTTCCCCCTCCTTGGAGCATGTAGGTGGCTCAGCAATTTTCGTTCAGCCACATGTGCAAGAGTCAAGATGTTTCTTATGCAGTTCTCACTGCACTGCTGCCTGCAGCACAGCAATCTGGAGTTTGCCAAATCTGGAATTATCTGTAATACAGCTTAAAAACCCCAAATAACAAAGCAGTCGCCAATCTCTTTGCGAAGGACTCTGATAAAGACATCAAGCATAGTAAAGACCAAGACCTGCACAAAACGACTAAAGATATTTTTTCCTGCCTTTTTAAACACATCAGTGTCACATTACTTACAAATAAGTAGCATTATTTCTTTGTGAAATTTTTCAGTTAAGAAATGATTCAGATTATAGTTCAATTTTTGCCAACAAATGGAAATGAGACTCATTTTTCATTATCTGTGCTATTCACAGAGGGGATTTTGTGCATCCTATCAAAGACAAAAATTAAGGATGCTGTTAAATATGACTTGCAGATTTTCTCTCCTTCCCCTCTTTTCTTTGACTCTTTGGAACAATAGGGATCATTTCAGGTTGCGTGGGATGACAAAAAAGTCTTTCTTATTCATCTGTAACATTCTTACGTGCATTTTACATTATCTTTGTTTCCATAAATGTTGTGCCCTTTAAAATATCATGGCCAACTAAGTAGCATCACTGCGTGATGTCAGAGTCACCAGTGGGTCATGCATGTCACATAGATTTTAAGCTGTTTCCAAAAACATTTATTTTTCATCACCATTGAGGTAATTTATCCAAGAAGGCAAGAAGAAAAACATAAGCCTTAGACTGCTTCCCTGGATAATTCAGAACACCATTCAGCAGCAAAATGTTGGTATTACCGAGCAGGACATTAAAATGGACAGTGGGGTAAACAGTGAAGAAAGTTTTCTTTGAAAAATGGAGTTTTCCTCAGATTACAAAATATTCAAGGAAAATTATAAAATAAAAATTGGACACAAAAAAACAAGACACAGAAACACTGTGCAGCATTTTTTAAAAGTAGCTGGAAATTGTTTCCTTAGTCTCCTTCTGGTAGCATCAATATTGCCCCAGAAGACATGCAGACAGATCTTTCTGCTTAGAAGGGAGCAAAGGCAACTTTTCCATCATTTTAACATGCTACAGCAGGAATATTCTTCTGTATTGCATGGACAAATGCTCATGCACATTCATCTACAGCACATGGCAGCACTCTGGCTCACAACCTCAGCTCTTGAAATGTCATTAGAACTTTTCCACCTGTTTTAGGTCTCAGAACAAAACCTCCCCACTGTGGCAAGTCCTTTCAAAACAGATATGGAGAGCACAGAGTGTTATCTGTATCTGTCGTTTCTCACCTTTATATTGCTCCTTTTAGTTATTTTGCTGAGTGATAAGAAGCATCTATTTCAAGTAATTCATGTATAAGAGCAGGAGCAAGTTGGTTATCTGTTGAATGTCAGCTCCATGCGGAAACAAATCAAAACAAAACAAAAACCTTTTCCTTCATTATTGCAAGAAGTATCTACTATTTTACACAGATATGAAGAAGCAAAAATGGCAAAGACTGTTGCTGCAATTACTGCTTCAGAGCTGGCGACTGCCTGTCACAGAAGCACTGCTACAACAGAGCTTCGTGGATGTGGAGACGCTGATTCAGGTTCTGTTCTGCCAAGTGGAACTTTGGAATTCTATTTAAAATTCTCTGTACTTGTAGTACTGTTCTCTTATTGCCAAAATAATGATGCAAAAATAAACGGACTCAACCTCATAACGAGCTTCACACTGTTTCCCAGGTACAAAAGGTCTCCCCAACAGTTCTAATGATTCTTGTACAAATTGTTGACATGCTGCCTTTGAGTGCTTTTCTTCTCAAACATAATCAGAATACCATATAGTCTAATGAAAGGGGTCTGAAAGCAGTAAATTTGACTACCTCTGTTTCACAAATATCCCTGCCTGTGTTCCTGGATGTCCTCAGGGCTCTCCGGTGGAATAGGGATGTTCTGCTGCTCTCAGAGCTGCCCCCGAAGCTGCAGCCATGGGGATCAGTGCTGGGATCCAGCACATGCCAGCAGGGAGACTGACATGCCAGGGGGAGGGATCTGGGAAGTCTCTGCTCTCTCCATAAGGGACTTCTGGGAAACCATTCAGAAACACTTCAACTCAGCAGGAAGATGAAGTATCACGTAGGATCACTGGGTTAAGAACAGCAGCATCATTATATCCACTTAATGAGCTGATCCATGAACTCGCCTTCCCCAAGACAACTCTCTCTGCGGAGTTTCCTCTGCTGCCTTCCCTAACTTTCCCCCTTTCCGGACCAGACACAGGCAGCACATTCTCTTTCCCTACTGCTCAACCCTCTGGCACTGCCACAAACGTGGACCAACAACCCTGGCCGCTCGCACCGGCCCTGTTACCAGTGTAGGGATGTTCCCAGACGGCAAGTAAATGCATCACGGAGCATTCCCCGGGCCTGAGGACAACAGACACGGCAAGGCCCTTGTCCAGAAGACTGGAAACCTTCCGACCCTGCCGGCTGCTCCCCGGGAGCGGCTGTGGCCGTGCCAGGCGCGGAGCAAGGCCAGGCCTGGGCAGCCAGGGAGCGCAGACACCAAGGCCCAGAGCCAGGCCCGGGCCCGCTCAGCTTCACTGCACACACAGCGCTTGCCTTAACACAGAAACACTGCTTTTTATTCAAAGGGATGGCAGGACAGAGAAGTCAAATCAAAGAGGATTCACTTCCAGAAATGTCTATGCCATAAGGTGAAACAAAAGCTAAACATACACAAGGGAAGAGGTGCCTTGAAGTCTAACCTTGAATCGAGTATTTCCACTAAACTAAAGCTGTCCTCCCATAGATTATCATATGCTTCTAAGTCTCTAAGGGCTTTTTCACCCTCTACAATGGTCTACTGTAATTGTCACATGGTAATCAGATCTTTTGAGTATGCAGGAACTTGCTCCCTTTCAAAATGTTATGCTGCTTACAAAGGATTTTATTCATTAGACAGATTAATAGCTGTTCTTTGAACTCTCTCTCTCCCTTACACCAGGCTATGTGGATTGCCAGGCCGGTGCTGTCTGCAAGACAGTTGAGAAGGGCTTTGGAAAATCCCCTGTGAGAAAAGCAGCAAGCTTAAATGAAAGATCTTACTGGAAATCATAACTGAAATTACCTCGTAAGCATCTTCATAAAATGCAATTCCCTTAGTTATCACAATAGACAAAACATTTAAAAATTGTGATGCTCTCTCTAATGATGATCTCTTCTCCCATTTCTGTTTCCTCCACTTCAGAATCAGATCACTCAAGTTTTCAAGTCCATGTTTAATGAAGTTCTTCGATATTCTGGGAAAAATATTACTAAAGTCTCTACAGAAGACAAATACACAAATTCCTTGTTGGATTACATGAATATATCCTAATCACACATGATCTGCAAGAAACGAAGTAAGGGCACATACACGGTGAGCATGTTGCTTTCTGGACATGGTGATTGAAGTAGGTTCCTTGTAAAGATGCAATATAGCCATTATTAAAAATAACAATAAAAAAAAACTTAAAATGCCCTCTTTTAAGTTTATAAATGTTTTATAAAATCTTTAAAGTCATATTGTAAATAACATTATCTCCCTACCGAAAGAAGCACAAACAATATATATGCATCTACTTAAGTATGTAATTTTATATGCATCCTTAAGTTTACAAGAGTATGAAAATCAGCCTGGATCAGAACTTAAAGGCTGTTAGTAGCTGTAATTGAAAGTAAAGTTAAGGGCCTTCTTTGTAATTGGTGTAGAAACATATATTTAAATTATTCAAGAAAATGACATAATACAGCATTTCCTAATATATTAAAGCCTTCAAATATGTTTAAGTTCAACCTCCCAATATATTTAGTATTATTATTTATGTGATAATTTTGCTCTACCCATTTACATAGCTTTTCTGTCACAAGGAGAAAATATTAACATTTTAATCAAAAATGCAATTATAAGTGTAAACAACTGGTATGCACTAAGATGTTTTGTCCAAATAGAATCTTCTTGCTAGAGCAATGAGGTGCTTTATCAATCTGAAATGAAGCACTTCTATGATTGCTTAAACATCTGTATTGAAAGAAGATATGATACGGTCTCATTTCCGCCTCTTAAGGGACAATAATAGTCAGCTCTGCACTAAGAATTAACACTCAAGACTAAATGGAAGTAAACAACATTCAGGGTATTTAAATGGATAAATCACTTCACAATTGAATTCAAGACAATAGCCACTTATGCCTTTCAGAATGATGAGAGTAACAAACTATAAAAATAAGGGTATTTCTTTTGACTTTACACAACCTGAACATTACATTAAAGTAAAACTTAAGTGAAAATTCTCCCAAAGCATTATTATTCACTTTTTTATATCAAGACATTTATCTTCTAAAACTCCGTTCTCTTCCAGAAGATGGCTTTATTTGCAGTTTATTTTTAACTGCTTATTCCAAATTAGATCCTTCCTTCAGATTTTTTTTTGTCCCTTGAACATGGAGAAGCAGAGGAAAGCCATTAATTTCTCCCCAAGTGTATTAATAGATATTACATCTCAGAGATGTAAGGAAAGATAGTCTGCTCTTTAAAACAATATATGATATACACATATATTTTGTGCATATACTTTTTTGTATATATACATATATTTTGTGTGCATATATACACACACACATATGTGCATATATATATATAAATACACATATATGTGCAAAAACTGACATCCAGCAAACTACAAATCATTCAGCAGGCTGGGAAGGCTCTGATGCTCCCCCCGAACAGTATCAGTATTACTACATTTCTCTAGAAATAGCAAAAATTCCAGTAAGAAAACACTGGGCTTCCATTGTTTCTCCTTATGCATGCACAGTGCTCTCCACACCCCCTTCCCACAGTCCAGCTCCTCGCTTCCTTCTCTATTTTAATACTTTTCTTGCCAAATGCGCAGCTGGAAGCCGCAGACCAACTGCTCTGCTTTGGCAAACTTCTCCTCATCACATAAGGTGCAGGAGAAGCCGATGGGGAGAAGCGGCTCCTCGCCAGTGAGGATGTGGAGGGAGACTCCCTGGCAGAGGGAATGGAGCTGGGCGACACTTCCCCAGCACTGGCCCCACTTACCCCCTTCCCGGGGGCAGCAGTTACTTCCAAAGCAGATGCCCGCACAGAAGCACTGCTCAACCCTAGCTGCAGGAACAAAGCAAAAGGTAATGAAAAATTGGCTTTTAAAACAATATTATCGGTCTGCTTATGTCTATCCTCCATTTAAAGGAGGATTTATTAAAAGGAGTATCCATTTAAAAATCCATATTAACACAGAAGATGTGACCATCATGCCCACTCCAGGTGGCCAACAGTACCACCAGAAGGGCTTCCCACAGTCCGCAGGACCTTAATCCAGAACAAGTGCCCTTTTCCGTTGCACTGAAGTTCCTCTCGGCCCTAACTTTCTAAAATCAGTTCAGCCTTAGCAGAAAGCTTCAATGAATCCAAGCCCAGCATCTCGGTTGCACAATCATTCTTCAAGCATTTGCTGAGAAACACCTTAGCTCTAGTCACTCTTTTCTCTACCTATCTCTTTTTCAGCAGTTTTGTTGTTTCAATCCAGTATAATCACCCTGTAAACATCCCAATAACCAGGCTGACAGTATCATAAAACACAACACAGCCCAAGTTCCTACTGCTACAAGTGCTACAAAATGCTTCAAGGGGCAGCTGCTGCCAGCTACACTCCCTTCGTTTGCTTTCCTTGTATTGTCAGTTGCTAAAAAAAATCACAAAACCAGAAAGAGAAGCCAGAGAAGGACAAGGGATGTAACTGTTCTTCTAAGGGGGATAAAAAAAGAACAAGGAAGTATAATGCACAACAGAAGGAAGCAAAACAGAAAGGACACCTCAAAAACGCTAACAATAAACCATGCTTGTACTGAAGGAGATGATAAGAGAACTCATTGAGTATATACTTAAATGCTGAAAGTGAAAGACCAAGATTTTGCTGCCAGAACAAAGTATTTGGCAGGAAGGCAAATAGAATTCATAGACTGGAGTAATTATTTTAACAAGCAATTTACATACTATAAATACTGAAAAAAGAAAAATAATAATTCTTTGAGACAGCTGTCACTAGATTATAGGAATCATATTAGCACTGTAGATATTCAGAAGGAAAACTGCAAAAACACTCGCCAAAACAGCCCGTATTTTTTGTATGTTTTAATTAGCATTACCAGTTCTGGGTGCTACTTAAGTTCATTCGTAAATTAATTAGGATTCTAAGCTGTGTGTCCTTCTGTGCCGGCAAATCTCACGCTTCCCATTCTGTCAATGAAATAACCAAGGCAGTCTGGAAAGTTAACGTAGAAATAAATCCATGACCAAATATATGTAACCTTTTACAGGTTTCAGTTCCTACGAAATTTACCTTCAAGGCTTTGGCTAAGCATAGGAGTTCTCTATTTTCCTGAGCAGACAGGATTTTTTCTTTTTCTAATTTGAATGTATTAATTTCAGAGATATTTGATTATTTTTCCTTAACATGCACACAAAGGGAATGTGCCATGACCTGCTGATACTTTAAAAAAAAGCTTTTTCCTAAAGCTAATTGCTATACAACGCACTGAAATATTGTGTGCAGAAGCTCAAGCATCTTGCTGACTACTCAAACTTCATTTCAAAAGCAACTCAGAAAACGTTTCAACAAGTTACAAAAGGCAATTCCAACTTTATCACACAAAATCCTCTACTTTTTATGCTTCCTGTATATCTTGCATTTGGCATCTATTTTTTTTTATTGGGCATTATTTCAGAAAAGCAAAGCAAAACAGACTTTCCACCCGGATAACAGATCAATAGATAGACTCAATGTTCCTTGTTCCTGGTAAGTTTACCTAATCCAAAGGTCTTTTGTAAAAGCCATAAAAAAACAACAAGCAGAGTCCCAACCATTCTAAGGTAGAAAGATGCTGGTTAGAAAGAAATGCTACTGAGGAATTAACTAAACATCTTTAGTCATGGTAACATGTTTTCTACCTTTCAAAAGTTTTAATGAAAAAAAGAAAAGCTGAAAGAAATCTTACTAGAAAGAAACAAATCTGAGGAACTTGAGCAAGGCTCAAGTCTATCACAGGTTTCAAAGTGACCATCTTACATTCACAGGAACATGCCTTGCTGGCTTTGCTTTCAGCTCAGCATTTTTTTTCCCGAATTTCTGTACCATTTTGATCTTTCCTTTCCTGTCAGCTTGTGCTTTAAATAATACTCGATGGCCTGGAAAGATACAGAGTCAGATTTCCTGAAAAGGGCCTGTGATTTTAATATCAGCAGCATCTGATACTGTGTGTTTCCGGCAGATAGACCAGAAACACGAGCTGATTTCTGCAATTATGCTCTGGATATTAAGCACCACCTAGAAGTCTGTCACGTCAGAAACTTGCTTCATGCCAGGTAAGCGAAACGTCTCATGGACTGCAATAAATAACCCCTTTTTTTTTCCCCAGGAAGTTACTTTTTATTCAAACCACTTCTCTGAGTCAGTGTGTGCTGCTAAGTAAGAGCACAGGACTGAACACAAAATGAAACTACAGCCCAGGCAAGGGAAAGGAAAGGAAATGCAAGGCTCCTTCTTACTGTGCCAGTTACCCTAGGTCTGCACAACCCACCAGTGCAGCACAGCTTAAGCTCCAGGCTTGCAAGACCAGAGATCGTGCCTACCTGGGAAAGAGTTTCTTCATTACAAGGATCCACATTTCTGGAAGACCCTATTGATGTGCTGAGAATAACACTGAACTCTCGATAGTCTGCGGGTTGTTTTATCCAGCTCACACCTGTAGCAAGCTGAAACCGAAGCATTCTCATAGCACAGATTCTCTGCTGCTGCAGCAACTCTCCTCCTGCGTCAGCACAGCAGGATTTCCAAGGAGCTGTGGTAAGGATAATGTGGAGATTGTGCTACATTTAGCCAAATCCTGAAAGATTTGGCTAAAGAACTACTGCAATTAGAAGGAAAATATCTTCTACAGAGCCAGGATATCCACCAAGCTCCCTGGAAATATAGCAGGGGGGCAGGTAGCACCTGGGAATGATGAAGGACTGGGGATCATTTATAAGAATGTTTAATAATTCCTGTCAGGGAAACAATTTCACCAATGAGGTAAAATTACTTCCCTCTGTTTATAGCTCTAGGCTATTCCTATGTTGTCAAATGTGTCAGAAACATGAGTTGGCCCTTCTGAAGGCAACTCTTCTTGTCTAGGATTGAGGAAATGTGGATGCATTTTCCATTTCCCTAGTTTTTCACCTCTGCTGCTTTTCTAGTATTGTCCTCTCTCAATTGTTTTCCCCTGCATCTTTCATTAGTTCTCTCTGTCATCCTCTTCCACTCACGCCTGTTCTTTTAGTTGTCTCTTCTCTCATGACTCTTCTCTCTGCCCTATTATTTTCCTGTTCCCTTCATTAGACGTCAAAAAGGAGAAGGATGTTCATACCACTTAATTTCAGGTTAGCAAGCTAGTTTTCCTACTTAATCAAGAGGAGTAGCACCTCGAGACTGCAATTCAGAATAGAAACCTACTTAGCATAAAGCTGAACCCCCGCTCAGAGGCACCCGTCACTCACTCCCCCGGCGAGCAGGAAGTCTCTCCTTCTATCTTGGGATCCAGAGGGAGGCAGCCCATCTCCCATGCGCCCACTCCTTGAGCAGCACTTACATCTTCCTCAGCAAGTAACATCTCCAATACTGTACAAACATGAATTTTATTGAAGACGATATGAGTTCAAATGAATGACTTGCCTAGACGCAGTCTGACTGAAGGAGGTTTGAGAGACCTGCAGGCATCTGGTTTCCTTGGAGCATGAGACACTTAGTAGAGGAATGGATATCTCTGTAGGATGCACGCAACCCTACAGGCTGAAGTGAGTCTAAGGCAGCAGCAAGGGAACGCTATGGGAGTAATAGGCACGAAATGCCATAGGGAACTGCAAGTGGCTGCATTCCAACCTGTTCCAACCAAGGGTTACAACCATTATGGTTGGAAAAGATCCTCAAGATCATCAAGTCCACGTGTAAACCCATCACTAACAAGTCTGCTAAACCACATCCCTTGCATTTCCAGGGCTACTCTACGAGCGTATGTTCTAGCCCAGACAGACCTACACGCTACGTGTTGAGCATCTTCCCTAGCTTCTTCCACAAGGCAACAGGAGAAAAATCTTACGCAGTTCTGTCCCTTCTTATAATGCCAGAAAAGCAAAGTAGACACCTTCTGCTCAGAATGAAAGGCACAGAAATAGAGATGGATTCTAAACAAAACATTTTTTTTTACTTAAAAAAGGTTTATTAACACATATGGCCCTCAAAGACTCGCCTGTCTGTATGACAAGTGATCTGTCAGAAATAATTTTCAGAAAAATTTTTAAGTCTGCTTCAAAGTCTTAATTTATAAAGCAATTAAGAGAGAGAACAATTTATATCTCACAGAGCTCATAGCTAGCACTGAGATCTTACAAATCATTGTCACATGGGAAGAATTTACCGGGACTCTGGCATTACTAGCTTAAAGGTAATTACTCTTTTTCACTTTCTTTCCTCTCAGAACATGCTGAGCAGGCACTGAAATATCTCACACTTTGACCTCATATTGGATTTTTTTTGTAGCTGGGCGTATGCTGCAAATATTCAGCTGAAATTTTAAGAAATATGTTAACTGATTTTTTAGTTCAAAGTAATTCTCATCTGATGCAGCCAAACCTTTATAGGTGTACAGTTATCTTCTAATATCATTCCCAAAACTCAAAACAAACTTTGTTGGCTTTCCATCTGGACAACCTGTATTAAAACTGCAGCCTGAAGCGACTTCTGACAGCTGCATTAATAGCTCCTGCACGGAACTTAAAATGGACAAAAAGGACCCTATCTACAGCATAAATATCAAGGTTAAATTCTGACAGCAGTTGAGCCTCTCCGCGAGGTTTCTGCTCACATGGGCAGTTTCACCGTGTTTTCAGCATCCAGCATTTTCTAAACCCTGTTTGGAGAGCATCTCCTAATTTTACACAAGAGGATAGGAAAGCAGTTCTTGAGCTGCTACTGAGCACACACAGCCCTGTTCCCAGGACCACCAGTAAAACGCTCGATGCTTTTAAAGGCCAATTCCCTTGTGACTAAAATCGAGAGACAAAGCCTACAAATGCCTATCATTGACTGGACAGGCAGAAGGCTGTTTTACAGCACAAAGCAAAGATTTGCATTTCAAAAGATAAATACTTTAAATGAATGTAAAATATTTTCCTCCATATTCTGAGATGTGTATGCAATGATATATGTACTATAGAAAAAGCAGAGGAAAGGGAATATCCTTCTCTGTTCATCCTTCCCTCCAGAGTGCTAAAAAACAGCCTTGTGGCAAACAAGTATTTGTGTGTGGAGGCCACAGGACACGTGCAGCTTAGGAGCTGTCACATTTACATATCCACAGCTGCTGCGCTTGTCCACAGGCATTTGCTCCCACGTGCGCCCGTGTCCCTAAGGACGGAATGGCCAGGATCTTCCATGCAGGATTTACCAAGGCTAACACGGCACATAGGCACGGCTGAGCTTAGTGCTAACACCTTCACAGGGCTTTCCCAAAGGTCTTGCTATCCATTTTTTGATCATTTTAAAACCTAAAGAATACAGAGTTCTCCAGCAGCAGACCAGTATTTTCCCAAAGGAGGCCAACAGGCCCACTTATCTTTATGTAAATTTATTTATTTTAATGCTTCAGTAAATTTATATCTGCACACCTGTCTATGGAGCCTCCCAGTATCTGTGTGCAATAGACAACTGCATGCCCTTGAGCATGTACACACAGTTCTACGCTGAATTCCTCAGTGCAAGCCTTAGCACTCCAAGTGAAGAGTCCCAAGAGCAAAGACTAGAATATTCTCGTTATT
>JAUBOD010000469.1:4220270-4232692 GCA_032353885.1 Nothura maculosa | reverse complement strand
CTCAACATTTGCATGCAAATACATTTATATATAGTCCATAAATTAAAAAAAAACAACAACCAAAACCAAGACTGTATTTTAAACCTGAACCTCACAAAATGGAGGACTAAGAAAAAATATAAAAGAATAAAATAATAAAGGGTGTGCACTGCTGTACCAAAATTAACTCAGCTATAAGAATACAGTAAAAACTTTGCGAGTAGCAAATAATTTCTATATAAAAAAGACAGAAACTCTTAGACTGATCATTACAGAAAAAAGAAACCTCTTTTTCTTAAATGTAATGCAAAATAACAAGTTTATGGCTTTAGAAAGTATAAAAGGTTAAAAAACTAGAACCATGTCCTAAGCCGTCGATAAAGATAACTGCAGCCTGGCAAGTGTGCAGAATCAATACAGCAATAAAACTGAAAGAGAAGACAACCAGAAACTACTATATTAAAAAAAAAAATAAAAAAGGACAGTGTGACTATGATCAGATAACACATCAGGAAGTCAAGTAAGAAAAAAAAGAGTAAAGAAGGGGTTTAACTGTGTCTTTAAAGAAACACTGCACTGGGAGTTTACTGAAGGTAAACACTTAGATCTTAGTAAGGGCCCCAACGCGCCTGATGGCTCCGGCAAATCCCAGCACCAACAGGACTCGGAGCGACCACATCGGCCTGGGGAGGCCAGGCTGGCCCGGGCCGGAGGGAACGTCCTGGCAGAGGGAGCCATGGGTCTCAAGGCTACAGCAGACAGGCGTGTTTTGGAGGCCCACGGTAACCACCATGGCCCCACCACAAGATGTCTGCCTCAAGCAGAGCCAAATGCAGGCCCAAGGAATGAAGGAGCGACCAGCTTTATCCTACTCCTTCTCTTTCTGGTTTAATTCCTTGGCTCAAAGTGCCCGGAATAAAAAGAAAGACCTTTTGCCACTTATCTCTTCTGTGTTTTATAAATTGCTTTCAGTCATCTTCAGAAATACAAATTGCCCTTTTGTCAGAGAGTTCTTGAGCTTTATGGAAGAAGCAAAAGGCCTCTTTTCCGTCGTTATCAGGAGGGTGTCGTAGATAAGCTGCAAGATGATAGCAACTGGGTGCATTTCGTGAATAATTTTGAAATTATTCTGAAGTTGTACAGCACAAGGAACTTATTTATCAGTTTAACTGCAGCTTTTGGGTATATGGCCTCAAATGGACATTTATGGCTCTATTTCTAAACAGAGGCTTAAAAAACTAAATGAGTGACAGGAATAAATATAAAACTATTCAGGCTCTTGCTGTATCTAAAATGTTAGTGTCTTTTGCTGCAAATGAACACAACTGCTCAACAGTCATGTCAGGTGTTTTAATTATCAGCTTTATCATAGATATTTAACTGATAATCTTTGCTTAAGTATTTTTCAAAAACCTCACAGACCCTTTTTTGAACAGTTATTTTGATGGACTAACAGGAAGCACTGGTGTAGCTAGGCTAGCCTAACAGGAAACACTGAAAGGTTACAGTCCATCCCCAAACGGGCCACACACTGTCCTGGGCACAGGTGTACATATGGGAACAACATCCCGCCTATATCACCAACCAAGGCGCCATTCTGCTGTGTGGAAGCAAAGGTCCCGTTAAATCACGTGAGCCACAGGTTCATCCTGCTCAATAATTTTCAACTGCTCCTAGTTCATGAAGACGCTCTGTCAAAACTGCCTCTCCTGAGAGGAACCGGCCACTGCGGCATCACTCTGGACTCAACCTGGAGACTGCAGTTAACAACCCAGCCTGAACTACAGCGAGCACAAGACAGAGCTTTGCGGCAACTCAGAAACACCCCAGGCCCTTGCAGCCAAGTGCTTTTGTATTTTAGGGGAGGGAAAACACAGAAAATCTCCCTACATCTCAGAAACCTTTATTTGACCCCACTGTTGCCCCCAAGTACTCACAGAGCTCTCGCTATAACATCCCTGCCTATTTAAACAAAGTTAACAACTACAAGCATGAAATACCTACTGGAACTGATGCATTACCTTTGGGTTTACCAAACCATGTATTCTGGATAAATAATCCAGAGCGAGGAGTCACTTAACATACTTCACAAAGGAAACAGCAAAAGAAGTTAGAAATGCAATTTGGCTGCTTCCTTTGCCAAATACCACTGCAGAAACGTAACTTTTTTCTAATGTAAATGTAGATTTACTGGTAGCAACTGTACCAGGCACTTGTACTCAAAATACAGTAAGTTTTAGAAGTTATTTTAGATCTATAAGATGATAAGGCTGGAAACTGTTTTACTGGTTGTAAAAAGAGAAGAAAAAAAAATCACAAGTTGAGTATTTTTTTTCCATAACCTTAAATAGTAACAGGGAGGCAATATGCAAAACATGAAGACAATAATTTTTACTCACCGTGGCATATTTATAGCAGGGTGATACAGGCAGGCTACTACTTCAGAGAAGACGGCTGTGCAGAGAAGCACAAAGAGCTCCCTGGCCCTGCAGCCTCGTGCTCTTGCCCACCGTGTGGAAATGCTAATGCATCCCCATGAGTGTCCTCTGCTGTGCTGCTAAATTGCCAGGCAATAGCTGACTGCTGCTTGTGAGGAGTGCTCGAAATTCCTGCATTCACCAGATCCTTCTGGTTCACTCTTTTTTAAAATAATACAGGATATTCTGCTTGTGGACTTCATACGCAATAAATCCTACTGGACAGATTCCCAGGTCGATCCTGCAACTCATAGGGAGGGAGAACTAACAGATAAGTAATTAAATACACGAGAATCTGAGTCCACCTGATTATAAGATGATTATAAGCCTGTGAAGATGATTACAGACTGGATAAAACCTCAGGATGTTTGTTTATCATTAAAGACATCATCTAGATGACTTGGATGGCAGTTTCATAGTGCTATTTTTAAGGACCTCCATAGTTTACTGCTTCTAAATGAATAATATGAATAATAAATTTGAGATACAGAAACTTATCAAGTAATATGCACCAGGTCCACATGCAGCATAGGGTGAATATTAAGATACTCTTCCAACATTAGCCAGCGTTTTATACCCTTGAGATTAAGCACTGAATACTGAGACAGGCAGAAATGGAAGAGAACATGAAAAAATACAGATGTGCTTAGCCTCAAAAGCCCTGCTGCGTGTGTGATAACACAGAGAAAGAGGTGTCACAGCTAAATTCTCCACAAACACATTGACTGTATTACATGGAAATAGCCAAGTGATCTGATTCTAGTGATTAAAATCAGCTTCTGCTCTTACCGGAATACTTCTCTGTATAAAAAGGGACACCATGGCACAAAACCAGAGCTCTTGTTCGACTTAATTTGAGTAATGTCAGGTATGTTTTTAATACGGTCTTCATGGCCTGTAAGCTCAGCAGAAGTGAAGGAAATTCCATCCTTGATCAGCAGTAAGAGGCACTATCAGGCAGCACAAAATTCTATTAGGAATATAGAAAAAGAGGAAGGAATTGTCTGCATCATCACTGCCTGCTGGTACAGTCCTATAATCCTAGCTGGGAAATGCTCATTTCCACCTTAAAACTGAAACACTGCCCTTCAGCCCTCAGGTACTTTGTCTTTATGAATACACCAAAGATGCAATTAAGTTATTTTTCAGTCTTCGTCATCCATCACTGAACAAAATAAATTTCCTAAGCCTCCTGTTTTATGATAGAATTAACCAAGAAAAAAAAAAAAGACGAAGAGAAGCAAGTTTCTGCAGCTGTTCCTGCAAACCCATTTTTATTCAGCAGAATCCACAGGCACTTTCAAGATGAGGTCTCCTTAGTGAGCTATAAAATGACATTACGAAACCCATTTCGCTTCATGTATTTGGAGCATCTTTTTCCTTCCTCACAACTGCATCACCCAGCAGGTTCCTGGGGCTGCAGAATGGCTTTCTCCCTAGCTCTTTTCCCCTGGGAATGAATCACTAGGGAAGCTGCTTATGCCATAAAACCATCTCCGCTACTCAAGACCTCCCAGTTAATCCATATTTTACTGTAAACCTTCTGTGCTTCCCCACTTGCTGTCACAAGTCAGCATCGCTACCACGCTGCTACTTCAAGACAGGACCACTGAAAATTTTAACGAGATCTCACCAAAAGCAGAAACTCATCTGACATCCTCTACCTTTCACAACTTTGCTCAATTCCATTTTTCCATTCACCTCCTTGCCTCTGATTACTGTTTTGAAAGTTCTTCTACAGCCTTGCAGAAAGGGAGACTATTTTCAAGCTGCCAGAGCCACCTTTCTCTGCTTTCAAAAACAACTGGCTATAGTACTTGCCCTTAAGTTTCATTGTGCTCCTTTTTTTCTGACATCTTCGCTATAAAGCCTTCTAAAAAGCCTTCTAAATCTCAACCATCTCCCTACAAACGTGAACACAAAGAACTTCCAAGTTTTCTGCAAGAGATTTCATTGTATTTCCACCTTTATACATCTATTCCACTCTTTATCTTGATTCCATGCTCAACACCACCAGCTGTGCTAGAAATTAAGACTGAATAAACTTGGGATGATAGCGCTAATCATAACCTCATGCATACTGCATAATACCCCATTTTCTTTCTTCTTTTATTTTAATGGATAAAGAGCTTTTTACAACTGGGATCATTTTCCTTTGCAAGGTCAAACTCAGCTTGACATCTGGCAACTTCTTACTCTCATTTTGAGAGTTCAAACTCGGTGATTCTGTGATTTCTGAGCAATCACTTTTGCCATTCCCTCTGTGCTCTTGGCTAGGTCCTGATATTCTCTTGGCTGACTTCTCTTCACGTCTGCAATTCTTCTGTTCATATGCTGCAGCATTTCTTGGGTGCGATTGCTTGGGTGCGACTCCTATACAGTTTTTCTAATTCTGAATCAAAGAAGCTCCAAGAAGTCTATTGTTAACGCCCTTACCTCTTGGGTTAACATAATTTCAAACTATTTTCCTACAGTATCTCAGTCTGTATTGGTGAAATTCAAAACCTTTAATTGCAAAACCCTTAAAATTCAAGCTGTGTAAACCTCTGATGGCAATCATTCAATCCAAGCTTAGTTTCTACCAACACCTCATCTGCAATGGCCTCAATGCTGATGAAAGTGAGTTTAAAACAATATTACTTCTGTATAGGTCAATAACTGAACTAAACAGAATGAGAACTGAACTGCAAGCATTGCATCCAGCAATAACTGTGCTCGAGAACTCTTAGTGACATTTTGGGGGTAACTTACACAGCAGATAATGTCTCTACAGTGTACAGAGCAAGACAAATAAGTTATGTCATCTACTGTACTCCATATTTTGTACAGTAAAACACTGCTACATCTCTTAAACTCTGTGTGACAGATTATCCAATGAAAGCATACAACTCCCAACTCAATAATCCACATCAAATATGCGATAGTCATGTAGAACAGACTTATCTTTCAATACTCAAAACAGCCACTTGTTCTGAAACAGCTTTCTCCCTTCACTGTTATTCTTCCTCTGACAACATCCAGTCTGTGTGCTTAATTTTTATAGGGAAATACTTATTTCCTCTCCCTTTCCCTGATAAAAATATGAAAAAGGTTCTACCATGGTCCTTCCTAGCAGATGCAACTGGAATAAAGAACCAGGTCACAGAAATGTTTTATATATCCAATGGCTAGAACAAAGAATCTGTTTTAAAATCATAAAAACTTTTATAAATAATCAAGTGTGACATTTAATATCTGCAGTACAATGTATCCTGTTACTACTTCGTGTGTAGAATTTCTGGTGCTTCACAAAACCTGTAAAATGTGTAAGGACACTTTCTGTAGTAGAATATACATATTTTAAGCTACACAAGCATTTTCTAGTTCTGTATCTCACAATGTTTTATAAGTTGAAATTAATGGAGTTGTCAAAGAGCAACTTGTTGCACATTTCACGGGCATAAAGGTTCAGTGACTTAGTATTACAGAAGAAATCTGTGACGCAGCCTAAGCCTATTGAATTCCTAGTTTCATGCTCTAGCAAAGAAACTACTTTCCACTCCCAATGTTTAGAAAGAGAGAGAGAAAGAAAAGAGAGAGAGAGAAAGAGAAGGAGAAGGAGAAAGAGATAAAGAGAAAGGGAAAGGGAAAGGGAAAGGGGCCACGGACATGGCGGCCAGAACAGAGAACCAAATTTAAGAAAAGGGCGGGATCACTTCAGTGATTTCACAAGGGAACTAAACCTGCTCATTTTTCTGTACGTGCTCCGGGACTCTTCTGTTTACTGAGCCCCAGGCTCGTTGAGGTTGAAAGGCTCCTTGGGACATCATCTAAGTCCAACTCCTATTTGCTTATAGAGAAGTCAAATAGAAGGCTGCAAAAGAGAGGTCAGCAGCCGATAACCATTTCCACAAACCACTTTAAACGGTCTAACGGGATGTGGAAATTAATCTTCCACCCTAATTCTAGCAAGGGTGGTCGAAGCCTTGCTCAGAACGGGCTGTGCTCTGGATGATTCATTTCCATTTGCTCCAGTGTGGGAAGTGCTCAGCTAATGGCAGAGCCTGCCCTCTAAGCCTGCAGTGCCTACGCAGCAGCGAGGCCACGAACGCCCACCGAGAGCCAGTAAATCACGGAGTTTCTGCTCCTTTTGGTAGAAAACAACTCCTGACAAAACCCTTTGATCAAATTTTTCTTCTCATGACACTCATGCAACTTGTCCCTTCCTCATTTGCCTTGAAACACCTCAGCTATCCAGCAGATCTACCCTGCAGATACAGGGTATCTCGACACAAGAACAGATCACTGCTGACAAAGCCACTCAAGCCATCGCCACATAAATATCCAGACACTAAACATGCTCATCTTGTTTAGCAGAATAACTAACTCATGTCCACGCAGTTTTAGAGTGTTTTTATCTTTCAAAGCTGACTTGAGCCCCAAAACACATGTTCAGCTGCTTACAGACGTGGTGTGATATTCCAAATTCTTACATACTCCCCAAGGCTACCATGGCCCCTGGGCAGCCATGGACTCCTCAAGAAACTAATTTTCAACAGAGACTAGATAAGCAAACAAATCCCATAATCCTAAAGCTGAGTAAATGGCCCATGGAGCATGGGATCTGTGATAGCGAAATTACAGCTCGTACAAGAGCAGAATTTCCTGTAATCATTCATTTGTGTGCTACTCCTTATAGCAAGTTTCTAAGTAACTGTGTTTTTTCCTTCTCAGAGGATGAGCAGAGCTAAATTTTTACAGTTTATTAATACATCGCTCTACTTTACTACTTCCCAAAGTCCACAGAGTTTCCCCTACAGGAACAGGGAAGATTCCCCCAGTAGTAACAAAATCTTATTGCTCTTCAGTCTGAGCTCTCTTTTCATTCTATTTACTACACATCTATTTGAAAACTCTCTTGAAAATGTAGATTACTCACAACCAATCAAAAAACATTTAAGTGAATCTTTTGAGATGCTCAAGTAACAACTTTTAGGTAATAACTACCCACTGTCTACAAATCAAGATTCCAATTTTGTTATAATGTGGAAGAGGAACAGAGGAACGATATGGTGAGAACGTGGCAGTAAACACCTGGAGTGCTCAACTGTTTGGGTTGGACATTTAGCACTGCTGGGGAGCAGAAATGGTGAGAAAAATTGCTTCATTTTCAGAGGCTCGATTTTCAAGGATCCAGAAAATAGGCCCACATTGCTCTGTGTTCTTCTCTCTTCCAGATAAGCTACACACGAGGTGAGGTGTTAGGAAAGTGTTAGCAGAACAAGTTTTGACCACTTAGGCCTAAAGTTACCTCAGTAATTTTAGGAGGGGAAGGCGAAGCAGCATCTGTGAGTTCTCCAGAACTTCTGCTGCGGTTCCTCCACACAGGCCCCCCCCGTGACCAACAGGACGCGTCTTTAGGCCAGGCCCAATGCAGCCACATGGGGAGCTGCAAAGCACTTCTCCTTCTATGCTCTTCTCTAAATTCAGCTTTTACTCCTTTTTTCTTCCATCTACAATGGGTAGTGAAGATGCTAACGTAGTTAAAGCAGCATTTATTTTGGGTTGGCCAATTAAGAATGCTGTACTCCAAAACCCAAGGCAAATGCACTTGTTTGCTGTTTACACACATGGCCTCTGGGTGAAGTCATAAATATGACTTCATAAGATGTTGTGTGAACTGAACATAGCAAGAAAACGTAAAAAAATAAAAAATATATATAATTAGTAAGTGAGAGAGAATATATTTAAAGTACCTGTCATGCCTACCTTACTCTTAAGTAAAAGCAGCCCGATCACAGGCTACAGCAATATGCTTAAGTAATGTCACTGTTTTACCTTTCAAAACACAAGGTGTTAAAAAACCCTACCATTTCAAGGATAAAATTAATGTAATTGTTTTCAGAATTCCTATATGCTTGACTCATAATAAGTATTACTGAAGAAACTTCTGCCCACAGTTGGTAGAAAGAGTCATCTTGCCTGTTAATGCAGCCTGAGGGAGGGCGAGAGGGAGGGAAAAAAGGGTCTTCCATAGTCCCGCGTAGCTAAAGGTTTCCCTACATCATCTCCAAGAACACTTAAATAATTCCAGTTAGTTTCATTACAGAAATAATCCAGAAGGAGTGCAAACACTGTCAAAATTTTTGGTAAATTATGTGAGTCCAAAAAACAATTAATAAAAAAGTCTATTATTTTGGCTCTGCTTATTTTGTTTTAGTATAAAAATAGTCTTTCAACAGCATGAAGAACAGAAGATAACTTCCCCCTAGTAAAAAGATGTGCAAATGGTTGCTTCATTCAGAGTAAGATTTCCTTATACAAGGAACCTGACTTACACCCCTAGTTAAGCCACCAAAGCAGAAATGTTTTAAGTGATGTCACTTGCAAGTGTGACAGTCAAACGTCTCTCAGGTAAGAATTTGCATTAATAAACTCATAAAGCCAATTTCATTTCATTTCAGATTTTTCATTTCCAACGTATTCCACCAAACTTTTCGAGTACTACACTTTTAAGAGTAACTTCTGGAAAAACAACTATGCTTTAGCAATGCTCATTTGAGACCATGTATAGTAAACACAGTTCAAAAGTAAAATACTTCTACTTAATCCTGAGACTGAGTCATGAAATGCCACTATAATAAAACACTATAGTAGTTATTATATCCTGTGCTGAAAACTCTTGAAACTGTCCATGTTTTTAGCTCTGATTTCAAGGTACTTAAAAACAAGCAAAAACACTGCAAGAAACCCACCATTTATGAAGTCGTTTACCTTTCTGTAGCCCCTGCTGAACTGGCATATACTAAACATGCATAAAAGGTATGAACAAAATTCAAATAGCAAAGACACTACTAGAAAAGATGATATTGATTCAGATACAGAATATTAATGGTCTTCCCCTGGTGAGACAGAAACGCTCTCCAGCAGCACACTGTATTTCATGACATGGTGTTTCAATAGAAAAACTTTAAAGAGCATCTGAGATTACTTAAAGAGAGGCCATCCAATCTAAATAAGCTATAATTTCAAATGAAAAAATGAATGAATCAATGAAATGAACGAATGTTTCAAATGAAACAACCATCAGGGCTACCAAGTATTCCACATTTCACATAAGACAGTAATTCGCAGGCAGATAAATCAAAAGATGTGTGTTGAAATTTCAGAACTGTGCAAGCCTCGCTGTCTGCCTGCCTGCCACCTTCATGAACCACGAAGGATGACGGGAAAGGACACGGGTTCAGCCGCCGCCCTGGCAGCACTCGAGCTGCTGCTCACTGCCTGTAACAAAATGTGCATCCGAAGATGCTCTGCAATGTTTTCAGAGCCAACTGTCCAAACCTGCTTCAAAAGAAAGTTGCATTTAGCAATGAACCAAACAGCAGAGAAAGAGCGTCGGGAGCTTTACCTTGATCGGAGCCCGGCTGAACTGGATTTTTCTGTTTGCTGGGATTTCATCCTCATCTGGCAATCCATTAATTTCGGAGTATTCCATATCAGGCTCGTAGCAGTTATTCTCGTCACTGTCATCCTGATCCTCCTGTTCTGTGCCTGTCTCTCCCCAGTCAGAGTTATACCTGGAGCGCACCCTGTACACGCTGTAGTCGGAGTGCATGTACACATGGGAGCTCTGGAAACCGTCCCCATCTTCGTTTACTTCCTTCTCGCTGCCCTCATCGTAGTGCGACTCGGCAGCGTCTGAAACAGCATCTGCCACCAAATCACCACCCGCCACTGAATTTCTTGGTGCTTCTGCAGCTTCAGCTCTACCAGAGGCACCCTCTGCGTTTTCTGACCGTTCCTTGTGTCCCAACAAAGCCTCCGTGTCTGTTTTGGGTTTATTCCTAGCACAAGTGTCCGCGGGGCCGCTGGCCTCCTCCAGCGGGCGCCCCACACAGTTCTCAGCAGCATCGGCCTCTGCTTTCTTTCTGGTTTCCTCAGCTGGTTTGGAAGGCAGCAAAGTGCCCGTGGACGCCTGCTGTCTCGGCGGGGACGCTGTGCTGTTCTGCTGGGGGCCCTCAGGAGATGCCAAGCTTGGGCTTTGCGTGGCCGGTGGCGACCACGTGCTGGCCTCTGATTTCAGAGGGCTGAAACCCTCCAGGTTGGCAACAGGGGAGGAGATGTTGGCGACGGTGGAGGGCAGGTTCAGCGGGTAGTGACCTGTCACAGAGTACTCTTCATTGTGCTCCGACTTTTCCAAAACGACCACGTTGTGGGAGTCGGTGTTTTCGAACACTGCGCTGAGCTGACTCACCGTCGGGGAGACGGTCTCTGTCCTTGGGCTAAGGCTGTCCAGGGAATCGGTGCTGCCCCTGTGCAGTTTGGCGCTGCACCACTCGTCCGGAAGCTCGCTGGAAGCCGCTTTCTCTTTCTTTGGGGAATAGCGATGGGAATGTCCCGTTTCATGAGCATTTCGCTCAAACATCTTTCGAGTTTCAGTAAACTTGGAGTAAGAAGGACCATCATGGATAGTATCAAACCTACTAATCCTCTCCGAAACGGAAGATTCCAATTTTACGATGGAGCCATCTGCTTTTTCCACAAATTCTTTGGGCCTAATCCGCCTTTGAGGTGACGGGGGGCCACTCTTCCCCCTCGTTTTGGGGGTGACTCCAGCGCTTTCAGTGGGCTCCATGCCCATTTGCATAAACAAGTTCTTGATCCTATTGACATTGGAGCCATACTTCCTCCCCCTGCTCTGGGAAGCCTCTCCTTCCTCTTTCGATTTCGGGTCCCCATCTGACTTGGGTTTGTCGAAGGTGCTTTTCAGCGCCTGGAACTCCGTCCTGTAGGCGTTCCTGTGAGGAGAGGCGCTCCGCAGGGTGGATCTTTCTCCCGAAGGCTCCGTTTTCATCATGTTTGCTTCGGGAGCGGCGCGAGGCCAGCTCACATCATTCCGGCGGTGCCACTCCCGGCAATCTGTTGCAGCCGGGATGCTGAGGGGGAAGCGCCTCCGCAGGGCCACACGCGGCACCGGATCCGCACGCAGGGAGCTCGGCACACGCCGGCAGCCGTCACGGAGCAGCGGGACCGCCGGCTCCTGCGGGGAAATGGAGGTTTAACCTGCAACAGAGAGGGAGACTTTCGGAATCACATCGTGCACTGGCATGTCTTTAACCCAAGCAATGCTTTACATTTATATAGTTACTTCAAATGACGTTTTTGGAAGGAAATAAAAAGGAAAAAGCACAACCTGGCATCGCACAAAGACGTGAAAGCTGTTTGCAGAGATGTCACAAACATGCACAGGAAGAACAAGGTGACAAGAGGAGTGTCACTATTTTCACTGTACCAAACTCCTGTGCAGCAAGCACGGAGCAGGATGGACGGGGAAAGGCGAAGGAGCCGCGGGTGCCTCCCCCTGCGCCCGGCCCCGCTTCCCGGGAAGCACCGCAGCCCTTCCCCGTGCCCGGGAAGTACCGCAGCCCTTCCCTGCTCCCGGGAAGCGCCGCAGCCCTTCCCTGCGCCCGGGAAGCACCGCAGCCCTTCCCTGCGCCCCGGGAAGCACCGCAGCCCTTCCCTGCGCCCCGGGAAGCACCGCAGCCCTTCCCTGCTCCCGGGAAGCACCGCAGCCCTTCCCTGCTCCCCGGGAAGCGCCGCAGCCCTTCCCTGCTCCCGGGAAGCACCGCAGCCCTTCCCTGCTCCCGGGAACGGGGCACGAGGCACCGCGTGCGGGGCGCCGCGCTCCGCTGCTCCCCGGGAAGAGCGGGGCACCTGCGGAGGCTCCCGCGGCAGCGCGACCGCCCCGGCGGCTCCCGGCGCGGACACACGGGCACGGGATCAGGGATACGGACATAGGGACATGGGCACATGAACGCATGGACACGAACACCCGGACACACGGACAGAGGGACACGCGGCCACGCACCCATGGCGCCGGGCTCGGCGGCAGGAGCGGCGCGGGCCGCGCTCGGAGCCGAGGCAGGGGCGGCAGCGGCGGCCGCGCGCTGCCCAACGGCCGCGGGTGCCGGGCAGGCGCCGAGC
>JAUBOD010000469.1:4197202-4209452 GCA_032353885.1 Nothura maculosa | reverse complement strand
ATCATAATAGAGATGGGTTGTAATTCTTGAACTGTTTCCCACCATCGTGGCTACTTCAACACAAAAATCACTCTTCTCCCTTCTCATCTATCCCTACTTACACTTTTAGGTTTTCATTTAATAGAATTAACATATTTCAAAAATATAGACAGCTTATATGAAAGATTACTTGATGATCATTAAGCTATTTCCTGTCAAATATGTATGTATAATAGCCAGTAAAACGTATTTGGTAGGCCTAGTTGGAAAAGATACCATAGAAATATACATGCATCCTTTAAATAAGCACTAAAAATATTACTGGTTTATGCAAGGCTATATAAAGAAGAAAGCAAGACTTCCCTGACAGACCTGTCTGGCTAGGTCATTAAAATAATTCTACTCTCCTATCTCTGCCCTTCACTGGCAATCAGAATTTTTTATTATTATTATTTAAAATGGTCAGTGTGTCAGATGAAAACTTGTCCTAGCATACTGACTTTAGATGTGAATGTCACAACAGCAAGTTTCTCTTAAGCAACTCTTGCAAGACTTTCTACAGGCTATTTCTGACACAGTTCTTTATATCTTAAATGCTCCAGCAAGATTTTCTTTTCATAATGAAGTACAAACATTAAAATACAATAAAACAAAGATGATTGGCAATGCAGCAGCAGGCACGTAGGAAATAAAATTTATAGCAAAAGTATTTATGATGCTTGCAGTTCTTCAAAGAACCTTAGATCTTAATTTACTTACTGAGAACATGTTCCTTTCTTGGATGGCTAAGAAACAAACATATATATCTGATAGCTTTGCCTTCCATTGGGATAGTAGAGAAGGATTGCAGGATTACTATCATGGGGATAGTACTTTGGGATTACAGAGGAGTATCTCTCAACAACTGTGCTGTTCTTCCAAGATTTTCACTGAAAAAGAACCTGTATTGTTAAATCTTATTTGTACCATATCAAAAGAATTCACTAGTGGAGTCTATGAGAGGTAGTTTGAGAAGGATGTGGTTATGCTTCAGAGGCCAGGACTACCCAAGTCTTCCTCTACCCTAGTGGAAAGATGGGTGCTCTCTGAGGGGCACAAGATGCATATTGCTTCAGTGAAAGTTTTCCCACCACACCTGTGTTTGTATAATAAACAGGCAGAACTGCAAGTCCAGTGCAAAGAAGATCAGAGTACAATACCCATACCTACAAGAAAAAGTCACTTTACATTTAAAGATAAGATTTCAGACCAATTTAGTTAAATCAACACACTAATCAATACAAAACACTTACCTCCATGTGCAAAACAGCAACATTTGCAGAGAAGTAACAAGTTTTTTATGCAGATCTGTAGATTACTCTGATGGAAATGAATTAACCAACTTAATGTGTGATTTTAAGTGTAATTTTAACATGAAGACAAGCCCACTTTCTTGGAGCATTGCCCACACTTGTCACATTGGGAGTTCTTGCTCTCAGCAGACATAACATTTTTGATAACATGCAGTCTGTAGGATAGAGCCTCATCGGTTTGTCACGGGTGGGCTGATCCTTCCCTGCTGGAGTCACACAGGTTGTTGAGGGCCTGTGAGTACAGCCGGGAGCTTCACTTGTGATTAACAAGCACAGAGGGCTCTTCCATTTCCCAGGAAATGCTGCTTTTTGATTTGAGCAGCCTGTGATGAAGTGGCAATTTTGCCAGCCCTGTCCCTTCTTACACTTTCTTCTGTCTGATATTTAGGAACCACCACCATTTCTGCTGGTTTTCCCATGGCATTCTCGCTCATCATTCCCCCTAGACCTAGAACTGGTCGTGATATCTCTTTAGAAGCCCATGAGGTTTATGAGTCAGCAGTGCACAAATAAAGTGACTCAAAGACAGAGGGTAACAATTCACCAACCCTACATATTCTTCGACTGCATTTAACCACCTGCCAACCTTTGCTCCTGTATTTGGTACTCCTTGATACTGCTAGTAATGCAATTGTTTGTTGTTGTTGTTTTTAAAAAATATTTTTTAACACAGAAAAAAATTATTTTACACTTATTTTAAATGCAAGCATCTCACTTTAGTTCCACCCACAAGTTTAAGGAAAAAAGTAGTTCAATTTGAATGTTGATTTTTAAATACAGTAATTGCCCTCTGTGGTTATATCCTGCTAATTACTGCTAAGAGACTGAAATTTCTTAATTTTGTTATTTGAATCCTATTCATATCTATGCCTGATAAACAATATATACAGAAGGAACATTACTTCTTTCCCTTGGGATCTACTACTACAATTAATTGAAAAAAAAAAGGAAAGCAAAAAAAGAAAAAAAGGGAAAAGCTATTTCCAAATGCTATTGCAAAAAAAAAGGTATACTTATTTTCTCTATATATGAAACAGAACTCAAAATCATTACACAGAAGTGTAAATCATTACTTGAGCACTAAAGAGCTAAACTAGGTAAAATCTTAATCAGGTAGCACTAAAGAAAAATGAGTTTAAGAGAAAATAATAATAAAAAAGGTTATCATTTACCTTCCTATAAATTAAGCTTTGAATTGCGTTTCTTCTAAAAATACATGGTATTGATCGAATAGGGCTCTGTACAGAACACAGTTCTGCTCTACCCTATGCACTGGGATCTGCTACAACCTTGTTCAAGAGGAGGATGGAATCTGCTCTTTTTTTGTCCCCCTTTTGGATGTAGTCTTTTTACTCTTTTGTAACAAGTATCACAGATTGAAAAAGGAGCAGAATTTTCTCTATGTTTTCCATTGCGCTGCTGCACAAGGCTGAGCCAGCAGCTCAACAAGAGCACCACCAAGAGTGCTCAGTGCTCGCTCATCTCTCTCATTCTTCTTGTGGATTCCCAGTGTAGCAGGAAAATGCCCACAGTGCCTACAAATGGGGCAACCTAGCAGAGGAACTCACAGGACTGCAGTGTGACTAAGTTAACATCAGTTTTTAATCCTCCCTCCCTACTACCAATTCACAGTCACAAAATAAACCTTGTTATATCTGATATTCAGTCACAGGAAGGTGCACCCAACATTGTGGAAAAATCCAGGCACTTAACTCCTGGAGACAAACCCATTCTAGCAAATGGAAAGCAAGTCCTGGGACTGTTTACCACCAGATAAGTCAACAGCCTCTAAAATATTACAGTCATAAATTAGCTCTGCACCTCTGCCAAGTACCCATTCGCCAACCTCCTAATGACCACCGCTCCTTTCTCATCTCCCCTGACCACTGGAGGTTTGGATTCAGCAAAGTGTTTTCTTTTCTATCATTCCGGAAGACTACAAGAGCAGGAGAAACTATTGCTTGTCTCTTTTACAGCTAATATGTACCCTATAGGTGCACAGTGCAGACTTGGCCTCCTTCCAGATACGTATGTTTTTTTCTTCAGAGCACAATAAGCTCTAGTGCCTTCCATTAAACACTAGAGAAGTAAATCTTTGCCCACTGGTAGGGCTGTTGTTTGTCTGCTCCGAGCCTCATCAGAGCAGATTCCTCAGTTCCCATGGAAACTCTCCCCAGTGAAGTTTGAGCGGGGCCGTGCGCGCAGCTGAAATGTCGATAATAATGATGGGAATTAAGGCAAATCTTAAGTCATTGCAAAATTTTGTCTAGGTCACGAAGGCAGATTATCCACTAGCTTCCTTTTAACCAAACAAAAAGGGAGAAAGGAGTACTTCAACATGATGACTTTTAATTCATGGGATTTATAAGGAAAAAAAATTGGAATAAGGAAATTTATTTTCCCTGAAGAGAGACCAATATTATCAACAAAAAATAAGAGTAAATTATTAGATTGAAAACAGTCCAAAAATAGGCAGTGCTCGAGAGATTTTGTATCTAAATCTTATGGACAAAATTCTGTCACTAGCAGTATGTTTGTAATCTCCCCTGAAAGAGCGAGACCATTTTATTGAACCTATGCTCTAAATGGATTTGATTCAACAAGAATTACATAAAACAGTTGGAACTGGACCAATATCCTCAACAAAAAACACAGAGGTAAGGAGATTCATTAAAGAAATCAGAAGTCTTCATTTAAATACAAAATTCCTGTACAATGTATGACCTCTTTTAAATGGTGATCCTTAATGAATAAAAAGCAGTAGGTTCAATACTAATAGTATTTTATAAAAAGATCTTACGGTTAAAATTAAATCTAATTATCTTCTGTAGAAAAAAATGTTATACATATTTAACACAAGCTAAATGATTGAAAGAATTGCTTATAAAGATGAGTGATATTACAGACAACTGATTCTCAGATAAAATTCTTTAGAAATTATCATTAGTAATTGTTTTCTATCTTCTTATAGATTTGGAAATAGAACAGGCAAAGCCTCCTCCCCCTTCTGCTGCCTGCAAGAAGAAGAGATGGAAACAGCCTAGGCCAGGACTTATTCCCTGTCATTGCTGCAGCAGGCATAAGGGAAGAGAAATTGTAAGAAAATGATAAAAACAAAAACAGATATATAGGTTGGAGGAGGGGACGAGATTAAACAGTTACAGATTTATGCTGTTGGCATAAAATAGATGGACTCAGATTTAGAGTTGCTTGGAGAATGGCAAATTTACTTCACAAAAAAACCCGAGATTTTAAAATCTGAATTTAAGTCAATCTGAGAAAGATCATGAATTTACAAATCTAGGAGTTTTAAGTACCACTGCTGAAAATATGAGCAAGATGCATTTCCAAGCAAGTTGGAAATTGCTTGTTTGTTACATTAAAGAAATATTTGCTGTAAATATATAACATTTTGACTTCAGCATCAGAATTTTGTTCTATTTTTGTCAAGGTAACTTCAGTCAAATCTACATGAATTGATAAAACACTGTAAAGTAAGTTTGTTTTCTTGATGAAACTGTGAAGTTTCTTTCCAGATCTACACACAAGTAAAATTCATGAATGAAAATAAAACGTTAAACAGAAAGTGGACACAAAAATCAAAGCAGAAGAAAAGTACTAACTACACAATGAAAAGCTGGATTTATGAAGACATGAGAATGAATTTAATAGGAAGAGACATATGCCTATGTGCATTTTCCTATCTTGAATGAACAGGTACATCTATCCAGAATTGTACAGGGTTTCATAATGGCAGTAATTGCCATTTAAAGAACATTGATATGGACAAGATCAGTGAAGTCCATACACCCATAATTGTTGTGTCACAGGCACTAACCTCAGAATTCCTTTTTATTTGCATCATTTTAGCACACGATAGCAGAGCCTCACTAATGTAGGTAACAAGCCACAGACTGAGACACAAAAACAGTAGATAATAGAGTTTCCTACCTTCCCCTTCCCTTTCTTCAAGCATACAAATTTGGAAAGTTGACTTTATTTTTTCCCAGTTGATTTAAATAAACTTTTTTATATGTAGGAAAATGGGATAGATGGATAAAAATAAGTCTAGAGAACCCACAGGTTTCCAGCATTCACTACTGAGAAGTGTTGGGAGCTTTATCTCGATTCAGCAGAGGCCCCAGTTTGGAAGCCGAAGGTTGCCATCTTTTGGAACAGCACGTGAAGTGTGTCGCTCCCATGCAGGCCATTTTACGAGGTCAGGGAACAGCAGGAGCTTAGTGAGAGAAAATCTGGGTCACACCGACAGCATGTACTGACACAAGGGGCTTATTTCAGAGTGGTTTAAATAGCAGCAACACTGGCTTCAGAAGACATTTCCACTTTCCTCAGTCAGTATTACCCCTTGGGGTCTGCCCAAGAGCAGCTCTACAGGCCAGTGTGAAGGACCCCAAACCAGGCCCCTGTCTCATATAGCGTGGTGCCCGCTCTGCAAATGAACTATACGAACCATATGAAAGGTTTTCCCTTTGCACTTCTGCCCAGGCCTCTCCTATGCTCATTTGAGGTCTCCTTCCTCTCCTCTTGGAGGCGAGCTGATCCAGTGCTTATGCAGGAGCCCTCCATCTTCCTCCCACCACAGGCTTTACTCCCTTCCTTAGTCATCCCACCTGCTCTCCAGCTTCTCCCAGCTGCACAACTTATCTTTGCTTCCCTTCCTCTGCCTCATCTCAACAAGATTCAGCAGATGATAGCACATCAGGCATCCCATTTTCTTCTACCCTGCTGGAACCCAGATGCCTCCTATCCAACTCAGTTGTTTTCCAGAATCATTGTGAGATTCAGTTCTGCTTCTTGACTTCAGCAAGTGTTGTCTTTGAGACTCGAGTGATTTTCATTTGAAGATATTACTCAAAATTCATATGAACCACCCTGGTGATGAGATTAACATCTGTATAATACAACTCTTTTTCCAAATAACTTCTCATGATGAGTGTAACAGCACTAGGTATATGAAAAAAATGCATTCAAAATGGATTAAAATATGGGGCCAGTACCACCCACATTTCACTATTTTGGTACTTCAACAGGTTTATCTGTTCCATTAGACCAAACTTTGCAAGATGTTGGCAAGGAAGGCAAGCAGCCTTTGGGCCGCATTGGGAAAATCACTGCCAGCAGGCCACGACAGGCGACTCTTCCTCTCAGCACTGTGGAGACCCACAGCTGGAGGTCCAGTTCTGGGCTCCCCAGGACAAGAGACACATGGACATTCTGGAATGAGCCCCGTGAAGGGCCAAAAAGACTAAGAGACAGGAGCATCTCTCATATAGGGGGAGGCTGAGAGAGCTGGCAGTGTTCAGCCTGGAAAAGAGAAGCTTTAGGAGGAATCTTACACATGTGCCTATGAGCTGATGGGGCAGTGGAGGAAAGAAGAGAGAGATTTGTTGCACTGTGGCCCACTGGCACGACAAGGGTCAAAAGGCATAAACTGAAATACAGGAAATCTCATTAAATGGTAAGAAAAACCTTTTGTGTCTGTGTGTGTACAAGGTCTGTCACACACTGGAGCAGGTTGCCCAGAAAGGTGGTGGAATCCCCATTCTTGGAGACACTCAGCTCCCACCTGAGACATCTGACACACACTGAGCCATCTGCTCTGGCTCACCAGGCTTCAGCAGGTGGTTTGGACTAGATGGTCCCTTCCAACCTTAACTACTCTCTAATTCCATGTAATAGGTTATGCTATTTGCTTATTTCTATAATATAAAATTATACTTGTGCTTTCCAGTTATATGAGAGAAGGCTAAGAAATATTTTTATTATAAAAAATGAACTAACATAATGTTTATTATTTTATGAAACAACAGCTCATACTGAGCCCACAAAATAATTTTTGTTAGTTTTCACACAAAGATTATCAATTTCTTTTATTAATAATTATCTCCCTCAAAGTCTTCTGTAACAATTCGAAGAAAGAAATAAAAAACTTTTTCAGAGCTTTAAGTAATCAAAGCAATTACTACAGTAGACATAATACATTTTTTAAATTGTAAACAGAAAGAGTGCCTTTGAATAAGGATTCCTCTAATTTATTAGAAATAATATAAAGCTAGAGAAGAATTAAGTATTCAGCAACCTCTGAATCATCAGTCAAATACTGGTAATTCAGTAAGAAATGCATAAGCAAATAACAGGTATTATTTCTACTGTTAATATAATGTTTTGCCTTAATTAACCCACTTGTTAGCTATGAAAAAAAAAGTTTTAGAAAATAGTAACTGACACGAAAGTACCTAACTTTTGTAATAAATAATCCCACAAGATTTTTAAATATGCATATAGCTGGTTTCAGGAGACAAGGAAGCATATTTTTCAAGTTTAATTCAAACTTATTTCCAATAGTGTTTTCCAAATATTTTACTAAAGAAAATATGCCTCAGATGTCATAAATCTGACACTACAGAACAAAAAAAGTTAAAGAGACTTAATCCTCAAATCAGAGTCTGGAATGGATATCCAGTCAGCCAGCCATTTCTATGCCTGGAGCAGCAGTATCTTTATCACAGTAAAAATGGATTTTTCCCTAAGGACAAACTCAATTTACTGAAGTTTAGAGTTTACCAGTTAACTGCTAGAAGCCTCAGGATGGGCATGTTCAGTAAGGTTCACAGATGCCAAGAGACCCTCCTGCCTGCCTTGTATAACTGCTTCTCTGCAGTGATTAGAAAAGGAGCGCACGCACCTTTCATTTGGCTAGTTGCTATTATTGAAAACAAAACAACACCATCTTTTAACTACATGTTTCTACATATTCATCTATAGGCATCTTCCTTTGAAATTCTGATTTAGATAGATGGAGCAAAATCCCACAAGATTTTTGTTTTTTCTCCCTAAGATTCTCCACACACACACACACACAAAAGGGACTGTGGGGGCAGGATTTGGTCGGAAGATCCTACTTTACTACCTGCAAAATGCATTGGCATTTTTTTCTGGTCTTGGTGAACACTGGGATTAAACTGCACTGTGCATTCACTTGCACTGCACAGATACTGACTTAAAAAACAACTGTTTTCCTCATTAAGGACTACAAAGCCACTGTGAAACACAGAAACAAACTCACTCTACTGCGCTGTTCAAGTTTCAGATAAAAATGCTTAATATCTAGCTTAAGTATTACTAAAAATATTTAAAGTACTTATTAACTTAGATCACAATAACCCACAATTCTGCAAAGGATTTGGAGAGCACTGCTAAAATCAGTAGTTCTGGTAAACAAGTGCTCTTGCAGATGGTCATTTATATCTGAGTGAGAAAACAGTCTGTTAGAAGAAACACTGGACTCAAAAGAGTCTGACATTAACTATTTATACACCCAAGCAATTCTTCTCTTGCTTTTCTATTACAACTTGTTCCACAACAGCAGTGATAAAAGCAGCTTTTTTTTCTTCTTTCCAACGGGCACATCCAAGTTGTGCAGTGTCCTGCACAGTCTGCAGTGAGTTGAAGAGCTTTAGAAGGAGACCTTTGTGTGGGGGTTGTGCAGCCAGAAGGCAAACAAGTGTTGACTATTCTTTAGGAAACAGAAGCAGCTGTGATGACTGCCAAGGAGGCCCCACTCGCCCACTTGATGATGTGCAACACTTGGGTCAAGGGCTGGAAATATTTTGAGCTGCATTTGAATTTCAGTGGGAGCAGTGGAGAACCCACTTTATATGTAACTATAATGGCTGTGTCCACAGCCACTCAAAGGAAACAATAGGAAGTTGTTATGTTGTTTTAAGTTTACAAAACTATAACAGAGATTTCAACCTCTTCAGTATTTTTAAATGAGTGGAGAATGAGTGGAAAAGCAGAATTTAGGTTCCATTTTGACAGCTTTACCTCATGTCTAATCATGCTTTTACTCGCAAAATAGCCTTTGTGATGCTAACATGTAAGTAGTTGCAGAAGAATCCTTAAGATTCCTTATACATAAATGTGAGGAGTGGAGGGCATCAGGCTTTCAAAGATAAACAGTTTCACTATTTAGTGACAGTTTAAAATCAAGGATAATTTCACAGGCAGCACACTCATCAACAGTATTCTAAAAAAAAATCATTTGAGGATATAATTTATATTCTTCTTCTTGGCAATGTTAACTCGTAAAACCAAAGCTTTGCTAGATTGGCTCAAGAGTTTAATGACATTCAAAAGAGCTGATGATACAAAGTTTTCCATCCCTGGCAAAAACATTACATATTCTCATTAAGAACTGCTAGCTACACGGTCATTTTGTTTCTTTAGTAATTTTAGAAGTTTGTGAATCAGTGGAACTTTTTAGAACAAGAATACACTGTATTCCACATTGAATACACTATGAATACTCCTGTGGTAGTATTTAAAGCTTTAGGATAAAGCTCGCTTAAATTTAGCTTTTCATTAACTGAACAGTAATTTAAGGGACTTTGTACTAAGGGTCTGTCTTGTCATATTCATGCAAATTTGTTATACTTTCTACTTCTAAAAGAGCCATGCCTTTTTTTACATGATTGCTAAAGCATCTTTGTGCCTGCCTTTAAGATGTATACATGAGAGAAAAACACAGAAATAGCAATTAAGGGCCATAGTTTGCTCTGCCACTCCTACTTAAATATCAGGATGTTCCATCTGGCAATTCCAAAGGGTGTATTTAGCTGTTCAACTAAACTTAACAGCTTTACCACCTATTTATAACCTCACGGCAGTTGTCCCTATTCAAAAACACCTTTTGGAGCTTTTACAGTTCCAACATCATACTGTTTGTGAGAACAGAACATCAGTCATTTTCTAGTCCTTCTTGCCTCCTACCATATTGAATATTTTGCCAAGTCCTGTTGACTCCTCCTTTACAAAATAGTCTTTAAAAATAACTAAATCCTTTCCCTCATTCCCTGCGGCTGAAACCTTTCTCTGAGTTCTGATCCTCTTTCCTCTCATTTCCCCTTATTGGCTCCTCCTCATCCCTGCTTTTCCTAATACGTATCTGAAACTCCCACAGCTGCTACAAACTATTCCCGTAAAAGGAATCCCTCTTACAGGCTGTGAATCACCTCACTAGCTTCCTCCTTCCCGACAAGGAAATATTATTTCCAATTTTGCTTCTCCTATTCTTTCTGATATTTCTGAATTTTTTTCTTTCAGCCCCATATTTTGCTGTATGGCCACTTCCATCACTGACCTCACTCTGGCAGTGACTCTACTTTCCATGAGGTAAAGGCCATTTCCAACCCCTTTGCAGAAAATATCACAGAATCACAGAATGGCTGAGGTTGGAAGGGGCCTCTAGGGATCATCTAGTCCCACGCCCTGCTCCAGCAGGGACACCCAGAGCACGGGGCACAGGGCGACATCCAGGTGGGTTTGGAAGATCTCCAGAGAAGGAGACTCCACAGCCTCCATGGGCAGCCTGTGCCAGGGCTCTGGCACCCTCACAGGGAAGAAGCTCTTCCTCACATGGAGATGGAACTGCCTGGTTGCAACTTACACCTATCAGCCACCAAGAAGAGTTTGTCCCCTTCCTCCCTACATTCTCCCCTCAGGTATTTGTATATATTGATGAGATCCCCTCTCAACCTTCTCCAGGCTAAACAGGCCCAGCTTACTTAGTCTTTCCTCATACAATAGATGCTCCAGTCCCTTAATCACCCTTGCTGTCTCCTTCCCCAAATACACTGCTGTGATGCATATGGTTATTCTGCATGCACTCTTCTAGGAACATCCCTTGCCCAAATGCTTTTTCCTTTTTCCTTGAGTACTCCAGAGGGAAGCAGCAGGCACGGCAGCACACGGCTTTCCGGGCAGTCAGCGTGACACGCTCACATTAGAACTTCACAGAGAATTAAATACTGTAATTTCTAGCTTAATGCAGCTGATCTGCTACACAAAAGTCCTCCTACACAATAAGCTCTTTCATGCTGAGATTCTGTCTTTGTTCTGACATGGTGCTGAGAACATATGTGTCTTGAGTTTGGGTAATACAGGACATTTTCTCCTTGTAAAGGCAAAATAACTGCCTTTCCTTTCCCTCCAGAAAGAAAATACATTAACTTCCTTCCCCTCCTCCCAACAAAGATAATCAACAAATGTCTAATTGAACCAAATGACTTCACTTGCTAGCTTGCCTGGTCACAATAATTTTAAAATTCTCTAGATAGGGCATGGTTAGATTTCAACTTTATAGGGAAAAGACTTGAGTTATTCTTCAGATAAAACCATTTCAGCTGGTCTAGCATTTGTAAAATGAAGCAAGTATTCAGAAAAAAAAACCTTAATCTTCTTGTATCCTAAAAAGGTTTGTAGTTTCAACAAATACTCAAAAATGCTATGTAGATGACACTGCTCCAAAAAATCTTCTGACTAAAATAGCTGAGTAGGATCCAACAACACTGAAAAACAAGGAGGGCAGGAGCCTTTGCTTGCACTATGGCAAAGAAACAGCTAATGTACAAAGTCACTTACGGGGGCTGGAACAATAGTTTAAAATATTTCAGTATTTTAAATAGCTGAAGTTTAAAATACTTTAGTTCTACTCCCTGTCTGGTACAACAGGGTGCAGCTTTGTGCAAGTCACATCTCTCTTCTGTCTTCATATACTGCACACTCTTTGGCACAGGTTTTAACATATATGGTTATGACGGTAAGTAGCAAATTCCTGGGATTTACAGAAATTACTTATCTACTTCAAATTAGCCACCTTTTTAGCAATTGCATTTTTACATTTCCATTTACTAACTTGGAAAAAGCAAGGAAAGTTTTCCTTGCACTCTAGGTTGTGTCCAGCTCATTATTTTATTGACAAAGTTACCTGTTTACTGGATAAAACCTTTTAGGAAAAAGGTAAGCAGAACTGTCACCTTCAGTAGGGTGAATAAACACACAGCTCTTTCCCTCTTGGCTTCTGACACTCTGCTAAGAAGTCATTACAGGCGAGAGCT
>JAUBOD010000469.1:4159417-4172742 GCA_032353885.1 Nothura maculosa | reverse complement strand
CCCTGATTATTTTTTAAACAATACGAATCTGTGGAAGGGCAGGTCGCTGTCCCTTGGGTGCTTGTGAGAGGCTACCTGACCCCCTGTCGCTGCTCTCTTGTGCAGTGTCTATGTTATGGTTGGTGCAGATGTCCCTTTCTCCTCATGCCTGCGAGAGGTTGAAAACCCACAAAATCAGCTGAGATGCAGCCAGGAAATGGAGCCTTTAATAACCTGTGATAAAAAATTTCGTACCCAGTTCCATATTGACTGGTGCAAAATCTCTTTGGTGAGTAGTGAGTACTTTTATTGTTGCATGACAATGATATTTACAGAAGTACATTATCTTGTGCCAGACATTATTTAGGAAGGAGTTTTTCCAGCCTGCCAGAAACAGTTCTGCCAAATTCCACTTCATTGTGACTGATCAGTCGTTGTGACTGGCCAGCAGTGAAACCACCAAGGTCATTTTCAGTAGTGGTGACTGATGTAAATGGCTCAGGAACTCTAGGGCTCACAGAACTAAGAGCAATGCAAGAAATATTTAGGTAAGCATAGCTAATTAATTCAACATGCTAATACAGCTCGTTGTACTTGGTTTCTTAAAAAGTACACACACATATATATATTTTCTCAAACACTGAGTCTACAGAACTCAGTAGGTAAATGGTATTTCTATGTTGTTAAATACATTTTGTTTTAAAAATATCTTTCCTGTAAGGAGAAAATAAAAGTTTTTTTGTTTTTTTGTTTTTTACTAGTGATATCCAAATAAATGGGAACATTCTTCTCAAGTCAGTCAAATACAGGAAAAAATGATAACTGAAAACAATACTATTTACTGTGAAAGGAGTGTAATTCACAGAGAAGCTTTTAGAGTTTATTTTTGTTTAGTTTTGGCTAGGAAAATGAGGGACTGATACACTGTTGAAAGACACCATTGCAGATAACTTTGAACAAAGATAGTGAAGATACATAAAATAAACTCCTTAGATGATTGTTCAGATATTACCCCAGAGGAAACTGAAAAAGAGATACAATGAAAGGTTTTTACATTATGTAAAAATATGTTGAATCTCACAATTGGTATTCTTGTACACAGTCCATTAGACAATAACCTCCAACTCTCTTCATACATTATGAATTAGGAAAGCTCTTTGATAGCTAGAAAATGATACTTGTTGAAAGAATATCCACATTATTTATCATTTACTGTTTTTCTGTTTAGAAAATGCAAAAAAAAATTTATAAAAGCTGAAAATTCCTGGAAGGCTGAATAGCAGGCAGCCTTTGTCAAGGACAAATTACAAGTCATGGGCTTCCTTCTACAGGTCAGGAGCAGGGAAACAGATGTAGATATCATCACTTTTTGGTACAGTCTTTTCATAAGTGTCTCATAGCCAAGCTTGAGAAACGTGGTCTACATGAAGCTACCATGGACATAGTGCAAAACTGGTCAATTTGCCATAATCAAAGCAGGGTTATTAATAATTTCCTGCTATTCTTCATTCATAAGCTAAGTGATGGAATGTGCTTATGACATTAAATTTGCAGCCCCATGAAATGGAAAAGGAACAAGTACATTGAAGCTCAAGATCAGAATTCAGAAAAATCTTGAGAATTTAAAAAATGAATTTCCAAAGAGCTAGTACACTAATGCAAGAAAAATCAACTATGCACATGCAGAATCAGGAGCAACTAGAAGTACCTCTCCAAAAAGCAGCACGAGAGCCTCCTACACCAGTCATGAAGCAGCAATGTCACAATGTTCTGAGGAGGGCACCGATCACTCTGGGATGTGTAACAGGACCAGACTTCCCAAGAGAAGTGTATTTTTTAAATTTATTTTTGCAGTTCAGCATGCAGAGGGCAGTCACCTCCCATCTTGCGCTCGGCCCTGGCTTTGGCAGCCGCCTGTGGTAGCTGAATTTAAAGCGTCCTAGGGGCGCTCGCTGCTGCCAGCGGCCTCCTTACTGCGAGCCCATGGATGAAGGGGAACATGGAGCCAAGCTCCCCTCCGTCCACCCACAGGCTGCTTTCCATGAGGCAGAACGAGGGCCAGGAGGCGCCGCGAGATCGGCACAGCGGGAGGCCGAGAGCTCCATTCCCCACAGGCACCACACAGGCCGGCGAGGGGGAGCGCAGCCGCCCTGTCCTCTGCCTCCTGCTCTTGTGAGGGGACCTGGGCAGTAAACACCTGGATCAGTGACTGGGTTTAGGCTCGGGAGTCCCAAAGCTTGAGAAGAGATGTAGCTTAATAGTTGCTCTTGTTGGATAGCTTATTCTCACTGTGTTTATTGAGCTTTTGCCAGGGAATGCCTGACATTCTAACAGGTGTCTATGTCTTTCTTAAACATTTACTTAAGGCTTGAGATTCCACTAGGGAGCCTAGTGGAACGTAGCCTAAGTCATAGGCAGTGCCCAGTGTACCTGACCTAAAATACCCTTCTGCAGTTAGTAAGCGGGACATACGTAAGTTAATTTTTGTCAAACCATCTTGTACTTAAAAATATAGGTATCCAAAGCCCAACAAAGTATTCTTGCTTGTATTTCATGAAAAACTTTTCAACCACTTTGTATTTTATAACGCATCAAGGCACAAATTGAAGTGTAAATTATGGAAAAATAGCCACCAGTTGCAAGATTCTCAGTTAATCTGGATCTGATGAACAGGGGAATTTGAGTCCAGCATGGTGTGGGTGGCGGGAGGGGACAGAGCGGGTGCCATGGCTCAGCTGGTGCCTCTGGCTGCCTGGGCCCCGCAGGCCTTTGGGGCCTTGGTGGGACAGCAGCTGGAGAGGACGCCTGGGAGGTTCCATCTCTACCAACAGTTAGAGAGGACAGTGTTGTTATTCGGGGAGATCTTTCAGAAATGGATGAATGCGTCAAAAAGGGATCAGTATCAAATAACTAGGTTGCGGTAGAAAATGAATTTTTGCTCTCATACTGTCTGTGTGAGATATCTCTACTCTGTAACAAACAGAGTGTCTGGTAGGCAATAAAGTAACATCAGAACAATGTTATAATAATAACTATGATGCTAATTTTCAAAGCAAAACATATTCAAAACAGTATGAGGTCTTACTGTTCAAAAAATAATAATAATTGGGCACAATCTTCCAGAATTTGTGAGATGTTCTGTAATATCGATTATTTTCCATGTCTTGATTGGTTAAATGCTTTCTGTTTTTCAATCCTATTAATTCATTTTATAATTGTCCTTTTTTTCTTTCCCTCCTGGGCATCAGGTTGACAATACCAAGCAAGTATCCACCTTCCAGGAGGTGATCCGTGGCGAGGGGATCCTACCCGATGGTGGAGAGTACAAACCTCCTTCTGATACCCTCAAAAGCAGAGACTATTACTCGGATTTCCTGGTGACGCTGGCGGTGCCCTCGGCAGTAGCACTGGTGCTTTTTCTCATTCTTGCCTATATCATGTGCTGCCGACGGGAAGGAGTGTGAGTACCTTAACCTGCTAACCACTATTTGTAGGTTTTTCTAAGATTCTCATGCCTAGAGTACTGCTTGTTGGAGGAACTCTGTTCAGGTCATAGAAAAAAATAAACCAGGCCAAAAATCTGTAAATGAAATAATGATCTATTTCTTTTCTAACCACATACAGTAATTTCCAAGAGAGTGGCTATAGGGGCTTGAGTTGCTTTAGTTGAAAGGGTTAAAATTCGCCACATGCCCACCAAATAAATAAAATAACAATAAAGGATAGTTGATTTAGGAGAACTTTAAGTAATTTCTAAGATGCTAACTTTAATTAAATTAATCTCGTTGAGGATATGAACTGTATTTAGACATATTTTAAAAGAGAATAACATAAAAAGGAAAGCAGCAAGTAACGTAATTTCTGCCATTTCTTACATGAACTACAATTTCATCTTGTCACAAAATTTATTTTAGCCAGAAGCTTGTTCTTAACTTGCATTTTCATCTCTGCGTGTGTGTGTCTGTCATCAGTATCACATCTTTATATGTGCGCTCATCAAGGCCTTGTCATAAACCTGGTTGCAAATGCTGCCAAGTTGCATCTAGCAGTGACATTGTCAGCATTTCCACTTCATGTACTATTTTCATCATCAGATAGACTTAATGTTCCAACTATCAATGCTATTATTTAATTCATAAATTTTGTTTTGTTTTTAGGGAAAAGAGAAACATGCAAACCCCAGAGTAAGTGTCTTCTTTCCTGTTATTTTTCTTTTCGCATCTAATTTTCATGCTCAGTAGCTGGTCATGCTTCATACATGTGTGTCATTATCTTCTTTCATCCTCTCTAATCATGGTTTAACTCATAAATGTGAAAGCTGCTTTTAAAACAAAAGTTTGCCAAGGATAGAAGAGGACATTAAAAAGGGTTTGAAATTAACTACTATCAATTCAACATAAAATAGTTCTGTTAGAATAAATATATTAATACGTAATTTATTCTCTTGGCTATGGTGCTTCCCAGTCTGTATTTTAAAAGGCAGAGAATTCAGGAAAGAGTGTTATAAAATTAATCTTTTATGAGTATTTATGAGTCTACCACAAGAAGCAGGAGTTATGAAAATGTTTATTTTAACAGCAGCAAATAAATGGAATATTAGCAGTAAGTTGTACAGTCTTGGAGCCTGTCCAACACTTCTCATCCAGACAGCAAAGCTAATGCAATAGTTACTGCCTTCAAAATGAAATAGATCCTCTATTACATTAATTATGTTAATCTAAAGATTGACTGTAATCGCTGTGCTTTTGAGTAGGTAGCATGCATCAAAACCCTTGTATTTTAAAGAAAAGTAGTGATCATCAGCCCATTTAGAGTACTAGAAACGCGTGTGTCCTTACTGTCCGCTCTCCCTGTGCCGCAGCATCCAGCTGGTCCACCACAGCGCTATCCAGAAGTCCACCAAGGAGCTCCGGGACCTGTCCAAGAACAGGGAGATCGCCTGGCCCCTCTCCACGCTGCCCGTGTTCCACCCCGTGACGGGCGAGGTGGTGGCGCCGCTCGCCGCCGACGCCTACGACCACAGCAGCGTGCCGCTCATGCACACCCAGCAGTGAGTGCCCCCGCTCCTGAAACACTTACAGCAGCCACCCTGAACAACTCACCACGGGGCTAGGGCTGATTCTCTGCCTGTATTTGTAGTGGGCACCTCTGCTTTACCTCTGCAGTTGGAGGCGGCTCCCCTGTTTGCATTTCAAGCAGAAGTGGGACCTTCTCTTGTACAGTTAAATGGCTGGAGTTCAGTCTCCAAGCCGGGCCAGCAGCTTTTTGTGGCGCAGTTACATTGCTGCAGGTTTTAAAGAAATCCTGCCTTTAAGGGAGGAAGCAGTTAAAATGTTCAGCTTTAGAAATCCTGCCTCATTTCACTCATGTCTTTGGAGTCCCGGCATAAAACTACCACTCAGCCCATAAAATGCAGACTCTGCAAGTATTCAGTCATGCACCTGTCATGCAGGGTTTATACTTGAAATGTTAGCATTGAACAGGGGAGCGTATTCCGTGACACAGATGATAAATACAGCTTACCAAGGAAAATGTGCAAAGCTCTCTCCCAAACATTTCCATTGCTGCCAGCTTCTCTCCAAAACAGAAACCAGGAAAATATTTATTTCTGTTTCTTGGAGTTTGTTCCTTAGATTTGGGAAACTTTCATATAACTCCAGCTCATTGCTTGTAATTCAGAGACGCTGGCAGGGCTGTATTGAGGAAAAAAGACACCTTTTTAGAAAGCTGCAGTTGTATTGTCTGGATTCAAGGAGATCCGAGACAGGAGCCTGGGGAGTGACTGGCGTTATCATCCATTCTCCTTTCATCAGGTCCCTCCCCAGGGTGCCCTGTTATTGCCTGCTGACCCCCCTCAACACTCGCAGCTCTCCTGGTTTTCCCGATCCCAGTTATATGGGAAGAGGAGACGCTGAGGAGTGAGGGAGCTCCCTGGAAGGTGACTTGGCTGAATGTGGCTCTGCAGTCGCCAGCAGGAAAACAGGCACCTCAGGGTGCCACATCCCACAGCAGGACCTTGGCAGGGAACACACCGGAGTGGGTGGCTGTTCAGCTGCCTGGTCACTGTCTGCTAATACAACTGAGCAGCCTTGTCCAGGTATCCCTGTTAGCACAGGGTCCAAGTTATCCCTTGGAATCACGTCTGTCCAGTTTCAGCTACCAAATCTGAATGTGTTCGCTGCAGGTTGCATCGTTCTGTAATCGCATCCAGTCCCCTTCTAAAGCTGCCTGGAAACCAGGGTTACTTTCTGATGAGAGAATGTTATTTTGGTTAAAGCAATTCCTGCATCAAGAACAGAAAGGCAGAAGGGATTCTAATGCCGTTTCCAGAAACACTCCAGCGTGGGCATTGCCTCCTTGCTCTGTGCTCCCGTGGAGCCCTTGTGGGCTCTGCACTTCTGAACAGGACACAGATTGACAGGAACTGTCTAGGCTGCCAGGGAAGAGGTGGCCGCTCCACAGCTCTGCTGCCCCCAGCAGCAGCCTCCAGGGACAGGGACCCTGGACACGCTGCCTTCTGGTGTGGGAATGTGCAGAGCCAGGGGAGCCTCCTTTATATGGTGCTTTGGAAGGAGCTGGATCCCTCCGCTTCACACAAGGACAAGGGAATCCGTTAGTACAGGTAGATGTTAGCAAGCGATCACAGCTCTTAGGTAAAGGCCGGAGAGGGAGCCTAACAGCTGGGTTTGGTAAGGCCCTCTGTGCTGCACTCTGCTGCTGGTGCTTTAGAGCCAGTCTTGGGTGCAGTTTCAAGAAGGAAATGCTTTTGTTCTGCTCTTTTAAATAATTTATTTCTTTTCCTTGTCTTTCTCTGCATTGAGTGGCTTCTGTTTCACTCTACAAGGTCTGATCAGGGGGTTGGACTAAATTAATAGACTTTCAGAAACCTGCCGTTTTGCTTCAGAGAATGTAGTAATTATTAACAATGGAGCAAAGTGATATAAAATGAAATTTTCAGTGAAGTAGATGATAGCAGTAGCAAGGAAGCAGTTCACTTTAACATTCCAGATCTTGAACATGTTATCTAGAAAGGAATAATAACAGTTACTTACTGCTATGAAATGTGGTAGGAGGCGAGATCATTAATTTAAGCCCTTTGCAAGGAAAAAAAGTGCAGTGAAAGATGCAGTTTCTTTTTGTGCCGTGCTGAAATTATTTCCTATATTGTTTCCACAGTCCCTGGGGTCAGATGCTGATAACCTGTGTTATCTGCAGCATTTCATGCCTCTAGCTGGATTTCAATAGGGCTCCATGGCACAGTCCAAGCAGCCCCTGCTGACGTTCCTAAATACTAAGGATAAATTGGACAAGATCCCAAGTTTATTTTTAAAGCAAGAGAAGCTTTGGACCCTAACTCTTATCATTCAGTGAATATTTCTGTTACACTAGAGGGTTAGCAGAGAAGTTACAGTTTTCAGTGTAGCTTTTGCTGTGTTCTTATTGATGGGCAACATCTTATTTGTTCTTTGGCTAATGAGAAAACTCTTAGTTCACATAATTTTAAGCCCTATTTTGCAGACCCCCCCCAGTTCAGATGCAACATTTGTGCCTTGGTAATCGTGAAGCCAGGCCGGTGGTTGCATGAACTGGATGTGCTCACGTGCAAATTGCTGGGGCTGAACACATTGGGCATTTGCTTTTGCAATTCCTCCTATTTTGATAGGCTGCTGCTTCTCTTAAAAATAGCCATTTTTAAAATAAAGTCCAAAGTTACATTGAAAGAAACAAGGACCTATCAGGATCATGAATTTTCATCTCACTAAGTCTTACTTATTTTACCACTAGAGATTATAATTAAATAGACCAATAGCAGCTTGTGCCAACTTAAAAACAATTCCAGGTTTTAATGGGGAACTTGTCTTTTTCCCAGCTACCTGGTGAAGTTTATTTAAGAAACTGCAGTCAGGATTAGACATCCAGATGTTACTTTGGGATGTTATTTCATACATCTGGACTCTCGTGCTTAAAACCCCTCTGCGTGAGTGTCTCCCTGTTCACGTGATTATCCCAAAGCTGGAATCCAGCTCAGAATCCAAACTGGAATCCAAAGCATGGAGCTGGCGCCAAGGGCCCCTCGCCTGCCCTCCAGCCTCCAGTGCCTTCCTGGAATGTCAACCAGTCCTGTTGCCAAGGGCTTGTTCCACGGGAAGGGCCCGGGCACGTGGCTGCTCCATGGTGCTGGCTGGGGCTCCCTGCTGCCCGGCCGTGGGCTCCAGGGCCTCGGAGCTGCCCATTCCCTGCTCTTGGCTCCCAGAAGTCCTGCAGCAACCGGCACGTGGGTCCTGCTGCCTCCCGCTGGCCTGGCCTGCATGTGAGCAGCCTGACTCTGCAGTTCAGGAGCTGCCCATTAACATTGTTTGATCTCTTTTGTTGCCTTATCTAGCCTTTTATCAACAGCATTTACCCCAGAACAACCCTGGCTTATTGCCTTGTAAGCAAAACCACTGCATCCTTGCCTAGAATCACTGAATTTTGATGCGGAACCTCCTGTTTGCTCAGAAGCCTTAAAGATTTACTTGTTGTTTTGCAGGAACCTGCCCCACCAAACTCAGATCCCGCAGCCGCAGACCGCAGGTCAGTGCTGAAAAACATCCGCGCCAGTGAAGGGGGCAGAGGGCAGGGATCAGCAGCCAAGGATGGGGGGCACGGGAGACCCTTTTCCAGGAGAGTGAAGGGCTAGAGCAGCGCCCGCCCAGGCCTTGGGGGATGGATGGGTGGGAGGTTGGAATAGCCCAGAGGGCAAGTAGGGAAATGCTGCAGTGGGACTCGGCCTGAGCCGCTGCAACGTGGTAGAGCTAAACGCTGGAAGCCTAGAAATCATTTTGTATTTACAGTGCCCAGTTATAGCCAGATTCCTGGGGACTGCTAGGAAATTAAATCTTCTTATTCCTGCCAATACTGTCATCTTTTTCCTTGCTGGTACTAAACATAAACAGTTGATATTTGGGTATTTGTGGAGAGAACAAGTATCCACATGGCTGGGCTCCAGTGTCTTCCCTGTGCACCTGTCCCTTGTGCACCTTTTTTTACAAGTCATAGGATACTGATGGAGCCAAAGGATAAAACATCAGGGAAAGCTGGGGTTCTCTTTTAGCTACGTGTCAGATTTTAGTAAAAACATCAGTCACGTAGGGAAAAGGAAGGAAACTTCCTACTAGGAAAATGTAGAGGCCAAGGTGTAACTTTGGAGCATGCAAAGGGGTATGGAGGCAGAACGCTGAGGTGACCCTGTGCTGCAGCTCACAGGAGGGATGGGCTTAGCCTGGGCCTTACGTAAGAAACGCCTGTTTCATTCCAAACCCTTCTTCTTCATTACTGCTTTCGGGGATTAAAGGAGAATTCCGTATGACAACATTTCAGAGGTTTGAGGCAAGTATATGACAGGCTTCTGCCCATGTCCTTTTTGTTATGTGGGAATTAAAAGCACATTTATATTAAACTGCTGGTAGTTCTACACTGTCTGATTGAAAGCCTTGCTACTCGTGCACCTGATTGTGTAAGTACTGGAAATGGCAGATGAGTCTGGAGGTGGCCGCCCAAACCCCAGCTCCCCTTTGCATTGGAACCTAACACAGACAGATACAGGACACAAGCCAGGATGGGTTTACTGCTTCTAGGTAGCTCTGAAAATCTCTTGTAAAATTACATCTTAAAGTCTCCCTGTGCACAATTAAAAATCTTTATGAAGGGCAGTAGTTGGTAAATTAACTCTTGCCTCTTCACTCTAAGCTGAAAGAGTTCCAGGTAGGCTTTAAAATACTAAAAAGATTTCCCTTACTCCTGGGAAAGTTTACTTCCCAGTTTATAAATTTAAGTATTTGGTTTGTCTTAAGATCAGCCGATATATTGACAAGAACAATCTGTATTAATACCTTTATTTATTAATACCGGGTAAGGTAGTTGCCCTGGCTAAATCTATGTTCTGTTTTTTATCTGACACCGTTTTTTATTTGCTCAATAGTGAATGGTCATTTTCTGCAGAGAGTAGCGCGAGGTCCCGGGTGTCCCAGGCTCTGGGTGTTTGTGGCTGCTGGAGCCCGGGATCATCTCCAGGGCATCGAATGGGCTCCTGTTTTGCAGCCCAAGGTGCTCCGGCTGACGCGGAGCTGCGTGTCGCACAGGGCCGGGTGCACCTGCACACAGGAGAAACTGAGACAGAAAAAGCCCTTTTCCCATTTCCACCCCTTTTCCCATTTCCACCCCTTTTCCCCAACATCCCCTTCCCCAACCGGGAACAAGCACAGTTTGCACAAACCCGCACCCAAATCCCTTGCTGCGCTTGGTGCTTTTTCCTGGTTCATATCCATTGGGGGCAGGTGGCAGCCCCACCTGGCTCCCACAGGCAATTCCAGCTCCCGGTGCCGGGAGCCAGAGCCGGCCCGGCGCCTCACAGCCCCTCTCCGTGTGTGTTCCAGGTCAATGGCATTCCTGAGGAGCGCAAGCCGAGCCACGGCAGGCACCTGTAAACAAGCCCCTGGCTACGGGCACCTCTGGGGACTTTGTAAACACAGAGGACGTTTTATATTTGTTACGGCGAGAAAATCATCTTTCCAATACCTGGATTGGTAACTGTCGGCGTTTCTCCTATCTCGCGATCGCTCCTGGGAACTGTCATGGGGAAGGCAAAACTTCAAAATAAGCCAGAAGTTCTCAGGACTTCAGACTGTTCTAGGGGATGATCTAAATGCCTCCCACTTGCACCCCAAAAACAGCATGGACGTTTGTGCAAAAGCGAGGCTTAGAAATTCCCCATTTATTTGGCATTCATTTTCGAGGCAAGGAAAGCGCAATGAGCCAAGTTGTTTTTGCAGAAAAGCTTAACTGTTCGTGGTGAAAGTTGGGTTTTTGTTCCTCTGCCACACATTTAACACATTTGACAAGATGGAAGCAATAAAATATTTAAAATCTGTCCATTCATTTGATTGTTAGAAGAAACTGTTTCAAATTACTGTAAGCAGAAATTAATGTATTTGAATAATAGTAAATTTTGCTTTAGCAAATAGGGGATAACTAACTTAGTCCCCTTGAAAATATGCTCTAAAAGTACTGTTTGTGATGAGCTTTTTGATGCCACGATACAATTTCTTTTTACATTTCCTATCTATCTTCTTTATTCTTCTTGAGTAAAAACACGAGAGAACCGACAACCCCCTAAATGAAGGATTTTCTCTGAGCTTCTCAAAATTAACCGCAGGGGATTGTAGGGATCTGAGGAGCTGCCTGTTGGTGAGGCCACTGCTGTTGAAGCACCAAGCAGCATCGATTCCATTCCCGAATTTCTGCATTTCCTTCCCCAGGTAGCTCCTTCCTGACCTTTCCTGATGTGGCTCACAGAAATTCAGACTCCTTTAGGAGAGGGAGCTCCCTGAGGCTAAGAAGAAACTGTAAAACAAGGGGTTTACATTATTCATGGAAGGACCAAAGTAGCTCTGGCCTTTTATAGTTATGACCCCCCCCTTTTCTTTTTTGAAAACACTCTTTAATTTCAGAAACCCTGTTTCTTTTTAAGCCAACGAACAGGGAGCTCCAGTCGGAGCACTGGAGCTGAAGGCAGCTCCGCTGCAGCTGATAAAGGGCTGAGATTCTTCTTAAATACTTCTGTGGAACAGGGCAGATAGAGACGAAGTGCAGCAAAATACACAGGGCTCCCTAGGGGTAAAACAAACACCCTCAATTTCTATTTATTTCAAACAGAACAAGAACAGCTTTTCAAGCAGGTAGCCACCTGTGTGATTAATGTATTAAGTATTAAGTTTCAAATTGTACTTTTTTATCTAAGCTGTAAAAACTTGAATAGAAGCAGCACTGGGGTCTTACCCATAATTTTAAATGGAAAAGCTCCCAGGGCTCCAACACAGAAATGAATGGAATGGATTTTAAATAATGGTTCTTTATTCAACACGAGACTTGTACTGGTTTGGGATCAGAATAATTTCTGATAATTATAGACTGTCTTGACAATCAGCTAAATCTCACTGTTCTTATTTGTATTAATAGACAATAGTGCCAATGTATTTAAGAGAGTTTCCTAAATTCTTCTGTACATAATTGGTTTGTACCATATATTTTGAAAAGAATCGGATGCTGTAGAAGACTTGGGTATTAAGCACACCCCAGCTATTTTATGGGTAAGAGCTTCATTTATTTTAGGTAAGTTTAATGAGAAGTGATTTATTTATACGTACTAAATGTCTACCACAGAAACACAGCTCTATAAACCTGGCTCAAGCCACTGGATTGTTCCAGGATCTTTGCACTTGGTGGTGGCTATTGGAGGAAATCTGGGGCTCATCCTCACCCCGTGCAGGGGCAGGGGGAGGGCCCTGCAGCGCTCGCGGTCTCTGTACATAGCGCGGTGCCAAGGCCAATAAAGCACGAGGGGGCGCGAGCCGCGGCCCTGCTGCAGCCCCGCTCTTCCTCCGCGCCGCCGGGAATCAGGGGAATCATGGAAGGAATGATGGATGGGAATGAAGCTGGCGGGCTGGGGACCCCCTGCTGAGGGGGCTCCGGGGGCAGCCAACACGAGGGCTTGGGGCGCCCCGAGCGCTGCACGAGGCGTCTCCTCCTCCTGCAGTGCTCCCAAGCAGCCTCCCCGTGAGGCATCATCACCCTCAGCATCCTGGGCCTCACTGGGGAGAGACCCCGCAGTCCTGACTTAAGACAGGCCTAACAGTGCAGCGCAGCCCAGCTAAGGTCAAACAGGGAAAGGTTTTACTCAACTGAGGCTCGGCCCATTGCAGAAGTGAGCATCCACGGCACATTTATTTAATGTTTAAATTACTTCATAGCTTTACATAACCTTAAAGGAAAATATATTTATCCCGCATACAGTAAACAAGTGCATTAATTCAAACACAAAAAATAAATCTTTTAACCAAATCTGTACAACAGATAAATAAAATTGTACCTAAAACACTTAGCTTGTGAAGAACGAAACAGAGCCCAACAGGAAGATCCCCCACACTCGGAGTTCTCCGGTGCTCCCGGTGCTGCTGCAGGTGCTGTGTGTCCCTGGCCGTGGGCTCGCCTGCCCCCGTGCCACTCCGAGCAAGCAGGGCGGCTTCCCAAGCCTTGCAAGTGCTGCCCACAAAGCCCTGCCTCCCCATAGCTTATCAAAACAGCTGGGTGATAAAGCAAAGCTGCTCCCTGAATCCATCTTGGGTGCTGAATTGGTATTTTCCCCTTTTCTGACCAACTGGACCCCTTTTCCTTAGTCTCTTTCCTGAAGTGGAAGTTGGAGCGTTGCTCTCAGACCGATCTGCACCGATGTTTGAGCTGAGCTTGTATCCCAAGCATGCACGTGCCAGAGCACCGACCATGAAAACCAGGATTCACAGGGTTTAGAG
>JAUBOD010000469.1:4133602-4146530 GCA_032353885.1 Nothura maculosa | reverse complement strand
CACACACACACACACACACACACACACACACACACACACACACACACACACACACACACACACACACACATATATTTCACCTTCAGCTGAAGTTTTAGTATGTCCAGGATATAGAGATTGGTAGAATGTCGAATTTTTCTCTAAACCAAACTGCTTTCAAGGCATTTGCTTTAAAATGGTGCCCTTTTCTCCCCACTTGCCACCAATACGAAACTAAAATGTCCAATTCATTTCCAATTCCATTTCAAAATATAGGGAAGTAGGGAAAGCTGAATGTGCAGGATAACTAGAGGAGCTGCCATTAATGATTCTGGACTCCTGGACTTCTGGACTACTGGAAGAGTCCTTGGAAGACGCTGCTGAATTGTCATCAAGGAGAATTTTAAAGAACTGGTTAGATAAAGTCTCAGTTTAGATTTTCCTGTATTTTTTTGCCCATATATAAATTTAAGAGAATTGTGGGAGCTTTGAAAGAGAATTTCCAGATTGAGTCATGCTCAAAAGTGATGTTCTCTGACAGAAAAATCCAAACAAATATAAAGAGACATGGATGTCAGTTAATATACAAGCTCTTTTATCTACAGCTTTTTAGGAATAATCTGTTTTTCACAGAGAATCTTTTTATTACCTGTGTTTCAAGCTACTCAAAACGTCCTAACCAATATTAGTGTGAATAAACAAGTAGATTACACAGCTACAATAAATTATACTTCATATTTTTACATTTTATAAACAAAAAAACTCAGTGTTTTTTATTATAAAATTGAGACAAAAACTTCATCATGCCACCTGTTTGATGGCATAAACGTCATCCTATTCAACCTCCTTCCTGATTAAAATGTCTAGTAAATGCAGAGCTTACCGTGGCCGCTCCTGCTACAATTATATGAGGTTTTGCTGTGGCAGCCTAAGGCATAAGGTAAAAAGAAATTAGTTTAAAAGCATTCATAAATTATACTCATTTAGTATGCTGAGTAGGCTAATTAAGATATCTTAATTAACTGTGACTCAACTTGTCCATCAGTTAACAGGTACAAATGAGTGCATCACAGATAGCTCATAATGAAAATCAACTTGCGAAGCACCAAACTTGTCACTTGGCAGAATCCACAAGGGTACACGGTGTGACTACACACTCAGAAACATCAGCAACTTCAAAAGCTTCTCTTACAAGTTCTCTTTCAAACTAAACACCTTCTCCTAAGATCAAGCAAACTTTAAATCACACTATGGCAGTACATTTCCTGTAGGCATCTCTCAGCATTCCTGAACATCTCTATGAGCTGTTGCAAAGACCAAAGTGACCACAAGGCTGCTGTAAAACAGAGCAAGGTCAACTGGCAGAGACTCAGATACTGCCCCAGAATGTCAAAGGGATGTCTAACACACACACAAACAGGAGAGCACAAGGAAACAGAAATGCAGGTCGTTCCTATAGCAAGCTTTGCCTTCACAATGGTGCCCAAACCATGTCCATCAGTAAACACTGTGCTCTATTATTCTGTCAACTTTCAGATCCCTGGTACTTAACTGGGTGAATATACGGGATTTGAACACATCTTCAACAGTGGTTCAACCACTGCTGAGGAGCACTGTTCAGCTCTTGGCAATTATAGATGTGTATTTGCAAGAAAAGGTCGCATTCCTCCGTTGTTGCTCTATCTTCCTACAGTATATATATTTCTAAAACAAACCTCAGTCCAAGATTTGATACGTTGTCTCATAGAGCCATTAACTTCTGGGTACCACAGGAAATCCTGTAAAGAAAACACAGAGATATTTTGTAAGCACTGACATAAGCAGTACACTAAAAATAAAAATTCAGGAGAATGAATTAAGCTATGGTTAAGGGAAACTGCATGACCCAAAGTGAGATTTCTTTTTTAATTTGCATGAAAAATCTAACATTTTGGGGTAAATAAAAAAAGAAATGAGGAATATTTCAATTTATAGTACAGAAGCCATGATTTTACCAAGAAGGTGGTTCTTTAGCTTCTGCCAAGTGTGATGCCTGTTGTCCAAGACTAACAGGACTAAAATTAATTTTGCACCTGAAATTTATTTATTTCCATTTGCTTTTTGTTCGATTTCCCACAGTTTTACCAACAGATTTCTTTTTCACAAAGAATTTTACAAAGTAATAATAATGAGACTGCAAGATTGAGAGCACGATTTTCCAAGCAGAAGAAATCTCCTTTAACATCAGAACTTCACAAATTACTGGTTGCTTAAATCTTAGAGCATCATGGATATCTAATGCATTTACTACTAACTCTCTTTTTTTCTCCCCACATCATGGTTAATCCACAACCTTCACCTATAAAAAACAATCTATACTTTGGCTAGTGCCATGACGTCTCCCAGATAAAGCCAGAGATCACACAGCCTCTAGTCAACAACTCGGATGCAGAAGTACCAAAACAACTGCAGAATCCACGTGAAATGGGCAAGATTTCATATGTAAAAATAATTGTAAGGAAACTTTACAATGCAGGATGCAAAAATGCTACCAGCAGATAGGAAACATCTTTATCTTCCACCTAGAGAGACAGAAGGGTTTGGAAGTTCCCTTGAGACACATGCTCAGGGAATGGGAATGAACCTGTGCGGGATGGGAATGCCTGGGAATGAACCTGTGCGGGATGGAGCAGCCGCATGCACAGCCTGGAGAGCACACGGGTCACCAGTATGACCAGGAGGGACAAGGCTCAACTGGGCATTTGCTCCCTGCTGCTTTTCTCCTGTGTCACTCAAGTGTTTTCCACAGGCAGGTCACTCCCTGGAGTGTTTCCGAGTGTGGAAATTCAGCTACTATACTGGTAATAGGAACAGCAGCACCGAGTCAGAGCACATTCCCTGTTCTTGGAGCAGGGCAGCAGGAAGGTGCTGTTAATTGCGCCCATCTCCCAGACACCCAAACCTGCAACCTCAAGGCTTGGCGGTGAGACACCTATCCAGGTTTAAGAGTAAAACATGCAGAGATGACTTGGGCTAAGCCAATATACATCTGGACTTCTTCATCCTCTTCCTCTTGTCTTGTAACTGTCCTCTCCTTTTTGGCATTCAGATATACACACGATGAATCCTATCAGACTGACTGAAAATGAACCCAACAAGACAAATTCTGGGGCTGGAGCAACTCCTGGCACTCTAGCCAGCCCCAGCACTGCAGTGTAACACAGGCACAAGCTGCTGGAGGCAGAAGAGCGAGACAAGAGCTCAGCAGGCTTCATCTGCCAGGGGATCACACCCTAAGCTTTTATTCAGCAGCCTAAATCTTCACTGGGTGCCTAAATGAGTGCTCAAAACTCACGCACAGACAACTGAGCAAGTGCTCTGTGCATGTGGCTTTCACGAACAGAGAATGGATTGTGTCCAGGGGATAAACAAATATATGAGTAGCAGAGCCCTAGCGCTGCTGACCGCCAGTATGGGAAGCACAGAAAGCTATTGAGGCCAGCACTGCAATTGCCAGGGCAGAGCAGGGCACTGCACTGTGTCTGCTTCCCTTCTCACACGCCCACACGGCGTCTGCATCGGGGTTCTTTCTCTGGGCAGTGACAAGGGACAGAGCATTGGCTGGGACAACACAGGGAGCGCAGCGGCAGCTACGGCTGCTACCACTCCAAAATGTTAGTCCAGATATACACTCTTAGCAGGGTGAGAGAGTAAACTTCTCATAGAAAGCTAATCTTGAAAAGGCCAAATTATATCATTTGGCAAAAAAAAAAATAAAAAAAAATAAAAAAAAATTATACCCAGTATTTCCAAAGCTCAAGTCAAAAGCTATCACAGAATACAAGCACTGAAAGCCAAACTCTCTCAAAGAATCCTAATCGAAATACAATACATGACAATATATTTTGTGGAAGACTTATGAAGGATGTTCATCCTTCTCACACTTCTTCTGACAATCACAACATTTGTGGAAATGTGAAAAATCCAATTCTGTCAGCAAATTGTACACTTTGTATTACATAGTCTCACGACTTGCAATTTAAAGCCAGACTAAAAACTTACCACTTTAATTGAAGCAGATTTATCTTCAAAAGGTATGTTTCCATGCTGCCAACAGAAGCCAAACAGAAAAAAACAATAAACAATCTTTCAGAATACATACATATTCATATATATTTCATATATATATGTGTACATACATATTCATATATATATGTGTGTGTGTGTTACTTTGTCCTCACCTAAAGGTTTACCTTTGCTAGAAAGAATTTTTCTTGTATATACTTGTCACTACATGCACAGTAAAATGCTGATGTGATTTTCTTGATAAAACATGCTACTGTTTTATTTTCATGACAGCATTATATTCAAAGTCTGAAATGCTTTCTATTTTCTCCATTACAAAGATATCATTACACATTTTCCTATGTTCTCTGTTTAGAATGAGAAAAACTGAAATCTTTTCTTTACTTTTTCTTTCCCCTAATGTTTCACACTTCCTTGCCCTAGTGGCTATTTCCATATACCTACATTCCTGTAAACAACAGTTGGAACATTTTTAATTAAAGAATAATAAAAAAAAGAAAACAGCTCAGGTAGAATTAAAGTCTGGAATTCAGTCTGTAGAATGAAAAGCTTATAAGGAATTATAATAGAAGTAATCAGAAAACCTTAACTACAGACAGAACTCTCCTTTAATATATTATGACAAATATATTAATGAAATATATTTCACAAAAGATACTTCTCAATTTGAAATTAGTTACACTGCTCTAACCACCTCAATGCTGCTTAACTCGCTCCCGCTTCTGGGCAGCAAATTTTATGTAACCATCAGGCTAGAAGACAGAGTCATTCAATCAAATATCTCTTTTCTTTGACAAGTGAAATGTGCCTTCGCTGCCTATTAGATAAACTGCCAGCTTGCACTTCTAAACCACAGAAACACTGACAGATAAAATCTCAAGTTGAAAGTGAAGTGTTTTTTCCCTTGCATAGCTGCATTAACTTGAAAAGGATGAAATACCAGGAGAAATTATCAGCCCATTCAAAGTGTATAGCTAAAGACTTCCTTACTACTTCCACCCCCCAACTGTAGCTGCCCCTACTTGCAAAATTCAAAGTGCCTTTCAGCAGCTGTAAAACAAAAAGATCAGAATCTATTTTTAGTGCCAGCCTCAAATCAGACCTGGAAATCACTCAATGCCCTAAAGATTATTATGAATAGATTAGATCAGCAATTTGACTGATATATAAAATGACAAATTATAAGCTATGAATTGCTGCTGGTTAAAAACACACAGTAGAAGAATCATTTTCTCATCGAGAAGCCAAACATGAAGCACAAGCTCCCACGGGATAAATCAGCTTTACTAACTCATTCCCAGACTGCCACAAGATTTCACTCAAGCTTCCTAGCTCCCTTCTTTGATGACCAATCATCTCACTAATTCCCCAAAACTATATTGGTCCAACACTATTATTCTTCAAAGCACTTTTTTGCATTTCTTCCTGATTACTAGGCTGCAAAGAATAGAAATTCTTACTTTTCTGAAGTTTGGAGGTGAGTTAAGAGGCAAACTGGCTGGAAAGAAACAAAAATTAACAACAATTATTTTACCTTATTTCCTTCTTCCTTCACTTGTGGATTTATGAGTTTTATAAACGAATAAAACAGCTGTCGAATTCTCGAATCTCCTACAAATGCAATATGTTTGTCTAGGAGGCAATTTTTTGCTTCACTGTAAAAACAAAACAGCCACATGTACATGATGAGAAATGTATACCTATTTTAAGGAAAGGTCTTAGGAAAAAAACTGTACAGCAAAAGAGATAATTCTACACGCTATTTAGCACTCGAAGGAATGGCAAATCCACTTTAAAATATATCAGATTAATTTTAAAATGTAGAATAATTTGCATACAGATGAAAATGAACTCTCCTGCTAATAGGAAAGCCCGTTCTAATCACATTATGTGGCGCTAGAAACAAAGGAGCTTCAAAACAGTAACACAGAGTGCAATTCTGGAAAATAGAATTCTCTTCCTACTATTAATTTTAAAAGGTGACTGGTAATTCCATTAGCAAGTGCTGTTGAACTGCAGTTCAACAACCACTAGTTTTCTGTCCAGGCAAATGAAAACCCAGACATTTCCTTACCTGTTTTTGTACTTGTGCATCATACAACTGTGGGGCTGCCATACTTTGTCTCCAAGAAATCTCCCACTGGACAGAAGATACTCGCAGGTGTCATCACCTTTAAAGTATGACATTAAGATTAGAATTGAGACACACATAAAAAACATTAAAAGAGAGCTCTGCTGCATTTTAAATACTTGAAATGCACAGGAATCCAAGCATCAGCAGCAGTAACCAGAGTTGCTGTAACACCATGTCACCAAAGTTTCTGCAAACAGTCCTGCTGCTTCTACCACATCTCCCTAAAACATTCCTCTAATCCACAAAACGACAGTGATCCAGTTTCTGCATTTGGAAATATGCTGGAATAGCAGTAGTAACTCCAGAATAAAAGACCTCAATCCCCTGTGCTATTATTCACAAGCATAATGTATGAAATAAATAAAGGAAAGCAGTTCAGTATAAGAATCTTCCACAAAGAATCAGCATAAACAGCTTCTTGACTAGAACATGAATCTCAAAATGAGGCTTGTAGCAAAGTCCATCACATCCACTTTCTTTAAAGCACTGGTATCCCCACCCCAAAGCAGCTGGAATTCAAGGCAGGATTACTACACAAAAATTACTTTACACAAGAATTCTCTGATAATCCTGAATTGCAGCAACCTTTTCCCATCTAAGAGTTGCACATTAATTGCAATTTATCTCCTTGCAGGTGGCAGCAGTTTTTCAGGTGCTTTAAATTGCTGTAATGAGAACAGTTAGGAAAGAAGCAGCTGCTGTTTCAGCAGCTCCCTCCCCAGGGACACAACCTGCAGGCCGGGCAGGACAGGGCTGCCGGCCACGGGCGGAACTGCCCTCCAGCCTTTCTGTCCCACTGGGCACGTCAGGCCACGGCAAACAGGAAAACTGTGACAACTGAGGCAGCAATGCACTGTGGTGGCCTGGGCACAAACAGTGGCACCAAAAAACCCTCAACACTTCCTGTGAAACCTTAACTTAATTAAACTCGGTGGCAAGTTTCCCTTTAATTTGGGGAAATCTGTATTAATTCTAAAAAATTGGTCTTTTCTCACCTACTCCTCAAGGCTACTGGAAGAGCCCCTAAGGAACAGATCCACTTGCTGAATGTTTCAACTGCTAAGAGAAAATCTGAAGTTTCAGCCAGAAGTGTCCATGGAATCAGGGGGGCAGAGCACCATGCGGGTGAGGTCTGAGGCCAGAAGGAATGGGAATTTAGGAGGCCCTGCTGACGTATAAGGAGACCCAAGTTCACATCCTAAAAGCAAAGGACGGGTGCTACAGTATGAGAGAGACAGAACCTCGTCAGCACCCACCACGTACCTAAATAAACCTTCTGTGTCCTCCATCCCACATGAAGAGCACACAGAAAAGGGCACCCTGGTAAGGCTCTCTGCAGAGTTCTCAGAAGAAAATCTAAGTGTTTAGCACAGCCAGAGCTATGGTGGCTTGGGAAGCAGCACGTCATTTTTTTTTTTAATTTGAGAATGCTTTTACGCAGCAAGTGTTCAGAGGTTGCAGGATCTCTGCTTCTGGTTCCCCGTGACGGGAAGGAAATGTGCAAGCGCTCTGAGTGCCGCAGCGTGACTGGTATCAAGGAGCTCCTCTGGAGAGCAAACAAACACTCGCAATCGTATTTACACTGCTCATTAGTTAGCTGCTCACATTTAAGTTTTTAATATAAAATCATTCAGGTCTGGAGATAAGCCATTGTAAACACCATGATACTAAATAACAGTTTGCATGGGAAGTGCTTAGCAGAGAACTCTATGAAGCTAAAAAGTCTTTATGGACAAAGACCTGTTTTGATAAATGTAAGGAATAAGAATCTCATGCCCTCTTTGTGTCTTCCATGAATTGCATGCTTCATTTAAATAAAGGAACATAAATGCAGAGATATCACAGATCATCAGAGAATAAGCATGAAAATAATAAGCACAGATTCATTTTCCCTAAGATTTTTAAAGACATCAGAAATGTTGAGGCTGGATTTAGCCCTATATACCCAAAAAGGCTGAGTATTTCAGCCAGTTTCATGGGCAGGAAATGCCAAGATCAGAGCAGTGGCCTGGAGGGCATGTGCCCTGTGTGGTGCCCCAGGTCTCACTTCCCAATAGTCCTTTGTCCAGTGCACAATTCCCATCACGCTCGCAAGGCAAAAAATCAATGCATTTTGGACACCCATTAGGCTAAATGCACATCTTGTGTTCACAATTCCAAAACCAAATGTGATTTATTTATGGACTATAACTTAGTGTATAATCAGAAAAAATAGAATTGAGATCACAGGCCATAGAAAGAAAAAAATAATGGGATAAGAAAATGTTTGAACTCTAGAAGCATCTTGATTAAATTGATTTAATTTTCAAACTAACATAACCTTGAAAATATTATCAGCAAATAAGGAAAATTATACTAACATTCTGCCAAAATGTTAGATTTCTAAGCTAGGAACACATAATAGCTTATTATTATGGGTAGTCTGTACTAATCTTAATCTGTATTTTACTCAAATTCATCACGCATGGACATATCAGCTCTTCCCCTTAAAGCAAGATTATGACCACCTTGCTTTCCATCATCTCACAGTTACTTACATTAGTAGCTATAACAAATTAAATATCCATCAAGAACCTTGAAGAACCAGCAGAAACGAGTCTCCCAAAATGACAGGATGCTGGGAACAGATCCATTCTTCCAATAACTAAAGCACCCAGATCTTTAGAAACCTCTATGGTCATTGACTTTCCCAGACTAGGTGATCCATGCATTGATGATGCTGACACTCTGATTTGTGAACTATATTTCGTTGCCCCCTCCTCCACAAACTATCCCAGAAAAACTGGAGAGAAAAGTCCTGCCAATGAAGCTGGGACAATGCTACAAAAGGTACAAAGCAAGACACAGGTTTAAAGTACAGCTGACACCCAAAGCTCTTAACTCTTATTTAGGACACCAAAAAGCACATCTCAGACACAGAAGTGCTGACAATGCAGCACCTGGAGCAGAACATAAAATTAGCTTGGGGAAGGAAGAAGTGGCAGCTAGAGATACCCTCCTCCATCCTTCCCTTTCCTCCCCAAACTCCTTCCTGTTTTCACACAAGTCATGAAAGGGCTCGGGAACAGACTGCACTGCAAATGCTATTTCTTGGCTCATTTTCCCTACAACTTCAGTGGTTATATAACCAAGGGTTATTATTCAAAATGACCTAAAGCTCCTCAGTTCTCTTCTTTCAAAACACAACTGTTAGAAGCAGACGCTTTTCCCCTCCCTCTCACCCCAAACTTCATTTTCTGAACACTGCTACTGCACCATGACTACTAAAAAAAGCTGGAATAACATAAAGGATGGGAAAAAAAAGGTCTGGATAGACTCCTCAGAACCACAGCTGAGTCTGGCCTGGTTCTCTATGAGCGCTCAACATATGAGACACTCTTATCATCGTAACTGGGCTTCAGTAAAACTGTCATTCTTCAATCCCTTCTTGGTTGTAGGAACTCTCAGGTAAGTTTTGAGACACAAAAGAGAAATATCTATTTAAAATTTAAATTAAATATACACAATGATCCTGTTTTTGTCATTGATGGGAATCCACTTCTCTCTCCTGGGTAGTTCAGGAGTCTTCTGACAGAAACTCACCCCTAACCTCCCAAGCAAATGTTTCAGATACCTCCAAGCAGACCGACGCTTCCTTCCTCATCACAAAGCACACACACGTTTCACACTGATTTGCTCCTGAACAGCAGCTAGAGGATGTGGTGAATCCCTGCCAGGGAGGCCACACGCTTCTAAAACGTGCACAAGCTCCCATGAAACCAGGCAAGCACTGCATGTCCACAGCTCGGGGCCTCCAGGAAGCCTCGTCCTCCTCCTGCTTTTCAAGCAGCGCCGATCACTCCAGCTCAGCAACATCAACACAACGCTAACTTCACTAGATATAATACAAATAGTAATACACCAAATTAATGCTTTGAAGCCGCATGCATGTTAAAGATGGTTCTAACTTCAAATTTTCCAAAAGTTTTAAATGGCCTTTATATGATTGCTTCAGTTGTAACACTGAACACGAATTTGGGCTACCACAAGCCACAGCCCAACATTTTTTCCCTACAAATAGCTTTTATACAGGCAAATTCTACTGGGAAATGCAAACTAAAACAAGTACTTGCAGAACTGAGCCCAAAACTAACTGAAGTTAATCAGACAAAATAGAGACGTGTTAACTAAAGTCTTGCTCCAAACCAGCTGCTTCACAAAATGCAGACATACCTTTGGCTTTAACCAACGCCTCATGAACTTAGCAGAATTGTCAAGAGAGGGGAAAAAGGCAACCTGGAAATCTGCAAAACAGGTTTATTTTTCAGATTTCAGAAAAATGGCCCTTTTTTTTAAAATTACGTAATTCCTATGTTAAGGGACATAACCTAAGCTAACTATCAAAATGTTATCCAGTTATGACTCATATGAGAATTTAAGAATACAGATGCATATCAGATGCATATAGAATCTAAATACTGGTATTTTTGCTCCTCCTTAATGGTTAATGAGAGGTAGGATACTGTATGAAAGCAATCTTGATGTTCCTTTACTGCTTTTAGTCTTTTTCTGTTTAGAAAAAAAAATCACTTTTTTTTTTAAAGCCACCTTATCAGATTAGCTTCTCTGGAAAAAAATAATTTAAAAAAAAGCCCTACACTCTTTCTGAACGTCTTAGTATTTCCAGACTTGTCCCACAGAAAGAATCACTGACCAACCTTCCTCATCTGAATTATTGAGAGGAAAAGAAAGTCACAGGACAACAAGCAAGGCAGCTCAACACAGGCACGTACAAACTCTCCCCCCCAAAAGGGTGACACTTGGAACAACTGGCACTCCCCTTGTCAACACACTCCTATGGTATCAGTTTGGTTCTGCAAATTATGGATGACGGTGCAATAACAAGTATTTCTATCTCTATATGGACGACAGATGTAGATGTATAGGTAATACATAGATTACACTGATATCTGATGAGGGTCACCAGAAAGGCCTAACTTTATGAATGACACATCTAAGCTCAACGCTGAGAGGCAGTGACCAGCACCAGTGCCGTTGTTGGCTCTGCTTGTGCAACACCAATGTGGAATTTTGTTTTTTTAATTATTTTCCAAAAAGCATTTTAACAGCTTATTGCCTGCATCTCAGCTGTTTTTAAATCACTGCTGACTTGCAGAACGATCTTGCAGACACTTCTGCTTTTACCCAGCCTGAAAAACTTCTTATCTTTTATAAATGCTGGCACTTCACTTTTCAGCTCTCCTTCAATTAAGTCATTCACGAGTGTTTTGAATGCTCCTTGTTCTTGGGAGGCTCAGCTGGTAGCTCTGTATTCATTCACACGTCTATCACTTAACAAGTATTAATCAAACATCTCTCATTCCTTAACAGCTATAAAAAATAAACAGCTTTGTGTGAAGGAACTTCCTGATGATTGTTGGGAGCTTCCCGATGACCCAAACTGTACCGACCAGTTCAGAGAACGCCAAGTTTTGTGATGTATGACTCAACACCAACATTAACTGTGCCATCATACATCATATTTATCCTTAGTCTGGTTTCCTGCTAATTTGCTTGCCATGGAAATCTCTATTTCCATAGGACAGTCTTGGAAATCCTCCTTAAGGAAAGTATCACACTTGCTACCCTCCTACGTGACTTCAGCCTTAACTCACACAGCACAAGGAGCAAGTTCACTGCTTTGCATTTGAACCCCTTTAAAACTGAGCCCTCCAAGTCTTGCAGCTTGGTACTGGTTATTTTACTGACAGGTGAGCTGGAGGGTGAATCCAGGGAACTGTATCCGTGTCCAAAGGCTCCCCGTGCCCTTCCACAGGGAACCAGTCTCCACTCCTCTGCTACAGCCTCATCTGCCTTGAACCCTGGTGGGAAAGTGTTCAGGCAGAGCGACACCAGTAGCCCTACAACAAACAAAGCTCAGGGATCTCCCTTGGAATAAACTTATTTATCCCTAAAATACACTGCATTTTTCAAGTAGAATGCAGATTAAAAGAGATTTCCTTTCACTGCTTTCCCTGTTACACACGGATAGTGCCGAGCCTCCCAGCTTTGGACGGGAGCATCCCGGGAAGCGTCGGAAGCGGCTGCCGATGTCCCCAGGCCCCTCAGAGCCGGGAGGGCTGGGAGCAGCTCCCAGCTCGGCCGCTCTCCAGCTCCCAGAGCCGGCTCCAAGCAGCTCTTTGCTCTCCTGCACCACACGGACACCCGGGTGGGATTTCCTCACGCTCCAGACACTGGCCCGCACCGCAGGGCGTCCAGCCGGATCCCATACTAAGATCACAACGATTCCGGCTGCCAGCTGAAGGGTTAGGAAGCTTCCTGCACGGACACACGCTCCAGGGTGGCAGTCACTCTCTACCTGTATGCGTTGCCTACACCAGCACGGCAAGGCGGCATAACGGGCAAGGCCTGCTCACCTGGACTGCTATAAAATAAATAAACGGAGCAAGATAAATAAACGTTTGAGTTTAGCACACTAAGGCCGCGCTGTGAGGGCCCCGCCGCGCGCCCCGGTACCTCGGTAGCGGCGGGAGGCGGCGTGGCAGGCGGCGAGCAGCAGCACGGCGGCCAGAGCCAGCGCCTTGGCGCTCCTCACGCTGAAGTAGTGGTTGATCTCCCGCTTGCCCAGGGTGTAGGCCAGCGCCGCCATCTTGGCTCCTCCATGACAACCGCGCGCGCGGGAGCGGGCGGGCGCCGCGGGGCAGCGCGGGGCGGCCCCGGGGGCGGCGAGGGGAGCGCGAGCGGCCGCGG
>JAUBOD010000469.1:4109966-4121671 GCA_032353885.1 Nothura maculosa | reverse complement strand
TCTTTCCTTAAATTACTAAGCTCTCGAGGCAGCTTTCTCCTATCCTTGGCCTAGCTGTGTTTCATCAAGAAGAGTGATACTCACAGCAGGGCCTTGGCTACCGTGAGAGCCGCGTACACCAGCAGGGCCAATAGGACCAGGGAGACCATTGCGACCATCTTTGCCAGGAGGACCAGAAGGACCAGGTGGACCCTAAAAGGAAACTTGAACAGGTTAATGACAGTAGAGAATGCTGCAAATAGGGATTTACATAGGTGCATAGATACATATTCTACAATAAAAATGGGAGAGGGGGGTTTGAATATGCTTTTAAATTCACATACTCTTGGGCCAGCAGGTCCGTTGTTACCAGGAGGACCTTGATCACCATGTTGGCCCTGTTGGGAAAAAAAACCACATACAGTCATCAAAAACAAAACCAAAAAACAGTGCTACACATTTCTCTCAGTATAATTCGAGAGGTAGCTGCAATCAAGTGTATTTGAAAATGGGAGTCTGGGATTAGCCTAGTTTATTAGAGGAAATGGGATTTAACAAGTCTGTTTTGGGGTGCATACAGAGGAAGTGTAAAGAGATACCTAATGGGATAACCTATAGAAGTCTCTACAAGGTCTCTCCAGATTTTCAGTGAAGGCTCTAAAGCAAGAATCAGAATTCCTAACAGGAATATCAGAAATTAAAGGCAAGAAAACTAAAAATTACTTCTTCTCTGTAATACAAAAATTCTACAATGTTCTGCCTAAAATAAGCAACAGCAAGTAAGAAAGGCAGAATTTTTTGAATGCTTTGCTGACCAAATGACACAGACTTGCAGGACATGCAAAGGTACTGACACACTTCTAAAGCCAACTATCAACAGCAAGATCAATTTGCTGTTTTTCGGGGAGAATGCTGAGTATTAAAGTGGATCCAATGGCCTTCAAAAGATGATGCTGATCAAGTCAGTGATACTATCCTGATGGGTAGTGCACATGTATCTCCACACTAGGGTGACCCTATTTCCTTGTTTTGTTCTTTATACTCCAAATCCTGAAAGTCATTTACTTACAGCGAGACCAGGAAGGCCCTGCAATCCATTGTGTCCCTTCAAGCCAGGCAGACCTCTGTGTCCCTTATCTCCAGGTTCACCCTTCTCACCACGTGGACCTTGAGGGCCCTAGGGAAGGGATAGAGGTGTTAGCAGAATAAAACAGAAAGCATCAAATAGATATTACTATTAAAAATCCTGTTCTACATTAGGCAAAAAATTGCTCCCAATATGTGCATATATTTTCCTTCAACACACATGGGAAGAATGTCAATACTGAAAAGCCTCAGGATTGGTCCCATGAGAAGAATCCTGATTCAGGTTCTAGATCTATAAATATTTAAAACCCCTTAAGTACTACCTTTTGGGTCCCTATCTTAAGCACAGTTGTGGACCCTTAGTAATAAAAGCTGTGTTTTCTTAAAGGATCAGCAGGGTAATGTATGGGCAAATCAGACTTACAGCAAGACCTCTTGGACCAAAAGCACCAGCAGGACCGACAGCACCAACAGGACCCTGAAACAGGCAGAGAGAAATGCAGGTCATTGCTATATCACATACATGAAGTGGCCCATGTCTACACACCTCTGCAGAAAGCAAAACAATTATCCACACAGTATAGGGGTTTCACTTATAATATGATAAAGACAGATAAATAGATATATGAGAGAAAAGATTTTGTCTTAGAGCATGCAAAAAAATAAGACCTCATGAACTTACAGGGTCACCACGGTTTCCAGGCTTTCCAGAAGGACCAACTTGACCATGAGGACCAGGAGCACCCAGAGCACCACTGGGACCAGGGCTACCAGGAGCACCACGCTCACCCTGGGAGCAAACAAATGCAAGAGGACAGACACTGTGTTACTACTGACTTACACAGACTGGAACAGTTCTTCCATAGTCCAATGACAAAGAAAAGAGCATGTTACCTTGAAGCCAGGAGCACCATCCCGGCCTGGAGGACCATCATTTCCAGGATTGCCCTGTTAAAATACCATTAGGATATTAAATTCCATCATCCTCATCTCACACAGAGCTGTGTGTTGGCCTAATTGCTTCAAATGACAGTAAGACAGCAGTGAGATGAGATAGCATAAATCTTGACTCTTCCCTACAGATGCTCTTCTTATATTCCTTGAATATGTTACTGTTTTCAGAAAAAAAGTAAAATACTCAAATATTTTAGGTTCTACAAGATCAATACAGAAAAAATTACCATCATACAATACTTCTTAAAATGAAAAGTTCATGACATTAGCGACCTTTATCTAACTTGCACTCTTGTCATAGTTGGATCTACTCAGGGGACAAATGTGGGGAAAAGCCTGCAAGGACTTTGAACAGGAGTCACAGCTGAATTACTCAGCTGTGGTTGCCAAAATTGATGAGAAAGAAGTGAGAGCAGGGCTCTCTCCTCCAAATAACTAAAAGCAGAGGCAGGGCATCAGGGGGAGTGTGTTAGCTCCCTGTTATAATTTTCTCTGAGGGCACCACAGGTACAAGTTTGTCAGCAGAACTGCCCGCAGTTGCGTCCCGGCTCTCTGTCCATTTGTCTTTGGCTCAGAACAAAAGCAAAGCAGCTCTCAAGAGGAAATAAACCACAGCTTACGTCACGACCAGCTTCACCAGGAGCGCCATTTGGACCAGGAGAACCCACGGGACCAGAGGGACCACGAGCACCAGGAGGACCAGAAACACCCAGGGGTCCAGGTTCACCCTAATACGTGGACAGTGGTAACAAAATGTGAGATACAATACAACATCAATCCAACTTACAGAATCTTTTGGCCTAGACACAAGAGAAGCATTTCTCTGCATTCAGGTCTGGGAGTTAAAAAGAACAAGAGAAGAAGAAACCTATGTAACTATAAAAACAGTAATCTTCACTAAATTTTCTATCTCTTTTTTCTACCTTTCTACCTTACCCATGCTAAAACCAAAGATCTCTGGTGCCATTCTAAGTTCATATTGCTTGTGCTAGGTTTTAGAACAGATGAACTCCAGAGCTCAGAAGGGCATGCTCAGAGCCTAGGCTCAGCTACAAGCCTTGTTTGTCTCCACAAGCAATAACTTCTTCCACTGCTCTGTTATGCTCATATAACCAACCTTTCTCTGCACCAGAGATGGCAGAATCTAGATCCCATGTTCCTTAGCTCTGCTTTTTCCTTTACACAGGCCTCTCTAAAGAAGACAACCAACGTTATATACTCACTGTTGCTCCAGCGATGCCTGGGAGACCACGCTCGCCCCGAGAGCCGGGCAGACCAAGGATACCAGGAGCACCGAGAATACCCTGAGGACCTGGGGTTCCAGGAGGACCCTATGACATAATGACAAGAGTCTTTATTAATACAGACAAGTCATTTACAGCCCTCCACAATTGCAATTTGCACTGCTCTGTAGCAGAACCAATTGCATTTCAAGGATCTTATTCTCTGTGAGTTCCAGTTCTGACATGCAAGAAATTTATACTTAAGTCATATGAAATATCAAACACTAAAGCTGAAGATTTCTAAGTAGGTAATGCTGGTTGTATTTCCTGTCCAAATGTTTTCCATTGAAAAATAGTTTTTGTGAAAAAGACACTGTATTCTTTTCCTTAATTTATAGCAAAGATCTCTTCATGTATCATTCCTTTTCAATGACAGGGTGATGCATGAAAACTACAGATTTCAATTCAGAAAAGAGCCTATTTGAGGGTATTCTATAGTGTAGAAACTGATCTTCTCATACTGAGGTAGCCTTAGAAGATATCTAGTGATATCTAACATTTAAAAAAGATACTCTTTGTCCTTTGCTGACACTATGAAAGGGAGATTCAGTTTAGTGAAGGAAGAGCTTTTCAGCTCCTCTGAATTGTGAACATGCAGGCTACTAAACTGGGCATAATTGATCAACTTGACAGCTGATCCTAAGATAATCCATTTACAATTGGGCTGCCTAATACACTTATGCTTTAATGACTCTATGAAATTAGAAAATGTACTGCTTTATACTAAAAGGGCAAAGATTCAAATGTCTCCTAGAAACTGAAGATTTCCTTCTTAGCTGCAGTTTTTCCAGATCAGAGAATTTCTGCAAATTTCCATTGAGAAACACACAAATACTAATTCACACAAGTGCCTACATGCTCAATACTGAAATGTGTCTGACTTTAAAGAAGCCAGTAATTCTGGAGGTGCAAGTTTAAAGGCACTTATAATTTATTTATTTGTGTAATTCTAAGCCACCTTGGCTCTTTCATCACTCTACCCATGTGATCCCCCAGACTAGAATTTCTGATACAGAAAAGACTTTGAGAAACTTCACAAGTTTCTCCAGTTTCCACCCACGATGCTTAATTGCAGAGCTTCAGCATAAGAGAAAAAGTGACCAGGCTCACTTTTCATGAGCTCTTTGCCAAACATGTCTAAACAATTTCTTGAGTACAGTCTGCTGTCAGGAGCTTTGCTAAATTTGAGGATAAAAGAGCAAAGACCTTCATAAATAGCAGAAGTGTCCTAGAAGCTGTAATATTTACATAGATAACCATACTCTTAATGAGAAGAGACACTGAGTAACTTACAGCAGCACCAGCCTCTCCAGATGGACCTTTCTCACCAGCAAAACCAGGTGGGCCAGCAATGCCTTGTTCTCCAGTACGGCCAACTGGGCCAACATCACCACGGAGGCCTCTAGCACCATCTTTGCCAGCTGGGCCAGGAGGACCAGGGGGACCAGTGATACCCTAGGAGTGAATATAAATGCAGTGTCATTCCAGCAGAGACCCACTATTTTGTGCCAGGGAGGTAAACTTCCTATTTCATCCATGGACAAAAAATGGCACTTTTCAATAAAAAAGGTGTCAGGCATTTCCAGCAGCAATTTCTATGTCTTTATTAGTAATGGACATCTGTAATCAGTGCAAGTAAAAGTAGCAAAAATTGACATAAAAATATAATTTTGGCTCTGGATATATTAGCAGCAACTATAAAGTTAATGAGGAAAAAAAATTCCTCTTCAGCAGGATTATTTTGATTTGTTTTGTTGTTTAGGAGGTATAGGTACTTGCAATCTATATAGGACATCTAAGAAAAGAGTCTTCCTAAATGATATAAACATCTTTTGAAAAATAATTTAATTTTACAAGAGTCATTGAACTATAAACTCAATTTGAAATGAGAGTCTTTGGATGATAAATAAAGCAGTTGGGGCTCATGTTCTTGAATGTGATGAGAGGTAGCCCCACTTGAGACAGGGGCTGAAACTGCAGATAGATACTTTTGAAAGCATAAGCACAAAATAACTTTGACAAACTTTGTCAAATGGCTCGTAGAATCACAGAAGCATTAAGGTTGGAAGGGACCTTTAGAGATCATCTAGAGATCATCCAATCGTCCTGCACATGCAGGGTCACCTAGAGCATGTTACACAGGATTGTGTCCAAGTCGAGTCCAAGGAACAAGATGAGGACTGTCCCTAAGCAGTGCAATTTCTGACTTGTCTGCCAATGAAATTCCTTCATCAGCTACTTACAGCAGGGCCAGGAGGACCAACCCGTCCAGCAGCACCAGGGAAACCAGTCATGCCCTACAAATGAAAGTTAAAATGAAAACTGGGTTTAAGGAAACAGTGACTTTATGTAAAGCAGCAAGGTCAATGTCAAAAGCCTTCAGACTTACAGGAGGACCAGCATCACCACGAGGACCAGCAGGACCAGCAGCACCAGCAGGACCCTGTGTAAGAAAGGTGGAAAGAGACATTATGAATGAAGCAAAGAACATGAAGCCATGTGCAGTAGAGAAAGGGCCCAGCCTCCATTTTGAGAAACAGAAGAGCTGCTTTCTTATTGATTTAACTGGGGAGTGGAACTCAATTCTGATACTAGTACTAATAAATTGCATGGACATTTTGAAGCAGTATGATACAGGCTGAGAAGAGTTGCATAATGTATCCATCATCCAAATGAACTGGCCTTGCATATGGTGCAGCATCTTAAGCAGATTCAGGAGTCAAAACATGAAAGGCTCAATAATTTAAAGGAGAGCAAGTCTTCTGCACTCTATGGCTATTGCAAACCAAGGAGTGCCAAAGCCTAGTACTGCTCTGTTAAAATCACTCAGTGTGATCCCTAAGCTGTGTCATCCTGCAACATTTCACAGTAGCTGAAGCACTAGGGCATTCCTTTCTGCATCACTTCAACAGGTTTCCCCATAAGGGGCTGCATGCCCATGAAGTACTGCACCTGATTTTGCTAAGGCATCATGACATGAAAGGCCTCTGTGCAAGTGGGTGCACAGATAAATTTGCACCTATAGGTTCTGGAAGACTGCATTTGATTGCATCTGTGACAGCACATTCCATCTAAAAGGAAGATACTAGTGTCCTCAGCTCAGGAACATACTCACATACACGCCCTGAATAGTCCAAGATAGCCTGACCTTGCTGATATTCAAAGCAAGTTAAAAAATACTTATTTCTAAATCCTCATTTCAGTCCCAGGCTCATGATCTGAGCCCATACAAATAGACGGACAGAGTCTATATGTGTGAAATTCATAATGATAACTTTCCTCACATCTTAGAAGTCTTGTTTTCTTTCTAGTTATCTTTTCAAAATTCATGGCCTCCTGCCATGCATACTGCTTGCAGAGCTCAGGTAAGAACCACGTGTTTTACAGACAGACACAGTTCACTTACGGGTGGTCCAGAAGCACCAATGGGACCAATAGCACCTGTTGGCCCAGTTTCACCCTTAGGTCCTTTAGGCCCACGCTCGCCTTTAGCACCAGGCTGACCAGCTGCACCCTAAGGGCAGAAAAGAAATAAATGGGACTAAGGGTTGGAAAAACATGCAGAAGAAATAAATGAAGAAGAAAATGTAGATGATGATACTCACAGGAGGTCCGGCAAATCCACTAGGACCTACGGGACCAGGCTCACCACGTTCACCCTAAACACAAAGAGGAGAAGAGTTGTTAGGACTGACTCAAACAGGGTGTTTTCCTGAAGGCATTTTCAATACAGGCATAGTTTTGGAGCTGCTACTTACAGGAATACCACGGGCACCAGCAGGACCAGCGGGACCAGCGGGACCTCCTTCACCCTAAAACAGGTAGCAAAAATCATTTGGACACGGTGGAAAGGTTGATTTGTATTAAAAAAAGATGTGAGTGATGTTGTGGTATGGATGCACACAGTGGACAGGATAGTACTGGAAATGCTTTAGTGTTGACCTGCCCTATGTTAATAAACATTTCTCATGCTGGGGATAAAGAATGATTCTGAGCTGTTGCTGTTTATCACCATACCAAAACCTCTTCCCACAGTGTTAAGAGGACTGTAAAGAGTAGTCTGAAATGCAGAGAACTCAAAGGCCAAATCTAAATCTTCTCCCCATATAGCCCACTACCATATAGAGGCACATCTCCCCTCCCTGCTTCAGGAAAAGGTATGACTATGGTAGACTTCTCTGAATATTTCTACAACCCCAATAACCCCTTTCTTACAGACATGAAAAACTAACAGAAATTGTACGAAGTGGCAAGATGGAATTGTTTTATTAGAATGGAAGCTTCCCTATATTAAGTGTTCTTGGAGTGGGTATAAACAAGCAGACTCTTTTTGTTCAAAGAGACTTACCCGCTCTCCAGCACCACCAGCAGGGCCAGGGGAACCAATAGCACCAGGGAGACCCTGTAAGCCAAGACAGAGACAAGATATCACTTCTACCAAAATGTAAGCAAGAATATTTTTTCTCTTTCAGCCTGGAATAGGTCTGTGACTTTGTTCTCACTCTTCTATAAAACAAAAGCTAAATTGCTATTTTTTTCCCCATGATATGATTACAGAATAGGCAGCCAAAACTCAATAATGATGTAAGAGGCTTTGCAGGCTGCCTTCAGGATGAGTTTCCTGGGTCAAATTCATGAAGTTACAGAGGGTAACATCACACCTATGAAATATAAGGTTCTCTACTGATGTTATTTCTCAGCTAGTGTGCATGACATCTGATCATTTATCTCCCACCCTTCAAATTCAAACCTTCCTGGACAAGAAGCAACAAAACTACATGAATTTGGATCAAAAGCAAACAACAACAAGAAGAAATAAAATACAATAGGAAGATGAAGTCCTGAACATGCATCTCTTAGTTGCTAAGTTCTGACAAGTAGAAAGGTAAACTTGGATATAACCTAAAGATACTTACACGAGCACCATCTCTTCCAGTTGCACCAGTGTCACCTCTCAGACCTGGGGCACCCTTGAATAAAAAGAAAATGAAAAGAGTTGTAATAAATAAGTCTTGAAGCATTTGCTGAGTATGCATGTATTAACAGAGATATTTGCCATGGTGTTTTGTTTTGGGAATAGCCTTTGATTACTATTTCATTTTTACTGAGGAGTATACATGGACATGCCAAAAGAGAATTTGCAGAGAAATGGATTGGGTGCGCTTCTAAGAAATGTGAATCTCTCTCTTATATGGGAAACCTATTTGTACACTCACAGGTGCCAAAATACTTGAATGGAATACAGGCTGGAGTGTATTCCAAATGCTGAGCATAAATCTCCCTGAAAATCCTTTCTCTTCTGTCCAACAAATATCTGTATGTAAAAATTCTCTTGGGAATTTGTGTTATACTTTATATTTGAGGCAGGAAAGAAACTGTTGAAAATAGCAAAGTCCTACAAGTGGTCATATAAGACACTATTTTGTATGACAATACTGTAAAGCTTGTACTGAAGGACAGCTTTGGTACTTTTTTGGTACAAGTGGGCTCATGGTGATGCAACCAGGTGAAACACTGAATAACTGACACTGATTTTTGCTTAGCAGGTGGGATTGGTTTAAGAGAACATTCTTAGTATCTCAAAAGATTGTGAATCTGTTGGACCAACCAAATGTACTTATTGACTATTAATGACTCCTCATGAAATATGCTTTCATAGGAGATGTTACACTTAGGTAATCTATATTATTTTCAGTTAACCAAGTTTAAACATGCCCCAAACGTGCACACTGTAACAGAGAAGTTTAGATCATCTGCCTTACCTTTTCACCCTTGCCTCCTGGAATACCAGCAGCACCTCTTTCCCCTGGGATTCCACCAGGGCCAGCAGGACCAGGACCACCAGCAGCACCAACATTACCAGGCTCACCCTAGCAGCAACAGGATATCATGTCAGACAAACCATTCATAAAGACTGGGACAAAATTTCCTTATTACTACTTTTCTCATCTTGGTGCTCACGTGTAAATAAATTGAGTAGTAGTGTTTGGCCTTAAGCTATTGCATATATTGCACTTTTTTAACTAGTGATGATGCCAGATGTGAATCCTCTCCCTGATTCTGTAGGCTTCTGAAGTTTTCCTGAGTCCTGTACTCTAAGCCAATCTTTAATGGAAAGATCACCCCTAACAAACTTGAAAACTCAGCCCCATATTCAATTAGCATCAAAAGATGACAACATTCAACACTTGAGGCTACAGCCTCGTGGCTGTGCTGCACAGGTAGCCAACTGTTACCAGCAACCAGGCACACCAAGGAGGAGTTTGATTTCTCACATCAGGAATTCAAGTGAGGCAGCAGCATCTGGAAAAGGTACCTTGTTACCATCAGGGCCTGGGGGGCCAGATGGACCACGGCTTCCAATGGGGCCAGCAGGACCGATGGCGCCGCTTTCTCCAGGAGGACCACGCTCACCCTGCAGGAGGCAGCAAGATCTGAGTTTTAACTTGAGTAACCCTTCAGCTCTGAGACTTAAAAGCTTTAGTACCAGTGATTATTAAATGTGTTTTTGGCTGAACAAAACATTAAGAGCAATATTGGAATAGGGCAGACATTAACTAGAGTGATCTGAGAACTAGCTCCAACTTTTGACAAAAGAAAAAGACATTTAAGTGAAATGCCCAGACTTTCATCACGGTAAGAGCTGACAGTTTACTGCTGTTACCATGCAACTTCCAGACCACTGCTACTTCCTGAACACAGACCTGGCTATCACGCTCTTTCTGATAATAAAGGTCCAAAGGCCCAAAAGTGACCTCTATTTTATAACAAATAAAAGAATGAATTCTGAAAGAAAGGCCAACTAGAGATGCAGAGGTTACCTGAAACTGGGCTGAAATGCCCATTGATTTATCAAAGATAGAAATATCCATTTTACTAAAGAAAGGTCTAATTATTCTAGTATGATCAAGCCAGACATCAGTAAATAATCTGTTAAGGTATAATGGAGACTTCGACTAAATTAGTAGAAATAGGACATTAGAATGAGAATGAGAAAATGGCTAAATGAGAGACAAGTTGTTGTACAGAGAAGCATCTACAATACATAGGACTTTATATTCTAGTGTTTTTCCCCTGGGGATTTTTTTTTTCATTAAAGCCAGGGCAGTAGGAAAAAGAATGGAAATATCTATGAAATACAGACAGAGGTGGGAGTTCTTGTCAAGAGGAAGGACTGACATATTACGCAGGAAAAAGTCGCAACTTTGTGGATGACAATAATAACAGAAATGGGACAATTCAATAATGAATGGTATAAGGCCATGTATTTAGGTACCAAAAATGAGGAATTTGTGCTATAAATGGGAGATTCAACTGGTGAAATTGACGGAAGGGGAAAGGTGATTTCATTCACTGAATGAAATAAAGTCTGCCTGGCTTCAAGCTGCTCAAGTGAAGCTAAAGCAGGGGCAGACAGTGGCTATGACAGTGATGAAGAGAACAGAGAACACCCTTTAGAGACCTTGGCTTGGACAGATTAGAAGAATTAACATTGAAAGAAGACAAGCTTATTGTCTTGGGAGGGGAAGGGCTGTGTAAAGTGAATGACAGGAATGGTAAGAACCAACAACATTTTCATGAACACCTTCAGCCTACCAGCTGGAAGGTATAAAACCATCCTGTAAACGAGGAAGCAGTACAACTAATATGGATATCAACCTCAGTCTCTTTATAGGGGCATTAGGAAGGCAAATACTTAATCTTAATGCAGAATTTTCAGAAATTCTGAAACCTGACTACTCATTCCTCTGCCTGAATGGAACTTTTCTCTCATTTAGGAAAGCCACCACACAAAGCACCCTGCAGATGACTTTTCCACAGTGCAGAAGTGAAGACTGATGGGACAATATCTTCCAATGACTATTCCAGGCTTTCAATGACTTTCCAACGACTATTCCAGCTCACCATTTGATCCAAGGTCAGATACTACCTACACGGGAGGTAGGAGCTTGCTAGCAAGGTATCTTATGACTGAGCTGACCTGGATGAGCAGGTCTAGGTCTAGCAAAGAAACTAGAGCTGAACATTTTTAAATGTATCAAGCCTCAGTGTAACATTGTAGGATGGGTCTTGTGTTACCCACAGTGGGAACTCTTTAAGACTCAAAGACTCATTGTAAGATTATTAAAAAAAATATCACCATGAATCAGTATTTCTTCCTGTAAGTCATCTTTGTACTGCTTGTCTGGAATTTTACTAGCACTCACAACCAGTGTATTATATAATTATATACTGCCTATATGTAGAATAGGAAGAGGAAATTCTTTCACCTTCCTAATAGTCTGCAAGCAATTATGCCCTTTAACTGAAAGGAGCTGTTTGTTTTGGGAAACTTGGAAATGTATATAGTTAATATTACTATTAAACATCTCATTAGGATAGTCTGCAGTAGGCTACAAATAA
>JAUBOD010000469.1:4070445-4086748 GCA_032353885.1 Nothura maculosa | reverse complement strand
CCCGGCCCGGCCCAGTCCGGACCCGGAGCGGGAGCCGGCGGCCTCTCCCCACTGCCCGCCTGCTCGGGGCAGGTGCCGCCTTCCTCGCCCCTTCCGAGGGCAACTTTGATTAACTGAGGATCAATCCCAGGGTCAAACGGCGTGTCTGGAGGCAGTGCTTCCCCACGCGCACCTTGCACCCGAGTGGGCAAGGGTGGGATCCGGGTGCAAGGGTGGGATGGAATGAGTAACATGGCGGGAACTGCACTCGGAACCCGGAGTTGGGCCGGGAGATAGAATTAAGGATGTCTAATCTGACAAGATATGTCTCACCACAATGGTAATCCAAGGGACGATGGTGTGCGGAAACAATAAAATAAATGTATTTAGCACAAGCAGTACCTGAATACTGTTTATGACTATGTATTTCATGAGAAGATAGAAATTTAAAATGGAATGGGATTTAAAATGACCAAAGGTGCTAAAGTTAACTCTACTTCCAAGTTTACAGCAGCATAAATCCAAAATCATTCATTGAGCTCCAAACAAGTTGAAATAACAACAGAGGTTAGGGACTTAAGTCTAAGAATCCGTATTTCCTGACGTTTCCACTTCCAGTGAATAGCATTTTATTCAGACTTGTCCCTTGAAACCAAACAGTTGACTCTGTAGACAGTGTTTCTCTTATTCTGTCAAGTAAATGTTAACTATGACACTAATAGCTAATGGTTTTTGAGATGAAATCTGTTCTAATCCATCCAGTAGATAATGTCAGACAACTGTTGCTTACCTACTTACACTCATTTTTTCAAGAAATCATAGAAATTATTACTTTCTAACTGAATTCTCTGATATTAAAGAGTCTGGACAAGTGCAGAGTCCATTAGAAAGTGTTTGGAAAGCAAACCAAACAAATCACCTTTCCCCTCTGTCCTTCCAAAGACATTTCACATACAAAAGACAAGCATCAACATGAGAAAGGAAAAAATATATATATAGATTTTCAACTACAATTTATATCATCATAAAACAAATGACCGAAGGAGAAACCTAGCTAAAAGTGCAGCAAAACTAAAAACTCTTTAGTTAAGAAATTACAGCTCAGAGGCTTCACACATGTTAGATGGACTCCAGTCCTTTTTAGGCATGGAACACATAGATAAGGATGCCCTTCTCTAGGGGAAAAAAAAAAGAAGGAAGAGATAGGGAAGAATAAGGAAGAGATAAGGAAGAATAATTCATTGGTATGGCTATTTTTGATTAACTGAAGATCAATGTTCAACATGCCTCCATGCTGAAATCCCCATAATTGAAGTTCTATAGAACTGAGAGCTTTGACATAACTTTATCAAATGCATATCTGAGCCTTGGAGCTTATGGAGCTGTAGGCCATTTTGTTCACTAATACTCATCCTTCTGCATGGTTATGATGAAGGAAACAGAGGAACCTTTTTTTCCATTCCAGTCATGTCACACCTTCTAATTCCAATGACATGAAATGATTTTCTGATAAGTGAAAGGTCCACATGCTGATCTTTCTGCAAAACATCTTTGCCATGCAGACATAGTCACAACTTCCATTTTGAAGGTAGGTCTCATGGCTCAACTGATCTAAGCTTGCAAAAGTCATCATGTTAGAAATTTGGATAAACAAAGATCAAAGTATTTCCTAAAAAGGGAGTGCTCAGTGAAATTGGATCTACAGTGTGAACTTATGAATTTGGATCTGTGGTATGAGCTAGGAAAATACATTTTTTTCCCCTTAAACATAATTATTACAGATGCTTGTTATCATGCAAATAGCTTCACTAATACAGGAATCACTAAATTCATGAGAAGCAACATAGCAGCCTTTGGAGCCATCACAACAAAATCACCCCAAAGTGATTTGATCATCTGGAAATCTGGATCATCTGTTTCCTTTAACAAGGAAACATCTGAGAACCCCTTTTTCCCTTTGCATTATATCAATATTTTATTAGAAATATTTCCCATTGAAGCCAATAATGCCTATAGCACAAAAAAAATAACCTCTGGAAAATTTGCTCTCAAGGCAAGCTTTGAAAGAGATGACATCCTAGTGATCTCGAAGCCAATTTGTTTCTGGTAATTCTAAGCAATAGATCAGAACTACTGATCAGATTACAAAGCAGATCTAAAAATCTGAAAGTTATATGTACTGAGCAGCATTTGTCTTGACTCTCCTCCAAAAATTATGAGATAGCCCTTGGGCCACTGTTCAGTCTAACAGTTTAATATTATCTAGCCAATACCATACAAGATAAAAAGAGCAATACCAGAAGGTGAAGGAAGAGTCTACATCATTTTAGGCTATACTCAAACCTCCTATGCTGAGGTTGGTAACTAGGCTTGGAATGTGCTCCTCAGGCTGGTATGAATGGGAGGACTGCAGCGTTCACGGCTGCAATTAGTTATAGATTTCTCCCTTTCTGTTCCAGCACAAAGCTTCACACATTTGGTCATAAAATATTTACACGCACAATTATATCATGAAGGATCAATAAGCGAAGGCTCAGCAACAAAGCTGCATTAAAGGAGAGTAGTTTCCCAGTGGAACCTCTTTGAGTGCTGTTAAATGTCATAATCTGGCTTAACACAGTGCTCTAAACTATCTTTGGTAGGGTGCGTGGGAATATGAGGGTCCATATGATCTACTGCAGCACTAAATTGGACCTTGGATAGATTCAGCTTTGTCTCTGTGTAGATCTGTCGGCTTAATTGGCACTGGCTTGAATGAACCTGCACAATTCTTCAGTCTTAACTTCTTAGTTTGGCAATAGTATTTTGCTCTGAGTAAGAAAGGAGACTAGTGCTTGGTCCGCACAGAATATAAGACACAAACAATACAGCATATCCTCCTCCTACCAATTAATTATTTCACCTTTACTTTTTTTTGTATCTTATTTACTTTGTAGGATGATAAAGAGAAGGAAAAAAGGAGAGAAAGACAGAAGTTTTGCCAGGCCTCTATAGGGATGCCCTAAGGAAAGAAGAAGGAATTCAAGAAACTTTCACTGAACATCTGTATGTTGTGTTGAAGAATAAGGTATCCAGAGCTCTTGTGTCCAGGACACTGTTCCTCATATAGCTGAAGGTATGCAGAGCTCTGGGAGGGTGGCACGGAGACACAGAGGATCATGACTCGTACAGGTCTGTGGACCACATTTAGAGGAAGTCTCTAGAGTGCCAGAAAAGGTATGGAAGTGGGAACACAAGAAGTTCACAACCATCATTCTTAATGCATCTTTGATATGTTCTTTCAGAATCATCTAAAAAAGCTTTTGAGAAGAAGTCCAGCAAATTGGCTTTTAATGAGAACCAGAGAGGTTCTATATGAATAGCTGCAGCATTTCTTGCTCTTAGTTCCTGTTCCCCAGTGGCTGTAGACACCAAGAATAAGCCACTATCCATCATTCTCAGCAGGAGTAATGGTTCTGGATCCTCCAAGAAGGAACTGTGGGGAAGCAGCTAATGAGAGCAAAAAGGGCAGCTTGGGGTGTGCTGTTAAAGGGATTAGTGAGCATGGTTAATAGACAAAATCGACTTCCTCAAGGCTGCAATGCTGAAACTGCGGCATTTACTCAAAAGTGGTAAGCCTCTGCAGGGACAGTCAGTGAGTTTTCTGGGTGCTGCTTTCTTACTTAAAAACTGTTTTTCTGGTTTCTTTTGTTGTTCCTCAAAGGCTACGTGTTTAGGAATTGAAGACATACCTGCCCATTGCCTGATTGTCAAAGGGTCAGTCCATGGACAGAAGTCTCCACTGGTCTTCACTGTAGCCGAACTAGCTGGCTGATTCTGTTCTTACACAGATAACAGAATGGAAATTCCCATTGACTTCTATGTCATATCATAGAATTGTAAAGATATTTTTGTTTGTTTAATGCATCTTACTATCTTTGTTGGTCCATTCTATTCACCAGCCTTAGAAATTTGATGCAAAGAACACAAGATTCTGATCAAAATAAGAATATGAGATAAAATAAATGAGATAAAATAAAAGCAGGTGGTGTTTTTAAAATGATCTTCAGTTTCAGTAAGCAAACTCAATAAATGCTACTGAGCATACTTTTTCTACATGAACACAAATGTTAATGAATATGTGCATGTAGATCCTATATAAAATGGCAGTACACTGAGGTTGTATCACTATTAATCAACTGGGATGGAGATCCCAGATCCCCAAATAACAATAACAGCAATAGTAATAATAAAAGTTCTGTTGAATCTTTACAGCATAGCTGTATGATGGGACAGCCACAGATGCCCTCAGTTCCTGTCATGTTTCAGCATTTTCCTTAGATTGCAAACAGAGGAAAATAAATAGAACATGCAAACAATGAATATCACTTGCAGCAGGCCTGTATAGATCCATTCTTTCACATCCTGAGTAGATTTGGAAGTGACAAGGTCAAGGACTTAGAGGTACATGAATATCATATATACTGGAAAATGCAGGAGATCAAGATCAATGAAGAAACTGAAAATAAGCAAATGTGTCTGTCTGGCTTGTATAAATACTTACTTGCACAAAAGAGTTTTGAGTGTATCACATAAAACTTTAATTACATGATCTAGCTTGAAATAATTAATATAATGATCAAATTAATATAACAATCAGGCACTATTGTAGGAGATTACTAAATCATTTGTACCTTGCCTTAAAATTAAATACTTGAAAAATTTGTTGCACACACACACAACCCACAGGTCATCCCCCCTCCAGCTATTTATAGCTTCTGAAAAAACTAATCAGTCACGCTTTTCTTTTCAAGTCCTGAATTTCAGCAAATGTTAATGAATGGTGGTTTTAAATATCAAACGATAATTTCCATCTGGAATAAATCTCACTCTCATCCATGAAGGAAGCACCTTCAAGAAGATCCTTCAGTATCTGGATACTGCTTGGTAGGCACGCTGACACTCCAGCACTAGCAGCAGTGCATGCGGTGACTTGTTTTGTACAGTGCACACCACTGAAATTAGCTTTTCAAGCAGCTAAATTCCCACAGGCAGTGGGTGTATTTTTCATGTGCATCTAAATCCTACTTTCAAAAACGAGGCAGCGCCTAAACATCAGTAAGACTTAAGAACAACATTGCTCTGTCAGTTCACGCTTTTCCCTGAGTTTTAAGCTTTTCACCCCTTGTCATCCCACAGAGAGAAAATCTTTCTGAACAGGCCTGAAATGCTTTAATCTCCTCCAACAGCTAGGGAGAGATGTCTGGTCTGCTTTATGTGTATTTTTGTAACTTGAAACAAGATGCTCAGTAGGGAGTATGGATAAGACTTGGGCAGAAGACCTCTAAAGGAAAAATACATATATAAATATTTGCTCTCATAAATGAAATAATACTTTATAGTTAGTGCTTTTTTGGCATTAGAAATTATATAATGAATGTTTAAGAGATAAAACTTCTTTCCGAAATGTCTCTGCACATAGACTCCATTTCTAAAGTGCTGGGAAATCTTTTTCCATAGGAAGCTGATATCTTTTGTTTCTTAGGAACAACTGCAAGACCCTGGTTATGGTCCCCAGTGCAACTGAAGCTGCGTTGCCTTGTAAGCAAGGTACTGGAGAAGTGTAGGGCTGTGCTAATAGTGAGCAAACTCCCTTGCTCCAAAGTGGCTACAGGTAACGTAGGGAAGAACGTGCATTAAAAGGGTTAGTCTTTTAGTGTGGTGCAAGGTTCAAGAATGTGAGCTGCTGTGTGATGCCTTTCTGAGTCCCTACAGAGCTCCGTGCTCTCTCACAATAGTTTGGGAGTGGAACCAAAGCAGCCTGGGGAGCCTCAGGAAGGCTGGTCCAGCAGCCGTGCGGCCTGTCCTGCAGCGGGTCACAGGATTGGGATCACAGACTGTCATCACATCACAATTTATCCAAACTGTAAACAAAAACATTTCCTTAAATATATACAACTTTTACCCAAAAGAAAATGAAGTTTAAAAGGAAAGAGAAAGGAACAAGTCAACACAGAGTTAAAGGGCTTTTAAAAGAAAACAATTAGGTGAAAAATTACAAGTTAACACTTCTTTGCCCTTTGAAGTCTGCTCTGAAAGGCTTCCATATACAGAGGATGATGCTTTTGTGTTATAAAATGGATATAGACAGAGGATGGAGTCTACTGCCGACCTCTCAAGCACGTGTCAGCATTGATGCACTGAGACTGATCTAACCTACCTTCCATCAAGTTAACTTGGAAACTCCAAGTAATTTTCTGAACAGCATGATTACGGGCAGGCGTTTACACAGATTAGAGCCTACCTTAATTGAAATCAGTAGGAAATCTGCCATTCACTCAGATGACAGCAGTGCTGGGCTCATAGCCCGTGTCCTAAAGCACAGAACAATGTTTAAGTGTTCAGAAGTTCCACTTGCTGCAGCCCCACAAAGAATTAGCTTTTGTTTTTCACAGAGCTTTCTTTTAAAATTCACATTTAAAAATAAAGTAGACTTTAATTAAACGCTGATCTAGCCTCATCAGTCAATCTGCATTGCCCATGCTGTGGTCCTCGCTACGGGAGCACACGCAGTTTGTCACTTGTCAGATGTGCTGTACAGCCAGTTCACAATGCAGGCAAATATGCAGCAAAAGGTGGTGGTGCTGGAGGGCTTTCCAGGGCAGCCTTCTCTTAGTAGAGGTCCTTCAAAAACTTCTGGGTACAAAAGCTGGGTACTTCTGAGTCCTGCTCCATCCATATTGCATCCATATTGCTGTGACCTCTGCAGTGGGAGGCAGGGGGTATTGGAAGGGATCTCATTCAAACCTGTCAAGCTTCAGACTCTGAACACAGCATGTTTATAGGCTTAGAAGATGAGCAGCCTGAACATTAGCAATGAGACATAATGGCTATTTCCAGATATTTATTTTTTACAATTCATTCCTTACCACTCTTTTAAATTTTCCCAGTCCTCAGGAATCCCTCTCCAGAAAATCTCACACTTGCCGAGAGAACAACTCTATCTCTTCTTCTGCCTTCACCCCACAGCAGATCTGGATTTTACATCATTCAGCCATCTGAAGCTGAGCTCTTTCTTAATCACCAAAAGACACACTCTTTTCATAAAGTGAATATGTCTGTTGCAAATGTCATGTCTCCTTGCTTGATCGCTGTCATGAAATTGAAGGAGAAATAAATGTAAGCCACTTTCAGCCCTTATGAAGGCTGCAGATACAACCCAACTGTTCGTGTGCCCTCCAGTACAGTTTTATAAAATTAATCTCAGTTTAAATGCTCCCTGGAGATTATCACTTGAAGATATGAATCTACATTCTAAGAGAGAATGTGGAATAATTTTCCAATTTAAGAAAAAATATTCTTCTATTTTCTGTACTGCGTATACATACTCTCATCTCAGATTTTGAACAGTGAGACTGTCTGCTCTCAGTTATGCCCAGTTCTAGACAAATAACTTCAGATATATCCTCACACCCGGAGACCTTTGCAACCATACATTTGTGTGTATAGAGACACATCTGTAATGCTTTTAGCTTAGGTAGATGCATGGCTTGAAGTGTGGGCCTCATCCTGTCTCTGCACCGTGGGCACTGGACAAGATTTGCTTTTTCATTACCTGCAGACTCTAACATCACCATGCAACTACATGATCATCTGGGGAGTTCAAGCCTTAACAAAGGGAAAAGTAATAGAGAGTCTATCTGTCTGAGCTTGTGCAGGAGTTCATATTTTTTTTCTCTCTCTTTGTTTTGGGTTAATTACATTTTCCTTAGCTGCTTCCAAGTTCATAACTTATCCCTCAAAGCCCTCAATGTTGCCACATTCCAGATGATTTCCAACTGCAGTTGCCCAGCTGAACTTTTATTGCTCTGCTTCCAGACACTCGTATTTCTTAGCTCTTTCCAAGTTGCTGGGATTGCTGCCTTTATTGCAAAGAAGTGAAAGGCACAAGCTTGCTGTCTATTATTCATGCAAAAAGATGAGCTTGAGATAAAAGAAATGACATTTTTGATGTTTAGCTGAAAACATTCAACTGTGTTTGGATGGTGAATCTTGTCATACAACATGCAGTATCCTGGGATTTCATTAAACAGCATTAGAAAAGCAGTGAATTTGCTTCTATTTAAAATTATCAGGAGACAAGTGGAAACTGAATCATTCTGCCTGCTTAGCAAGAGTTAATTTGCTCTTCAAGAAATTCTCGTGATTCATAAACAGGACTTCAAAAATGGAGTAATAGTGTAAAGTTCCTTCTCAACTGTATTTGAAGAAATTCAGAAGGAAATAGTTCAACAGAAATAGAAGCCAGCTCATAATTTAAAAAAATAGTACTTCCTTAGCTAAAAGAAATGAATGAGTAAATGAAATATGGTTATTTTATGTAGGCATAAAGCTTTTTGACTGCTATTCATTGGTGGTATTTGAAACAACAATATTTCTTACCAACTATAGGAAATACATTGGATTACAGATAGACTTTATGTAACACATATGTAACATCCATCACATGCAAGGTAATGTATTAATTTGTGAGTATATATGTTCTTAGAAAATAACTACAAGTCATACATATTTAGTGCCATGACTTTATAGCCAGAATCATAGGGGTATATTTACTTTCTCCCAATACACAGCAACTCAATTCTGAGCTGCTGGTGCATTCACAGGAATTAAGACTAGGAAAGATGAGTCTGAGTCCTCAAAGCTTCCCTTTGAGAGCTCGTAGGTCAGTAGCCCTGCAGTAGGAGAAAGAAAGAATCAGAGGGATTTGTGGGCAATTTTTTGACTTTGTCGAGGAAGCCTTGTTCAGTTGGTAGCATGGAATAAGTGACATCATAATTTGGTAAGCAGTTAGATTTTTTCATTCTAATTCAAAATACTGTGAGAAGGCCTTTGAATAATTGAAGTTTGAGAGGTTTGCTTGGTGAAGGAGAAAGCCTGTTGCAGCTAATTTCTTATATTTTTATTTCCTACAGTAGTGAGCTATTTACATACAAATTATATAAACAGGCAGCGTGATAGTATCGACTATAGGACCAGCAGTCAAACATTTATCCTCACCTGAAGCTAATGATTTACTAGTTAACCTTTGGTAATTTACCTCTCGGGCCCCTGTTTCTTCTCTGTGCATAATGCATACAATAATCTTCATTTACATGTCCTTTAGATATGTGATGCAAGCTAAGAGTTTCATGCTGGCGCAGGGCTTTGAAGACAGAAAGCACAACAACAGTGTTAAATATTCCTCTTTAAATCAAGCCTGCCTTAATTTCAGAGGACACAGAAATGTTAGTATTTCTTTGCACAAGCAGAAAGTACGGCTGAGCATTAATGCTAGTCTTAATCTTTAGTGTTGTGTCTATGCACTTAGCTCTAATTATGCATGGACACTTTATCCTAGCATGTAATTATCCTTCAGGAACAGTCTTTGTCTGTATGCTTCTTTTAGTCTGCTTACCATTGTTATATTTGATCCCTGAATCTATCCTTATAATTACACTAAGTAGATATTGACCTCATTTATTACTGAATTGGCATAACTGAGTAAGATTAGGATACCACATTGTCACTACCTAAATTTAACCATGGATAAAATTCAGCTCTTCAGCCTTCTTCACTCTGTAAAGGTGTAGACAGAGGATATTTGACTGTTAAGGCACAACTGGAAAGACTCTGTCTTGATGACCAGCAGAAGTCAGTTCTAAAGAACTTCTGAAGAAAAAACATGTGTCTGGATATGGTTCTGAGGACATCAGTTACTAGCTCTCAAGCAAAGGAAGGTGGTTGTGCTCTAGCTATGCTCTTTTTTTCTCACATATACTTCTCAATGAGCTGCCCAGAAATTGATTACACTGTCACTTAAAGAAACTTTACCAGTCAAGTAAGGCTGTGGAACAACTAGAGCAAAATAGAGACCTTGCCTTCAAGCCCTGATTTGAACAGTATGTGTTCATAAACATTTGGTGTTAAAATACATAGAGCCAACTAATAAATGTTTAGCTGTGTGATTGTACAGATGAGAGATTTGCAGAAGTCTGTCGGGTAGGCAGAATGCAAACATGTTCTGCATTTCTATGTGGGGAGAGAAGTAGAGAAGTTACAGTACAGTAAGTAGATGCAAATACGAGCCTGTAACATAGCACTGGGTGAAGTCAGGAAATGGCACCTTTTGGCTGCTTGAAGGGTTACAAGTATTTTAACTTTTCTAACTAGGCTGAGTGATTGTTTCCCTGCTGCACTGCAGCTGAGTCTGTAATGAACTGTGTTGTGGGAAAACCAGGCTCACTCAGGTAGCATTCAAGCAGTAGTAGCATGGAAAAGTGATGGAGAAAAGTGAGGACCTTTGAGAAATGTCTGCTGTTCACGTGACAACAAACATCTGTCTGTGTCCTGATGGGCCCAGAGCTGCAGCTGTGTGCCAGCTGTGAGACAAGCAAGAACAGTATGATTTCTGGGAAAGACTGCAGCGGGGCATGAGAGATGCTGTGTGAGCAGATAGAGCTGCTTTCCAGAGAGCGGGTGGAAGTGCTGAAACGGGGATCACTTACCATTTGATTTCTGGGTTGTTCTTTGTGTGCTTCTAATACAGCTGGGTCTAAAGAGCTAATAGTTGAGAGCTGTAATTGCTTGATGTGAAGAGGGTTGTCTTGTTCTGGCCTGCACAAAAAAATTCTTCTCTTTCTTTTCTATAAGCTCTTGTGTATTAATGCTATGATCTATTAGAACAGCTCATTCACCGTACCCTTTGATGGGAGCTGAAGTACATCCCATACTTTGAGATAAAATACTCTGCAGTCACACTAATTGACAAAATAAGCACAGAGCCCTATCAGTCTTCACAAGTCTTTATATAAAATGCAATCACAAATAAAGATAGGAGTACTGAGTACATATGATTTAGCAATTTATCTGGCACCAGCTGAGCTGTGATCAGTGTCTCTGAGCATGCACAGATAAGAATCTGAGGCAAACATGAGAAAATGAGATTAATGTATCCCTATTCCCTTAGGGGATAAGATTAATTGTATTATCTTCCTTTCTACATGAACTGAATATGTGCACATATGCAATGTTCCAAATAGTTGGTATACACCCCGATCTTAACTATTTTGATTGTGTGACTTGTATTTTATCTGTTTCAATCTAAATTTGTGTAATTGCAGTGGTTCACTGTGTTCATTAGAAAGGGAAGACCTAAATCTGTTTTTAACAGCAATATTTGGAAACTAAACACACATTAATACTGATGAGATTATGGTCTTGCAGTAGTAATAATAATTAGAATTATTATTATATAGATTATATGCATTATAGAAATAATATAGAAATAATAATTATTATTTCAGAACCATGTTCTCTGTTACAGAAGCTTTCTTTTGGTATTTATATGAAATGGACAGTCTTCTTTTGGATAGGTCAAAAGCTAAATTTGGATGGACTAGTCCCAAAAATCTGTTAAGAAAAAAAAGAGAGGAAAAGCTGTAATGGGAAAGTGCGAGTTCAGCATAGTCAGCTCTGTAGTCCTGTGTCCCCTTGATAGTGTAATCAGGAAATCTAGAAATGAGCCGATATTCCCTCTTCATCACCCAAAGTGGTGGCTTTGTTTGTTCTGACTGAGCTCCCTGTGCTCAGACCTGAGGGGCTGCTTCTTTTTTCCTCAGCAAACTAGGAAGAATGAGGTTTCGACAAGTTGCTTGGTGTTTCAAAGGTTCTAAGGCAGCAGAGAGTCATGAGTCAGAGTAGATCCAAGGAATGTTTTCCATCCCAAATAGTTTATTTAAGTAAAGCACAGCCTGAGGAATGGGGGCAGGGAGGGAGACGGGACTTCAGCTCCGACATTCTTATGATTTCAGCTGCAGTTTTTCAGGTCCCGGGGCGGAGCTATTTTTCTTAACCCTATCTCTAGAATTGACTATTGGAATAGCTACAGGCAGTGCTGCTTGCAATCCATGCATCTTTTGCACTGCTCTTACTGCAGTAAAAGAGAGATTTTAATGAAAAATAAGAAAAGGAGAAGAAAGATAAAATCAAAATAATTGGCATCTCTCTTCTGAGAGGAAAAAGAAAAGCTTCCTTCATATAAAGCTTTAATAAAGCTCTAGCTTTAATCTAGAGTGGTTAGTAAATTCAGTGATGTTTTTTCAGGCTGTTATTCAAAATACTCTATACCTGTAGTTGTCCCATTTGCTCATATTTACATTAGTAGATTAATGGACTACTACATGAATTCCATCCTATAAATTTACCGTATAAATCACAGCAAATAGATAATGTCTGATGATCTATTTTATTCACAACTCATGAGCCTATATACAGTGATGTATTGGCACATTTTTAGTTTTCCTTTTCTTTCTCCCCTCCATCTTCCACCATTAAAAAAGAAAACGACCTGAAAGAGTCTTGTCTGGCTTTTGTTTCCACTGTGCTCCAGGGAACTGCTGCAAAACTATTTTGTGGTTTGTCTTGATGCAGTGCAGCTGTTGGGAAGCACAGTGTCTCCCCACCCTCCGAGTGCTCTTTATAGCCATTTCCCCCTTCCTCCTCCTACTAAAACTGCTTGCAACTGCTTCTCCGTTTCAGGGCTGAGGCAGAGAAAGTTTGTTCTGTGTATGCTCCTTATCCCAAGTGCAGCAAGAGGAGAGAGGGATAGAACCTACCATGAATAAAGTCTGTGGCTGTCATAAGAAAGGCAGAAACAACTATCAGTGACTGGAAACAATCATATTTAAATTACTCTTTTCTTCCATGCTGTGCTTCCAAAGAAGAGAATGAGTTTTAGTCTTAGAAAGAAGTCTGAGCAGAAACTGTCAGCAGTGCATTTTGATTCATTTGAAAAATGGGGCTTGAAATGATGCAGAGATAACTTATTTGCTGCTTTTGAACTTACTTTTAATAAAACAAATCAATTATCCTGCTGCTCTGCTTCCCATCAGGGCTGTGCAGCACTTCACAGGCATCTAGTTCACAGCACATAAACACGGACCCCAAAATTGAAAGCTCAGAGAGGGGCACACCCTTTGGTGGGCATAATAACCATTTACTTTTCAGCAAAATCCACATGACTCATGGCTTTTTAACCAGACACATTACAGAACTAAATATATCTCTTACTCCAAGATAGGAAAGGCAGCTGGTAGGGATTGGTTGAACCATAGTGTCTATCTGGCTATGGCATCTAGTTTTGCTCTCTTATTTAAACCCAGTGTCCAGTGGAACTCCTGTTTTAGACATTAGTGGTAATTTATTCAGAGTAATTGCATTGTATGCACTTCTCTTCTTGGATGATATTGCCTCTTTTCTCCATTAAGCAAGAATTCCTACTGAGAGCCTGCCCCCCACCCCTCAAATAAGTTTAGTATACATGCTCTGAAGCCCAACAACGGATAATTTATCTGTTACAAATCCTGTAATTATGGCGTATACTTTAAAGTCATCCCAAAAATTCTTCTAATATGGCATTGTCATGACTTCTGATTTCGAGTGAGATGCTATGAATGGGAAGATGGAAAGATGGTTCAAAATCTCAGTGACTCTGTCTTTTTCCTCCTCATCACAGTGATTTAAAAATCACAACATGGATAATAAGACATATACATTCGATATTCTATTACATATTCTCTGATTTTTGAGCATAATAATTATTCCTGGAGTTGATTTTGTTTATTTGGAAAGCTTATATTCTTATTTAATTACCTGAACCCAGGACCTTAAACTAAAGAAAAATACCCAATATACTTAAAATTGGGATTAATTTTGAGACTTAAAAGTATCTTTGTGTATGGGTACAAGAGCAATGTACATTGCTAGTACAGATTACTTTTGTTTCTTAAGCTTGGAGTAAGGTAATTCCTACAAAAACTGTGTTTCAAGACTTTAACCCTTTTAACCTTGCTGGTGGAGAAAGATCTTGCCCCTGTGTGCAACCTTACATAGTCTGAATGACCTCATTTAACAACACACACTTCTCATAAAAACATGTATCCTATTTCTGACCACTCTGATTATTTCATGTGTGTAAAAATAACATATGTTATCCAGTAAAATATTATAATTGCATAATTGTAGCATTCTTATGAATGCTAAAAAAGTGTCTTCAGCTTTCTAGTAGGTCTGGGCATAGCTTTATTCCATGGGTATAAGACACATGGCTTATTGCTGAGCTGAGATTTGTTGAAAATCCTAATCTAGAATAAGTAGTTAGAAATACCTATGGCTCATGGACTTGGTGGTACAAATGTTAAAGAGGGACATGACTTGAAAAGACTGATCTGACTTTTACCAACATGATCGTGGAGTGCTTTGCCAGGCAGTGCCACGGAAAAGGGACTTGAAAATGTGAAGATGGTAGAGAAAAGAAAATTGAGAAATACTTTCAAAAGAAAGTCTACCAATGCTAAAGAGAGTGTGGCAAATTTTCCTTGAAAACCCTCCATGTGAGAGCAAGAGCTCTGGTTTGGAGAGTTTGCTGCTGAGCCACGTTTGCTTGTATCTTAAGAAGGGGGTTGGAGCAATGGTTTGACTTCGTTCCAGCTAGTCAGCCATGTGGCACTGCTGCTACTGCTGCTATGGGATTCTTTCATCATTACGTGTCTTCTCTCAGGCTCCACGAACAGTTCAGTGCTTAGATTTGATTCTTGAAATTATGGCCTCTTAGAAAAAAATAAGAGAAAAACCTCCTTCTGCCCTCTCCTAGTAGTCTGCACAGGAAATATTTGCATAGAAACCAAGTTCCTATTGAATAGACAGGAGACTTGCTTTAAATTAAGCAAAAAGCGATCTCTGGCAATCCTTGTAGTGATGTTTAAGGATTATGATGTTGTGCATGCAGCAGTTAGAAGATGCATAGCCAGATCTGCAGGTGCATTTGACCTGGCAACTGATGCTCCCTGAGGACTCAGGAAGAATTGAGTGCTGGGAAGGATTTGCAGCACACAAAATGATGAGTGAGATTTCCAAGCTGGCTATTAGGGAAAGAGCTGGAGAAAAGTTCACCTGTAAAATCCTTTTTCTCTTCTGCCCTTGTGGAAGTAGGAGGTATAACCCCTATCTCATCCCTTGAGCCTGAAAAGCTGAGTTGTGTTTTCCTTTTGTAATAGGACAAATACTGATGTACTCAGAGAAACGTCAAGCATCCTCAGGTTTGGCCTGCAGAGCTCGAGTGCTTCCTGTCTCCTGCTGGCCAGGCATAGATCCGAGGATGGGAAGATACAGTGCATGCTTTTCTCCTATTCTGGCAGGTAGGTTATAGGCTGGCTCCTGGGATATAGGTTTATAGGAAGGGGATGCAGCCAGCTTTCTGGACAATTGGCCATATACAAATGGGGGGATTCCCTGAGCCTGTGGCTTAAGGACAACTTTATGTTGTGGTGGTTTTTGTGTACTCTGAGCATATCTAATGGGCTTTTCAGTGACTGTTGGCAAGGGGATGCTAAATATACTCTGGGCTAAAATAAATGCTTACCTAAAAAGGTAGTACTCCTGTCTCTCACTTTCACGGTGGTTCAGTTGCATAAATGAGGCTTTTCCAACAAATCTTATGTGCCTAAGTAATTGAAAGTGTTTCTCTGGCTAAAACTCTCCAGCATTTTAGAGTCAAATGCCTAAGGATTTTAGAGCTCTTCCTATACATTTCAAAAGCCATTAAATTCTTCCATGCATTATAGTGAAGTCTCTGAGTACATGGCCCATCTTATGAACTTTGATTATGTGGAAAGAAGGTGTTACAGACTGGGTTCCAAATGGTAGCTGCCAAACTCCAACTTGTTTTTTCTCTGCTTGGACTATAGTATGACTTGTGGTAGATCTTCCTCTCTGAGCCAGATAGCATGCACTCCTACTTTTTGAAACTTTAGGAAGGATAACCCTCTCCTAACTACCTCCTTTTCCCCTGAGGACAACACATCCCTCGCTATGACCTTTGTAAAGACAGAAGGACAGAAAAGAGTGTCAGATCCTGAACAAGGCAGAACACACTTGCTCAGGATATTCTCATCTATATAAACTTATTTCAGACACCTCTCTGTTGGGAGTAGCAGTGAGCATGGTCCCTGAAGGGGTGTGGAGGGAAGGTGAATAAATAAACTTATGGTGCACAGGCCAATGATCAGGGAAGTGCTTCAGAAACCATCTCTTCCCCATTAGAGTCCAGTCTCCCTGCCAATGGGGCTGCCTACTCTGCCTGCAAGGATGATCCAATGGACACATTTGATACAGACAACATGTCTGGAAAGCCTGGCCTCCCCTCTCAGGGTGAGAGGTAGTGTACCTAACTTTCAGGGTCTTGGAGAGGTAGTGTACCTTTGCATTGAGCTAATGTCACACAGTGTTGGTCTTCAGCAGGAGATAG